>JAUIMM010000373.1:2557500-2654606 GCA_031769625.1 Taudactylus pleione | reverse complement strand
AGAATTGTGCATAATACTAGTGTGCATATTCATTACAAGACTCCATGCTTTTAAACCAATAAGGTAGGGGTGCTAATCCAGACTGAGGGCGTCTCCTTTCCCTCAGGTGTGCAATAAAGCACATTAAATGGAGTATATGAAGCAGGCCCAGAGGTCAACAAGCCCTTCTTGTTTTCTTTTTCCTTGGTATATGTTATATTTTGGGCTTTGGAAGCACCACCAACAAGGTGTGATGCTAGCAATACAAGCATTGAGATACAACATGGTTGGCTGGTAACAATTTGATTGACAATAATAGCTTCTGTGTGGTACCCTCCCCCTTTGTTTCAAAATGTAAACACCATAAGGTCAGTATTACTCCAACTTTTCAATCTCTTTAATGAGATTTTCCTCAGATCCCTCAGCTCATGCCGTTTTCCTTTTTTTTTTTTTTTAACTATTAAGCTGCTTTTAAGCCTAAGAAGTCATAGTGATATGTGCATGCTTCTTTTCTATGTTTCATTTCATTTTTAAGGACCAATTTGCATTCCGATTTCAACAGAAAGTTCAAAACCACATGCAGTTACACCTGCCAAATCCCACTAACATCAATTTCGATACCAACATCGAACTATACTCCAGTGTGTCTGCTTAAAAATATAGGAACACATGTTTACAAAAAAAAATAAGATTAAATTAAAAGTAAATAAACCCTACATCTGTGTCATTCCTGGACCATGCTAGATGTCCAGTCAGAGTCTGGGTTCAGTCTAGAACAGGGTTTCCCAAACTCAGTCCTCATGGCCCCCTCACAGTCCAGACATTAGGGATATTTATGCTAAGGTACAGGTGGGTAAATCAAACTGACTGAGATAATTAAATAAGCCACCTGTGATCCTGAATGGATAGCCATAGTACCTGGACTATGAGGGGACCATGAGGACCAGTTTTGGGAAGCACTGGGGTAGAGAAAGTTCAGCCCTGTGCTACAAGTCCAGAGGGAGTACACGAGCATTCCATAGTTCCAAAGGGATTCTGAAAACATTCTAGTTGTTTACAGAATGTTCTTATTCATTCCAGTTGTTCTAGTAGGTGTCTGCTTTTTCTACTACTTCTATGTTATGGTTTAGTAAAAGGAGAGCCACTGGTCTTTGGTTCAGGTTTCCAGAATGGCAAGTGTGAGTAGCCTGCTTTATACTGGGCAGCACAATACATGGGGCTAATTGCCAGCACTGAGGCGTGACTGAATTAGTGGTCACAGCCGTGACCCCACCCCTCCACCCCTCATCTACTGAACATACTGTATCTGTGCTTATTCTGGTTTAAGGGGCTACAACCCACAGTAGTGTTTTCTTATCATTTCTAGACAACATAGAGTTGCCCATCAGAAAGGCTGCAGGTGAAAGCTGTAGGTAGGGGCCTCTTGTGTGTGATCAGGAGGGGGAGAGTGGAGGCTGGGCGACCGAGCAGGGAAATCTGAGTACAACCTCTTGGCAGCAACTACAACCCCACTGGCCCCCAGCTCTCAACCCTCTTACAGTCAGTAGTCTACAGCAGCTGCTTACTCTAAGTCATCAACTGGGCCGGTGTAAGGTTTCCAGGTGCCCTAGGCAATATTTGACCTTACTACCTCTGCTCCCTCCAATTCATAATATGCAATGCATCAGTGTCCCCAATTTATAATATGCCACACAGCAGTGTCCCACATTCATAATGTACTATATAGAAATGCCCCAACTCATATGCCAAACAGCGGAGTTCCATAATCAAATTGTGTCTCATAACACTGTCCTAATTCATAATATGCCACACATTTGTGCCACAAATTCATTATATGGCACACTGCTGTAACCCCAATTCATAATTATGCTACACGTCAATGCCTCAAATATATAATATGCCACACATTTTTGCCTCAATACATAATATGCCACACAGCCATGAGCAAAACTTATTGTATGCCACATAGCTGTGAAACAAAACAGAAAAGAAATATGCTCAAGCTTGGTTTTTACAAATATTGTACATGGCACCAGGCGCAAGGCAATATTAATGCGATATATGTTTACAAAACAGAAAGACTTTTGCTATCAGTGCTAACAATATAATACTGCAAACCAGAGTGTATCTAGCAAATAAAAGCAAGGGGATTTGTGTTCATATTTTGATCAAAACATTTAAGCTTTAATCAAGGGACCCCAAAAAAACCATGCTTTTATTTGCTGGATACACTCAGATTTGCAGTATATTATTGTTAGCTCTGATAGCAAAAATCTTTCTGTTATGCCACATAGCTGTGCCTCCAATTTATAATTATGCCACACATGCCTCCAATTCATAATTATGACACACATACAGTATGTGCCCCAAATTGTTCACATAGTACAAAGCTGTGCCCCTAATACATTAAGTCGCACATCAGTCCCCCACATTTTTTATAAGCCACACATATCAGTGCCCCAATATATGTCAGAACTCATTAACCCCCTGCCAGCGCTCTTAAAACACACACATTGTTAGCACTCATTAACCCCCCCCACATACACACACTGCCAGCACTCATTCACCCCATCACACAAACAGGAAATACACTGCCAGCACTCATTAACCCACACACACATGCACAAACACTGCCAGGGCTAATTAACACACATCCATATATCCATACACATGCACTTATAGCATTCACTAACCCACATACATTGCCAGCACCCATTAACACACACACATGGACATCACTCATTAACCCATACACACATTCACCTTCCAGCACTAATTAACCCCTGTACACACAATACCAGCACTCAATAACTCATTCACTCACACGTACCCTGGCCTGTCAGCACTCATTAACACACACTGCTAGCACTTATTATCCCCCACCACACACACAAACCCTGTCCACACTCATTAACCCACACACATACACTACCAGCTCTCACTAATCCAAACACTCACCATGTCAACCAGTGGTGTAACTAGGGCAGGGCAAGCGGGGCACGTGCCCTGGGTGCCGTGGGACCAGCCCATCCTAGTTACCCAGTGTAGTGCCAACCGCAGTGAGTACGGTCAGCGCTACACATTTAGACAGGACCGGCGCTAGGCTTCCCAGCGACGGTCCTGTGCTGCACAGCCGAGCCCCTTCCCTCCCCCTGAGCACTAGCCAAACAGCGTCAGGAGGAGGGTGGGAGGCGGGTGGGCCCAGGCTGTGCTAACACACACATCACCACCGTGCGGCAGCAATGTGTGTGTTAATCAGCAGCCAATGAGAGTCAGACAGACTCTCATTGGCTGCTGCTGCTGCACACACATCTCCACCAGTGCTGGCAGAGATGTGTGTGTTAAACAGCAGCCAATGACAGTCAGATAGACTCTCATTGGCTGCTGCAGTGCCCAGTGAAAGAGCCGACTCCCTTCCGGCTCCTGCAGTGGGTAATGGGAGAGACGTCATGACGTCATGACATCTCTCCCATAATGCAGAGCGCGCCAGCCCGGGAGGGCTGACGTGCAGATATCACAGTGACAAGAGCCGGAGCAAGAGTGTGGATGCAAGTTTTATCTTTATTTTATGTTTTTGCTATGTATTTGGGGGGGGGCACCTCTACTGGGGCAGTAATCAGGGGGACTACTACTGGGGGCAATAATCGGGGGGACTACAACTGGGGGCAGTAATTGGGGGCACCACTGGGGGGAAACTCTACTGAGGGCACTAATTGGGGGGACTACTACTGGAGGTACCACTGGGGGGACCTCTACTGGGGGCACTAATCGGGTGGACTACTACTGGGGGCAGTAATTGATACACCACTGGGGGGGGACTACTACTGGGGCACTCCATCAGGGACCACTATTGGGGAGACTACTACAGGGGGCACTGTATAAAGGGCACTGCATGGGGGATAACTACTACTGGGGCACTATATAAACAGCATTGCATAGGGGGGGACTACTACTGGGGGCATTATATAAAGGGAACTGCATGGGGGGACTGCTACTGGAGGCACTATATAAGGAACTTACTACTGGAGGCACAAGGGACACTGCACTTGGGGCATTAAATAGGGAGGACCACTACAAGGGGCACTGGATAGTGGGGACCACCACTGTGGGGCTGCATAAAGGGGATTACTACTGGGGGCACTGTATAAAATGAACCAAAGTTGCACTACAGTATATAAAACTAGTAGGACTTACCTAGAATTGTGCCTAATACTAGTGTGCATATTCATTACAAGACTCCATGCTTTTAAACCAATAAGGTAGGGGTGCTAATCCAGACTGAGTGCGTCTCCTTTCCCTAAGGTGTGCAATAAAGCACATTAAATGGAGTGTATGGGAAAGATTTCTGGATTGCACACCCTGAATATATATATATATATATATATATATATATATATATAATGGGAGGTGCTACCTGATGAGACTAATTGCAGACACAAAAACAGACAAATCTCAGGTGCACAACTCCAAATTATTAATAATATATAAATGCAATAAAATTTTGCAATCAATAGAGGTTTTTAGCATAATCTTGGCCAAGGTTATGGGCCTACCCACCATATCCTGGTAACCTCTGTAGAGTAGGTCCCTAACATACTACGATTCAAATCCAGAGCACAGGACACCCCCAAACTAGCCCAGCTAAGCCACCCCAGGGCACTGCCATAGTAAGAAAAGTGCAGTGTGAAAGAGATAGTTAGGAGCAGCTACTGCTGCATATAAAGAATGAAAATAAAAAGTGAGGTACACATATAATAAACAAATAGTGAAGGGTTAAAATGTGTTATAAAATAAAAATGTGTTATAATGCGGTACCTTGAAACAGATCAACAAAGGCAATCCAGGGGGACCCACGCCCCAAAAATTAACCAAAGTTGCACTACAGTATATAAAACTTTTAGGACTTACTTAGAATTGTGCATAATACTAGTGTGCATATTCATTACAAGACTCCATGCTTTTAAACCAATAAGGTAGGGGTGCTAATCCAGACTGAGGGCGTCTCCTTTCCCTCAGGTGTGCAATAAAGCACATTAAATGGAGTATATGAAGCAGGCCCAGAGGTCAACAAGCCCTTCTTGTTTTCTTTTTCCTTGGTATATGTTATATTTTGGGCTTTGGAAGCACCACCAACAAGGTGTGATGCTAGCAATACAAGCATTGAGATACAACATGGTTGGCTAGTAACAATTTGATTGACAATAATAGCTTCTGTGTGGTACCCTCCCCCTTTGTTTCAAAATGTAAACACCATAAGGTCAGTATTACTCCAACTTTTCAATCTCTTTAATGAGATTTTCCTCAGATCCCTCAGCTCATGCCGTTTTCCTTTTTTTTTTTTTTTAACTATTAAGCTGCTTTTAAGCCTAAGAAGTCATAGTGATATGTGCATGCTTCTTTTCTATGTTTCATTTCATTTTTTAGGACCAATTTGCATTCCGATTTCAACAGAAAGTTCAAAACCACATGCAGTTACACCTGCCAAATCCCACTAACATCAATTTCGATACCAACATCGAACTATACTCCAGTGTGTCTGCTTAAAAATATAGGAACACATGTTTACAAAAAAAAAATAAGATTAAATTAATAGTAAATAAACCCTACATCTGTGTCATTCCTGGACCATGCTAGATGTCCAGTCAGAGTCTGGGTTCAGTCTAGAACAGGGTTTCCCAAACTCAGTCCTCATGGCCCCCTCACAGTCCAGACATTAGGGATATTTATGCTAAGGTACAGGTGGGTAAATCAAACTGACTGAGATAATTAAATAAGCCACCTGTGATCCTGAATGGATAGCCATAGTACCTGGACTATGAGGGGACCATGAGGACCAGTTTTGGGAAGCACTGGGGTAGAGAAAGTTCAGCCCTGTGCTACAAGTCCAGAGGGAGTACACGAGCATTCCATAGTTCCAAAGGGATTCTGAAAACATTCTAGTTGTTTACAGAATGTTCTTATCCATTCCAGTTGTTCTAGTAGGTGTCTGCTTTTTCTACTACTTCTATGTTATGGTTTAGTAAAAGGAGAGCCACTGGTCTTTGGTTCAGGTTTCCAGAATGGCAAGTGTGAGTAGCCTGCTTTATACTGGGCAGCACAATACATGGGGCTAATTGCCAGCACTGAGGCGTGACTGAATTAGTGGTCACAGCCGTGACCCCACCCCTCCACCCCTCATCTACTGAACATACTGTATCTGTGCTTATTCTGGTTTAAGGGGCTACAACCCACAGTAGTGTTTTCTTATCATTTCTAGACAACATAGAGTTGCCCATCAGAAAGGCTGCAGGTGAAAGCTGTAGGTAGGGGCCTCTTGTGTGTGATCAGGAGGGGGAGAGTGGAGGCTGGGCGACCGAGCAGGGAAATCTGAGTACCACCTCTTGGCAGCAACTACAACCCCACTGGCCCCCAGCTCTCAACCCTCTTACAGTCAGTAGTCTACAGCAGCTGCTTACTCTAAGTCATCAACTGGGCCGGTGTAAGGTTTCCAGGTGCCCTAGGCAATATTTGACCTTACTACCTCTGCTCCCTCCAATTCATAATATGCAATGCATCAGTGTCCCCAATTTATAATATGCCACACAGCAGTGTCCCACATTCATAATGTACTATATAGAAATGCCCCAACTCATATGCCAAACAGCGGAGTTCCATAATCAAATTGTGTCTCATAACACTGTCCTAATTCATAATATGCCACACATTTGTGCCACAAATTCATTATATGGCACACTGCTGTAACCCCAATTCATAATTATGCTACACGTCAATGCCTCAAATATATAATATGCCACACATTTTTGCCTCAATACATAATATGCCACACAGCCATGAGCAAAACTTATTGTATGCCACATAGCTGTGAAACAAAACAGAAAAGAAATATGCTCAAGCTTGGTTTTACAAATATTGTACATGGCACCAGGCGCAAGGCAATATTAATGCGATATATGTTTACAAAACAGAAAGACTTTTGCTATCAGTGCTAACAATATAATACTGCAAACCAGAGTGTATCTAGCAAATAAAAGCAAGGGGATTTGTGTTCATATTTTGATCAAAACATTTAAGCTTTAATCAAGGGACCCCAAAAAAACCATGCTTTTATTTGCTGGATACACTCAGATTTGCAGTATATTATTGTTAGCTCTGATAGCAAAAATCTTTCTGTTATGCCACATAGCTGTGCCTCCAATTTATAATTATGCCACACATGCCTCCAATTCATAATTATGACACACATACAGTATGTGCCCCAAATTGTTCACATAGTACAAAGCTGTGCCCCTAATACATTAAGTCGCACATCAGTCCCCCACATTTTTTATAAGCCACACATATCAGTGCCCCAATATATGTCAGAACTCATTAACCCCCTGCCAGCGCTCTTAAAACACACACATTGTTAGCACTCATTAACCCCCCCCACATACACACACTGCCAGCACTCATTCACCCCATCACACAAACAGGAAATACACTGCCAGCACTCATTAACCCACACACACATGCACAAACACTGCCAGGGCTAATTAACACACATCCATATATCCATACACATGCACTTATAGCATTCACTAACCCACATACATTGCCAGCACCCATTAACACACACACATGGACATCACTCATTAACCCATACACACATTCACCTTCCAGCACTAATTAACCCCTGTACACACAATACCAGCACTCAATAACTCATTCACTCACACGTACCCTGGCCTGTCAGCACTCATTAACACACACTGCTAGCACTTATTATCCCCCACCACACACACAAACCCTGTCCACACTCATTAACCCACACACATACACTACCAGCTCTCACTAATCCAAACACTCACCATGTCAACCAGTGGTGTAACTAGGGCAGGGCAAGCGGGGCACGTGCCCTGGGTGCCGTGGGACCAGCCCATCCTAGTTACCCAGTGTAGTGCCAACCGCAGTGAGTACGGTCAGCGCTACACATTTAGACAGGACCGGCGCTAGGCTTCCCAGCGACGGTCCTGTGCTGCACAGCCGAGCCCCTTCCCTCCCCCTGAGCACTAGCCAAACAGCGTCAGGAGGAGGGTGGGAGGCGGGTGGGCCCAGGCTGTGCTAACACACACATCACCACCGTGCGGCAGCAATGTGTGTGTTAATCAGCAGCCAATGAGAGTCAGACAGACTCTCATTGGCTGCTGCTGCTGCACACACATCTCCACCAGTGCTGGCAGAGATGTGTGTGTTAAACAGCAGCCAATGACAGTCAGATAGACTCTCATTGGCTGCTGCAGTGCCCAGGGAAAGAGCCGACTCCCTTCCGGCTCCTGCAGTGGGTAATGGGAGAGACGTCATGACGTCATGACATCTCTCCCATAATGCAGAGCGCGCCAGCCCGGGAGGGCTGATGTGCAGATATCACAGTGACAAGAGCCGGAGCAAGAGTGTGGATGCAAGTTTTATCTTTATTTTATGTTTTTGCTATGTATTTGGGGGGGGCACCTCTACTGGGGCAGTAATCAGGGGGACTACTACTGGGGGCAGTAATCGGGGGGACTACTACTGGGGGCAGTAATTGGGGGCACCACTGGGGGGAAACTCTACTGAGGGCACTAATTGGGGGGACTACTACTGGAGGTACCACTGGGGGGACCTCTACTGGGGGCACTAATCGGGGGGACTACTACTGGGGGCAGTAATTGATACACCACTGGGGGGGACTACTACTGGGGCACTCCATCAGGGACCACTATTGGGGAGACTACTACAGGGGGCACTGTATAAAGGGCACTGCATGGGGGATAACTACTACTGGGGCACTATATAAACAGCATTGCATAGGGGGGGACTACTACTGGGGGCATTATATAAAGGGCACTGCATGGGGGGACTGCTACTGGAGGCACTATATAAGGAACTTACTACTGGAGGCACAAGGGACACTGCACTTGGGGCATTAAATAGGGAGGACCACTACAAGGGGCACTGGATAGTGGGGACCACCACTGTGGGGCTGCATAAAGGGGATTACTACTGGGGGCACTGTATAAGGGGCACAACTGGGGGCCTGCATAAGGGGGACCACTACTGGGGGCACTGTATAAGGGAAACTAATGGGGAGCTGCACTAGGGGGACCACTACTGGGGGTACTGTACAAGGGGCACTACTGGGGGCCTGCATAAGAGCCACCACTACTTGGGACATTGGATACTGGGGGTACTGTACAAGGGGCACTTCTGTGGGCCTGCATAAGAGGGACCACTACTGGGGGCACTGGATAGGGTGGACTGTATAAGAAGCACTACAGGGGTTAAGGTGCACATGGAAAGGAATGTTAAGAGTGACGAGAAAGGGGTATATGTGTCCTGTTGACACGCCCCATTGTTAAGTGACCCCGCCCATTTTTTTTCTTTGGCATGCGCATACGGGGGGGGGGGCTCCATTTTAAAATTTGCCCTGTGCTCCAGCCTAGTTATTCCACTGCTGTCAACACTCATTAACACACATTGCCAACACTAATTACCCTCCACAATTGCACATAGACATACACTACCCCTGTCATCACTCATGAATACACACAGACAAAAGACCCCACCTCCTACACACATGATCACCCATTAATTATTTCTATTCACCAAAAATTCACAGCAGTGTTCACAATAGTGGTAATTGCAGGAAATCTGGGAGGCTGTGTACAGTATGTGCCATGACGTCACCTTCTTGGTGGTCAGACTCACCAGTGACTCTTGGTCCTAGTGCCTGGCTATATGCAGGAGACCATGCTGGAGCTCCCTAGCTACTTTACACATCATGTCTCCATAGAGTCTTATATTAGCCAGTCTATTCTTATGTGACTGTAGAACTAAATGCGGGAAGAGGCAGTGATTGGCGACGAGCCATGTAAGAAGCATGGAAAGAGGCTGTTCCCTAACTCCCCCTTTTGGCTTCTGGGGAGGTAGGGAGCCATTAGGGTAGTGGTTAGTGCATCCAGAGTACACAGTCACAGGTCGTCCCTTCGCCACAGTATCTCAAGGTTAGCCAACATTGCTACAGACAGCGTTGTCTCCTCCCACCCCTAACCCCACCAGTGTAGCAGCAGCCCTTCACCTCATAGAAGAGTTCATCATTGGTCAGGTTTTGATACTTCTACCAAGAGGCCAAGGCAGAATGGACAGCCCAGGGTTTATGCCTCCTCCAGCATTTCCCCAACAGCAGCCCCCTATGCATCTGTAGCTACGATGGCTAAAGGAACAGACAGAGGATCAGTGCAGGAAAAGAGACAAGTCACCAACGAGCTCCCAGCAATGGAACATCGCTATGTCAATGCTTCAACCAGCCTGGCAGGAGATCAGAAACACAGCACATCCAATGCCTTTCGTCCAGCATGGCAGACAAGGGAAATACCTCTACCAGCTTGTCTTTGGAAGAAAGGGCAATTGGCACACATGCAAGTGAACGGCACCATTTCACAGTCTAGTGGAACCAAACAGCAGACAGCGGGAGTCCAGCAGCAACAATGTTAATTATTTAAATGTTTATGTAAGAGCAACTTGCAAAGTGCAGGATAGGGAGTAAGACAGTTCCGTCTAGACAGCTCAGATTAAGGGAGGTGCAGCATACAAGGTTATAAAAACACATCTGTGGGCAATGAAAGTTGCAGGTACAAAAAAAAAGCTGGAGATCCTGGGGGACATGCAGTTAGCAAACAGGTAGGACAAGTGGATACTCAGACAGGGGTGGGATTTGCGCAGAGAGAATTAGTGGTGAGCTCTTATTTAGGTGCCTTAGCTGCACATCTACCCAAGAAAACCAAGAAGGACATAAAGAAGGGAGCATTGTAGGCATTCAGCAGCCCGACAGAGGAGGAAATCCCGCTCACCCTAAAGGTAAGTACAAACTAACCTAATTTTACCCCCTAACCCTTACCCTCCTTTAGGATGCCTAACCCTAACCTCTCCCCCCTGTGCCTATCCCTAATCCCCCTCTAAGTGCCTAAACCTAATCCCCCCTTCCCCACTGCCTAAACCTAAGTCCCCCGGGGGGGTGCCTAACGCCAACCCCCCCTTCCCATGGCATGACCCTAACCTCCCAGGGGGGGTGCCTAACCCTGTCCTCCCTGGGAGCCCTAAACCTAACCCTCCCCCCCTGCGGCTGTCCACACCTGGAATCCCTTAGATCGGGATGCCGGGCGCCGGTCTACCGGCATTGGTAAAATGACAGGCGTTGGTCGCATGGCTGGCGGTTCAAATCCCGGCAGCGGCAGCCCAACAGAGGAGGAAATCCCGATCGCCCAAAAGGTAAGTATAAACTAACCTAATTTTACCCCCTAACCATCCTTTAGGGTGCCTATCCCTAACCTCTCCCCCTGTGCCTAACCCTAATCCCCCTCTAAGTGCCTAAACCTAACCCCCCCTTCTCCGCCGCCTAAACCTAAGTCCCCCGCGGGGGGTGCCTAACCTCCACCTGGGGGTGCCTATCTCTAACCCCCCCTTCCCCTAGCGTGACCCTAACCTCCCGGGGGGGTGCCTAACCCTAAGTCCCCCCCGGGAGCCCTATAACCTAACCCTCCCCCCCTGCGGCTGTCCGCACCCGGAATCCCTTCGATCGGGGTGCCGGGCGCCGGTCTCCCTGCGTTGGTAAAATGACAGGCTTCTAGATTTAGATGCCTGTCATTTAACCCTCGCTGGGATTAAGTAGTCTGGAAGCTGGTGGTCGGCATTGCGTCCGCCGGCTTCCTAAATTTATACCCATTGTAGATGTGGTTACCTTAACTGAGGTAGGTATTCAGGACAGGGAAAGAGCCAGTGAAAAGGGGCCGACACTGGCTGAATCCTATAAGACAATGATTAATTTGTTAATTGGGATGTTTGTGTACATGGGTTGCTACTGTATTTAGAGACCTACCCTGGAACCACAATGGTAAAATCCATTCATTTCATACATTCAGTATATAAGGAATACAGGGGAACAGTCTGGAGGAGGTATGATGAGACATTCGGGTTAAAATGACAAGGGCAGAAGCCAATCAGCTTGGGGTAAAGGAAGTGGATCCATGGTAGAGAGCTCATGGACGTTCAGAGATAAAGTGGTCACAATGCAAAAGGCAGGAGCAGGGAGGCCTAGCCTATTCCGAGTCCGACACGACAAGCTCAAGTGCTGGAACTTTAATGAGGGGCATTGTGCAAGTTCTGTGGCTTACTCATGTGTCGAATGGTGCACTTTTTGTGTCCCGTAGTTTGATATCTGGGTATGGGCCCCTTTAAAAAGAACTGTGCCAGTTCAGGAAGCATTATACACAGTTTTCCTGCTCTTGCTACTGACTGGCTCGTGCAGCTGTCAGTCAAGAAGGGAAAGACTGAGGGTCTGATTCAGCTTTGGAAATAGAGTGAGATTTAGCACTTAACTGTTCATCTTGGTGAAACCATGCTGCACTGCAGGTGGGGCAGATTTAAAATGTGCAGAGAGATTTAGATTTGGGAGGGAGGTGTCCAAAATGACATATAAAGTGCAGTGTACAAATAAAGCTGTGCAGTATTTGTGGGCTACATACAAAAGCAGCCAGTATTTACCCTACATGCAAAAAAATGTATGTATTTACACCCCTTGCATTGCAACATGGTTTGTCCAGGTACACAGTTAAGTGCTAATTCTCACTCTATTCCCAAAGCTGAATCAGGCCCTGAGATCGCAGCCAAAATCCCGTGAGATCTGGAGATGCACTAAGGGAGGGTATTCAATATGTGAGCGAAAAGTCCGTGCTGGACTTTTCACTCCATATTGGAGGTTTGACGGGGATAAAGTAACGAGCGCGTGCCCGCTTTATCCCCGTATTCAACAAATTTTTTTAGTGGTGTCCCAATTTTTTATTTATTTTTTGACACAGATCGTTTTAAGGGGGCATTCCCAAGGGTGCAGGCTATATTTTTTAAGCCTGCTCCCCTAAAACCCCAATCCCGCACTTTTTTTTGGCAGCCGAAGGCTGGCGAAAAATTATCCCCGTTTTTTAACATTGACTTTTCGCACCGGCGAAAAGTCAATGTAATTGAATACGGAGATATTGGAAAAAAGCGAAAATGACGTCATCGGCGATAAATTATCACCAATAACGGACTTTTCGCCTCATATTGAATATGACCCTAAGCCTTGGAGAGTGATAAAGCACCAACCAATCATCACAGATAGTTTACAGGCTGTGTTTGAAAAATAGTCAGGAGCTGATTGGTTGGTACTTTATCACTCTCCAGTTAATCAATCTCCAAGGCTTAGTGCATCTCCACCCGGTGAGAACTCCCAGTAATGCTTTGCTTGCTGAGAGGGGCATGGGGAAAGTTTGTAGAGAAGAGTGTTTGTGTTTGCAGAGAGTAGCTGCAGCCGTGGCACAGACAAGGAGGCTACAGACAAGAAGGCTACAGACAAGGAGGCTACAGACAAGGAGGCTACAGTAGTTGGAACTTCAGAGCAGTATGTTGACAAGACTTCCCCTGGGTACAAGGCAGAAACTGAGGCATTGGCTGCACAATGGTACTGGGGGTGAGTCTAACTACTATGGGCCTGATTCAGAGCCGTTC
Organism: Taudactylus pleione; assembly: GCA_031769625.1. Lineage (NCBI taxonomy): Eukaryota > Metazoa > Chordata > Amphibia > Anura > Myobatrachidae > Taudactylus > Taudactylus pleione. The sequence continues at coordinate 2,641,073 of JAUIMM010000373.1, read as the reverse complement.
GCTATTTGTGGTCGTTCGTTCAAAAACAAGGGGTGGCTATTCAAATGATCCGTTCGCAAATTGCAGTCTGTTCCCACCTCTAAGTCTGAACAAGCGAGCAAAACATACGCTCGTTTATTTGATAAAAACGCCCCCTGGCCGCACGCACCATACGTCATGTCCGCTATTTATTAGATTAATCGAGTACATCGTACAGCGTATGAACTGCTCGCTATTCTGTGGTTGGTGTTTTCAACCGCTATTTTGCGAGCAGTTCTGAGTTAAAAAAAACCAAGTGACGTGGTCAATGACGCTGCTGTATTAATTATGCACTCCCTTAAAACGCCCGTTTTGACCTTTAAGCACGCCTGCGTTCGGATCTCCACTCCCCGTTTTCAAGCACCTTCCCCTGTTACCACCCACATATGCCTCATTCTGTCACTCAAAATAGCAGGCCCTCGCTATATTGCGTACCAACGATTTTCGGCCGCACTGACTGGTTCTCGCATGCGTACTAAAAACCGTACGCATGCGCAGATGTGCGAACATCGCTCGGAACGAGCGTACTGCCGCTAGCGAGTGGCTCTGAATGAGGGCCTATATCCTTTAAGTTATCTGAGTCTGTGCAACAGTGTGGCACTACAAGCCCCAGCCAGTATCAAGACATAAAAACACATAGGGGCCTATTCATCATTACCTAATTATCACTAGTGATAATTATGTTTTGAACTCGCTGCAAGTTCAAAGAATGTTTTGGAGGTATTCATCCCTAACCAAAGTATCACTTCCGAAAAGCTGCTATTTATACGGAGTCAGCTTTACGTAAAAGTGATACTTTTCCCATTTAGCTGTGCTGTCTCCACCGGAGCCTGCAGGTCACACTAGTTCAAGACTAATAAAAGTGCATTAAAAAAATTTAACAATTTAACTAGTTGCTTACTGGCAACAATGTTAAAGCTCTGTGTGTGCTTCTGTGAAGCCAGGTTTGTACTGGAAATAAAACGGGCTGGCAAGCTCCCTTACCCTACACTCTCCCTGTCACTTTCCTCTGGTTTTCTTAGTGATGTATGGAAGCCAGAGGAGGCTGGCGGGTGAAGTCAGTAGTGTGTTGGGTCTAGAGTCTGCAGAGTCTCTGATGACCAGGAGCCGAGTGAGACTGGATGCTGAACGGGAGCAGGGGGAAGACTGTATACTCCCTCCCCTCTATGGCCGCCAATGTCCGAACCCTCCCCAGGGCCACTGCTGCTGGTCTTATAGTGGTGCCCCTCCCACCCCCGGTGCTGCTGCTGGCATATGTAATCTTTCCCCACCTCTTGCTGCCGCCGGTGTTTGTCCCACCACCTGCGGCCACCACTGCTGGTCTGGTAGTGGTGCCCCCCCATCGCTGCAGTGCAAGTTTCCCCCGGTGCAAGCATCCTCCCCAGCACCCGTGCAGATGAGCACAGGAGGGAGACAGCCAGAGACAACCAGAGACGTCAGAGGTAAGTAAACACAGCTAGAGGGATCTGAAAAGCTTGTGCATGGTATCGGATGCTGTACGCCATCTCAGGGTGGCGTACAGTATAACTCACAAGTTCCGAAAAAAAAATATTTTTCGGAACTTGATGAATGACATAATTTCTATGTCCCCATATTATACTGTAGTATGGGGACTGTGGAAATTATCGGTGGAGAATTGTAAGCAGGAGATATCTGTGATGCGTTACATGCTTGATGAATGGCCCTGATCCTTAATTTTTAGAAAAGTAGAGGAAAATTTAAATTTTCACCCTCTTTTTAAGGGATGATGAATAGACCCCATAGTGATTTGAAGTGTGCAGCACTAGTAGGAAGATATCTTTGTCCAGAATTGTAAGTAAGACTGCACCAGACAAACGGAGTGTTGTTCGTTAACCACAACCATTTGCAGACAAGTAAGGCAGGATCAAGGATCAGCCATTTTGTTTGATGCAGGAACTAAAACTATCTGTAAGATCTTTTTTGTGATTTGTGGAATTGCAGAACTCACCCTGCATTGAAGAACCATTTAATGACAAAGCAGTAACAATGTGCATAAGCCATATATAACCAGCAACCCGCAAGCCAATAAGAGCCTAGCTTGTACATTCTGTTCCCTACCCAAGCAGTAACTCCGTTAAGGGAACTTTGTGACTGGCAGATTGTATCCCGCCCCGGAATATCATTTGTCTAACACCAGAGTATTAAGCCACAACACTATTGCCAGCATGTAGAGAGTGTTAGTCAGTGTTACTATTATGCCGATCTAGGGGCATCATTTCTAAAGGTATAACTCTTTCATTTCACCCATTTGTTAAAGGAACAATTGAAAGTCACCAATTAACCTTACGTTCAAGTGAGAGACTAAGATATTGGGGCCTATTCATTAAACCTAAAAATTTGATGGAGATAATTAGGTTTAGAACTCGCATGGAGTTCTACCTAATTATAGGTGGAATTCATCATTCCACCTCTCCATAAGTATCTATTCCGAAAAGCTGTCATTTTTACGATGACAGCTTTTCGGGAAATAGATACTTTTCCCTGCCTACACTACCTTATTGCATCTGGAAACAGTGCTGCGCATGCGCTGTTACATCTGTAAAACCAGCGCATGCGCAGCACTGTCTACAGGCGTTAAGTTTGTGTACCCCCGCCCCGACCCCTCCCCACCCCCCTCCGCTCACCCCCCCCCCCCCCGACTTACCTGTCCGCGCAGCAGCCTCCGGCTCCGTCCTGCTGGTCTGTCATGTAGTTTCCCAGCAGACCACATGACAGATTAGAAAAAAAAAATGTTTTTTTCTTTTTCTAAACTTTCTTGTGCTCTGCTGGGGAGCACACATGTCCGACCAGCCTCCGGAGCCTGAGGACGGAGCAGAGCGCCGGAGGGACTCGTCGGGGGACCTGCACTCGCGGATACAGGTAAGTCGATTCTGCTATTCGCCACCTCACAGTGGCGAATAGTAACTGCATCAAATTCCGAAAATTCATAATTTTCGGAATTTGATGAATACCACAATTTCCACATCCCCCTACTAATGTATGGGGAGTGTGGAAATTAACGCAGGGGAACTTAGCAAGGAGATATCTGTGATATCTCCTGTGCTAAGTCTGTTCATGAATACCAAAATAACGTTATTTAAGGAAATGTCCTTAAAAACGTTATTTTAGTGTTGATGAATAGGCCCCATTGTGAGGAACTTTTTTCCTATTGTGGAGAAAGATACACCACAGTGTCTTTTCATCTTTCTAAGAAGAGTATTGTACCTCTGCAATACGAGATTATTTAATGCATCAGGATCACTCCTTACCACATTACTATTGTGTATTCAGGGGTTTAACTCATGCTTGCCGACATTTGGCTCCCTCCTTCCGGGAGGGAGCTGTCGGGCTTACAGGTCTGGGGGCATGATGCGGCCAAAGGGGGCGGGGCCCGGTACATGATGCAGCATTGGGGGCGTGACAGTGCGATTGCGACATCGTGGCTCCGCCCCCTCTTCACAATGCCATGATTAATGGCATTGTGCAGCGGGGGCGGAGCCACGATGACGCGATTCAGCGTGAATCGCGTCAGTGGCCCCCCTGCTGCCGGGGTTTGTACTTAAAGTCGCGGGGGGTGCAGGCACATCGCCGGGGGCCAGGAGGATTGCCTGCCTTCCCGGGAGGTCGGGAGCGGCACCCGATTTTCGGGAGGCTCCCGACCAAATCGGGAGAGTAGGCAAGTATGGTTTAGCTGAGCCCATGTCTGTGCAAGAAGGTAGTTGCAGAACCTTATTGAGACACGAATGAGGGTTATCTGATGGGAAATTCACTCTCTGCTGCACCTAATTTTATTGCTAGGTTAGTCTTCTATTGAATTGTTTATGTACTTGTTTATTGAAATGTCTATTTCCTTGTCCATTGAAGTGCCTATTTAATTGTCAATGCACAGGTTATCAAATGGTCCAAAGAAATGTTGTCTATCAATGTGTTATTGATATTCTATCCAGGTTGCTTTTACTCATCTTAGGGCCGTATTCAATTAGTGTCGCCCCCCGATACTTTTTCGCATGCCAGACTTTTCACCTACATCGCATATTTTAGCTGCGGAAACTTATCGTGCGCGCCCCCACTATTCGCCATGTTAAATTCCAAAACACGTGGAAACGCAATGAATGCAATGCCGCGGCGGCCATTTTTCTGGTGTTCTGAGCAGCAGTGACACCCGATGCGGGACATCGGACAGGTAAGTTCAAAAAAATATATGGGTGCAGTGTGTGCGGTACCGGGCCCCCCTGGACCCGGGGGCCCTTGTGCCCCACACACACTGCACCCATTATAGATATGCCACTGACAATGATGCTTCCATGCTAATTATGCACACTCATAAAACGCAGTTTTGACGCTCAGACATGCCTTTGCAGCACCACTTCTCTGTTCACAAGCACCTTCCCCTGTTACCACCCACAAACGGCACTGTCACTCAAAGTAGTGTCCAGTCTGTGTACTATGAGCGCACAATTCCCGAGCGCAGTGAGTGACTCGCGCATGCACATATTGATGCATATGCATGCGCAGACGGGCGACTATCGGCCATAGCGTGCGTTCAACGGCTTAGCATCAGGGTCTGCATCAGGCCCATAGTCCTTTACCCTTACTCCTTGTTTACAAAGTTACTGGCCTTTTAAGCTTTCATTTCTTGAGTCAACCACTGGTAAACCCTGCCAAGATCTGCAACCTGAGAACACAACTTGGGTGGAGGCGCTGGATTTGACAGGAGAAATGAAACTGAATAGAGTGCACAAAGCATAAGAAAATTATTTTTGGTTTAATAGACACGAGGATATAAATTACCCTCAGAAGGGATTAAGGCAATACATTTATAATGTGTTCATGCAGTCAAAAGATTATCAAACATTTTAACTGTCTGTTATTCATCTCAAATTGTTTGATTGGATCATTTCATCTTTACATTATCTTTTTTAAAAACATTTATTTCCTCCATATATAAAAAAACAGGCCTCTGAAATATTAGATGTTCTAAAAATGTGCATTAAGAGTATTGGAAACATTCCGGTATCTCCATGGGAACTGAGGGAAGTCATGACCTAGGAGCTGATTATAGTTTTACTCTAATGTCCTCATCTCTTTACCACTTAATCAGACATTTTTCTCAGCTGCCTTATTGACCACATGTCTGGAAACCCCCAAATCAAGGAAACCGCAAATGTGTTTAAAAGGGAAGCAGAAGCTTTTGAGAAACCTGGGCTTTATGTGACCTAGCTCGTCAGCAGGGAAGTAATGACTTATGGCTTCATCCCGCAAGACCGGTAAAAATAGAGTCTGGTAAAGAGCAACAAAGTGGCAAAATTTATGTTTTTGATTGATGTTTTTATCATCTGATGATACTGATTCCACATAAACCTAATGCTAAACCATATATTAACACTGAATTTAATGATGGTGCTAATGCTTTTAGGAATAATGTAAAAATAAAATGTAAGTAATCTTAATAATTTGATTATAGCAGTTTGTTTTTGCTCAGTTTGATTGTAATTTTTTTGTAGTTCCTTTTTCATTCTGACCTGCACCTATAATAATTGCTGCAGATGCTCTGGGTCTGTTACAACTGTGCAAAAGTGAAAGCAGTGCAAGAGCTGATTTGTGATGTCATGTGCCTACAGTGATGTCATGTGCCTACAGTACTTTTCTGCACATTCCCAAACGCTTGTGGACAAAAATGGTGGCATCACTATGTGTGCAAGAGGTCAATGAGAAGATTTGAGTTAATTGCATAGTATGGATAAGGCACGTGAGTGTGCTCAGGTTTTGCAGGAAAGGTTATGTAGAGAAAATAAAGGGGTTGCCCGTGCACTTTTACAGGGGCAGCAAAGTACTTTAAGTTTCTGCCACCTTTGAGGTCCCAGCAATAGAGTCTGACCCTGTCATTTATATGAGCTGAACTTTGCATTTAGGGGGTTGTCCTGAAGTGGAAGTCAGATTGTCAGCAGTGACAATGTCAACCAGAGTGTCCTCATTTATGATGTCGACATGGTTAAAATGTCGAAACCTGGAAAATGTCGACATGGACAGAATGTTGACATTGTCAAAATGTCATTGTTAGAGATATACTTACCTTTAAAACACATTGTGGACATTCTGACCATGTTGACACTTCATCAGTGTTCACGTGATCAATGTCCACATGATGAACATGCCACCATTTCCACCAATTCACAATCTCTATAGTGTCCGGTGTCCACTAACATGTCCAGGGTGAAATGCTAAAGCAAGATGAATATTGTTTAAACAAAATAAAAATCAGTCTTGTTTCCCTCTCCATATACTTGGACTATGTGACTTGCTAAGAGTGTAGAGTAAAATCTAAAAAATGCTACAAGTCACTACTGACAACTCCTTCTACCAACAGTAAAATATGTATTAATCTGTTCCATTGGACTTGTACATGGACCATATTACTGCTTCACAAATGTGGAGCATTCAGTGCTAAGTGCATCAGAGTGTGTAATACTTGTTTTGTCTTGTGTATTCATCAATAAACAACCAGTCTGCAATTGAATGTAGCAGTGCCGTTCTACAAATTTCACTTGTGTGATTGTGGCTAAGACAAGCCCAGGATCAGGGGTTCCCAACCACGGTCCTCAAGGCACACTAACAGTCCAGGTTTTAGGGATATCCTTACTTGAGCAGAAGTGACTTAATTAGTACCTGTCAGATAGTAACATGTTTTATATTAACTTTCCCTTCTTTCTTTACTTATTTTTGATAACATGTCATGGCAGTCATCCATACATCCACAAAAACATGTACAGATGTTCCTCACTTAATGACCTACCAGTTTAGCGACTGATCGGACTTACGACCGGTGCTCCGACCAGCTAACTGTGGCTTGCAGGATACAAAAAATATGAAGACAGACCCTGCCGCGAGAGGGGGCCATGGCTGTAGCACGGGACACACAGGAGATGAGGGAAAGGACAGACAGGGAGGTGTGCTCTCGGAGGAGGTGGGGCACTCACAGGCATGTGTCACCCTCTACAGGGGCATATCTATAGTCGGCTGCTGGCCACCAGGAAGAGAGGAGGGTGCCCCGGACAGGGAATGCACATGGGCCCCCTCCTCTCTAAAGACGCCCCTGACCCTCTGCCTGGATCCTGCTACTTCCCGGCCACTATACATCCTCACTTAATGACCGATTTGTTTAAAGACTGAGTCGTAGGAACGGTCGTTAAGTGAGGAATGCCTGTATAAATAGTGAGGCATTGGGACCTCAAAAAGTAACATAATATAAATGAATCAATTTTATGTTTCCATTTGGCATTCATAAATCAATAGCTACGGACACTGCTGTAAAACCCTATTTCGTTCTAACATGGGTAACAGGGGCATATCCAGAAAAGTGTTGCCGCCATAGCAATATGAGACTGAGGGCCCTCTCTCCACAGCAGTTGTTTTTATGCTCCATAGTAGTGTCCTAGTTTATTTTATGAACTACTGTATAATGGTTTCCCTAGTTAATGTTATGCCCCATAGTAGAGTCCTAGTTCACATATATACTGCACAGTGGTCTATGCGCCCACCTGCGTCCAGTTTGCATACATTTTTTTTTTCTTTAATTACAATGAGACCGGGACCTCAGTCTCAACAGGTCTGGATTAATAATTGAAAGGGTGAGATAAGGGCCTCAATTGTGCTAAAGCAATGCATTCCATGCTGGAACACACAGGCACTTCCTCTTTACGAAAGCCTAGTGTGCCACACTAGCTGTCACAACGATTGCAGGGATGATATGGCATGGAGTCTAACATACTGTATTTGTGGTTTTCCCCAGGGACCCCCACAAGGGGGTTTGAGCTTCGCTGCAACCAGTGGTGTAACTAGGGTATTTGGAGCCCAGGGCAAGTTAAAAAACTGAGCCCCCCCCTCAAAGTAGATGCGCATACCTTTGGCATACAGTGCAAAAGAGTGCGTGGTCACATGCCACAAGTGGCATGGCCACTGGAAAATAGGGGCATGGCAACATGACACCACCATTTGTCGTCACTCTGGGGAAATTTCTTTCCATTCCATATGCACCTTAATGCCCCAAGTACAATGTGCACAGCTAGTTTGTTGCTCCATACAGCCATGTAGCATGCCATGCATCTCGCGCCTTGAGTCGCACCACACAGAATGTTTCTTAACGGAATGTAGCGTAGCACTGGAAAAAAGTCATATCATATAATACAACTTTTTGTCCAACAGGTGTCACTTTTCCTAAACTACACAGCACATGCGTTAGAGTTCCAGTGCATTTTCTGTATCACCGCCCGATGATTGACTGACAGAAGCTGTGATTGGGTACACTATAGTATACATTTTGGTCATGGAATCAGGGCTGTAGAAGAATGTGTAATAAAGTATTAAATAATAACAGTACAGTATGTGTGCGAGTCCTATACTGTTAAAATACACACACATATATATATATATATATATATTTGTCTCATAGGCTCAGACAGGGGTCACAGGCATGCACAGCTTTCACTGAGACATGATGACTCGGTAGTGCGAGTGTCTTTTATGCAACTTTTTACCTTCAAATGCATCTGAATCATACAGCAAATCGAATTGATAGCACAAGCAGCTACTGCTGATTAAATTGATATGCAGCATGCCTATATTCTGTGAGCCAGTTCGGGTGTATCTGCACGCAAAATGTTATGTTACACTAATAGCGACTATAACACTTTAACGTAGTGATTTGCTTGCAGATACACCCATACTTGCTCACAGAACATAGGCATGCTGAATATCATTTTAATCAGCAGAAGCTGCTTGTGCTAATAAGATGCACTTTAGGGTAAAAAGACGCATAAAAGATGCATAAAAGACACTCTGCGCTACCGAGTCACACAGCACTCATGCACTATGTGTGGAGCAACTTGTAGAGCACGGAGGATAGATGTATGTGGAATCATCTCTATTACTGTGCTGCAAAGTACCTGTCCCCAAAAGTGACCCTACAGTAGATTCATATTACTGTACCGAGTCCCAATAAAGCAGCCGTACAGTAGCTAACAGTGACCAGAAGACACACACTAAGCATTACATAATAACAGAGCAACTGAAGTTCAGTTATTTTAAAGAACTCTACTGAACTGAAAGCATTTCTCTCAACATCCCACTGCAGTACAAATTTTATCAGTGGAGCACTCACCACCTAGAGGTTAAGCAGTGTATTACATGCCATGGCTTATCTATTGTTGTAGAATGCCACAGTACAGCCATCGCGTAACGTTCCATGGCGCGTCACAGAAGACCTGAATGGCACGCTATGAGCAACAAACTAGCTGGGCACATCTGTAGTAGTGCCCCCGTTGCAATTCCCACTGTAGTAGTGCCCCTTATGCAATGCTCCTATACAGTGCCCCCAATAGTGCACCCTTATACAGTGCCCCCAGTAATGCATCCTTATACAGTGCCCCCAGTAGTGCCACTTATATAGTGCCCCTTATGCAGTGCCCCCAGTAGTACCACTTATACAGTGCCCCCATTAATGCCCCTTATATAGTGCCGCTAGTAGTGGTCCCCTTATGCAGTGCCCCCAGTAGTGGTCCCCCCTATGCAGTGGTCCCAGTAGTACCCCTTATACAGTGCCCCCAGTAGTGGTCCCCCTATGCAGTGCCTCTTATAGAGTGCCCCCAGTAGTGGTCCACCTATGCAGTGCTCCCAGTAGTGCCCCTTATACAGTACCCTCAGTAGTGGTCCCCCTTATGCAGTGCTCCCAGTAGTGCCCCTTATACAGTGCTCCCAGTAGTGCTCTTACACAGTGCCCCCAGTAGTGGTCCCCCCTATGCAGTGCTCCCAGTAGTGCCCCTTATACAGTGCCCTCAGTAGTGGTCCATCATATGCAGTGCCCCTTATACAGTGCCCCAGTAGTGGTACCCCCATGCAATGCTCCCAGTAGTGACCCTTATACAATGCCCTCACTAGTGGTTCCCCTTATGCAGTGCTCCCAGTAGTGCCCCTTATACAGTGCTCCTAGTAGTGCTCTTATACAGTGCCCCCAGTAGTGATCCCCCCTATGCAGTGCCCCTTATATAGTGCCCCCAGTAGTAGTGCTCCCTATGCAGTGCCCTTATATAGTGCCCCCAGCCCTCCCTATGTAGTGCCCCCCAGAAGTAGTCCCCCTTATGCAGTGCCCCAAGTAGTGGTCCCCCCATGTAGTGCCCCTTATATTGTGCCCCCAGTAGTAGTCCCCCATATGCAGTGCCCCCAGTAGTAGTCCCTCCTATGCAGTGCCCCCAGTAGTAGTCCCCCCCAAGCAGCACCCACCACCATCCTCAGTCCTCTTGGGCAGGCCCGCTCTGCACTATGGGAGAGATGTCATGATGTCTCTCCCATCACCAACTGCAGGAGACGGAAGATGGAGCTCATGAGTGATCTCCAGCCTGGCCCTGGCAGTGGGCGCAGCGCAGCAGTCAATGAGAGTCTGTTTGACTCTCATTGGCTGCCGAAACAAACACACTGCCGCTGGGTAGTACGAGTGTACTAGCCAGCGGTGGTGTTTGTTACTGACCAGTGTCCTTCACGCCGCTGGTCCGATGGCACCCAGGGCACGAGCCCTGATCGATCCCCTCGAGATATGCCACTGGCTGCAACTAATACACAGCTCGTGGCTCTTAGACCATGTTTGTATTGTTAAAAGCTCAAGTTAACATTTACACACTTGCATGGTGCTTTCAAGAATTTAGAAGTGAACCATACTCCCTGGTCAGAGATGCTGTTCTAAGGAAACCCGTGTAGCCTAAACATTTCTTTGATGAATACTGTACATCAGCTGCTGTAGCTTCAGAGCAGAAGGTAATCCATACTTGCCTATACACCTGGAAGTCACGGGAGGCTCTTGATTTTTTGGGTAGCACCCAGCACCCCTGGAAGTGTAGGTAGATCTCCCACATCCTGCCCACTTCCCAGTGAAGCGGGCAGGACGGGGGGATATAATAGGGAATTCGCGGATCCACAAAGAGGGGCGGGGCTCCCCTTCCTCGGACCCGCGAATCGCGGACTTTTCCCAGGAAAGCGGTGGGGTCTAATTACGCTCTGCCCCCCGAACCGGCTTGCGGCAGCAGTCCTCCCAGCTATACCCTCTAAAGAGAACTACAAAGTCAGTAAGTAGGAAGTGATCCCTTTAATGCAGGGGTGGGGAACCTTTTTTCTGCCAAGGGCCATTTTGATTTTTAGAAAATCATTCGGGGGCCATACAAAATTAATAACTTAAAATTTGCCTCTTATATTTGGTTAAAAACGTTATTAACTCACCCTTAATGCGATAGCTGTAAGTAACTGCTTCTCTTTGGTATGTTGCCAGGCAGAGTCTGGAGGGGCAGTCCCTATGGATGTGTGACAGGCAGATTGATAAGGCAGCCCTGGGGTGCTCTCAGTCCTAACCAGCCTGATGACAGCACTGACTGTACACACCCCCTGCTGTGCCACCACTGCATGCTTGCCCGCGCTGTTATGGTGAGACCCTGCACGCCCCTGCACTAACCAGCTCAATGGCAGCCATATGACAGCCCTGATTCCCCCCCGCTTGTGCGCTGCCTGCCTGTCGCTGCTGATGGGGAGAGAGCCCTGGATGCCACTCAATGACAGCCCTGACACCCTGAACCCCCCCTGTGCTACCTGCCGCCGCTGATAGGGAGAGAGCCCCTGCACTAATCCGCCTGATGACAGCCCTGACACCCTCCACCGCTTCGCTACCTCCCGCCACTGATAGCCGATGACAGCCCTGACACACACACCCTCCCCCCACTGTGCTACCTGCCGCCGCTGATAGCGCAACGGGGGGAAGGGGTGTGTCAGGGCTGTCATTGGCTACCAGCCACCGATGACAATTCTGACATCCCCTCTCCCCCGCTGCGCTACCTGCCGCCGATGACAATCCTGACATCCCTGCTCTCCCGCTGCGCTACCTGCCGCCACTGACAGCCGCTACACTACGCTGATTCTGCTGCTGCTGCTGACAGCTGGCCGGGCCGGATGATTTCACCTTGTGGGCCATATACGGCCCGTGGGCCGGAGGTTCCCCACCCCTGCTTTAATGGAACAAAATTAAATGTGGAGAACGTGTCCACTACTACCCAGATAGTTTTGAATCCTTGACAGGATGGTAGTTCTGTAATACATTCTGTGGAAGTATGGGTCCATGGATAATCTGGAGTTGGTAGGGGAGTTTGTGGCTGAACTTTGTGTTCATATCAGGTGCAACAGGCTACAACGAAATCCTTTACATCCTGACATACAGACAGCCAACAGTAACTCCTTAGGATCATACACACATGACCAGTGAAGTGGGATGCATGTGCCCATTGGATTAACTTAGTTCTGATTACACTAATTCTCCAGGAGGTATTTTCACATTGCTAGTCACTGAAAGGGAACAAGCTGGATGCAAAATAGACTTATCCTTGCAAGAAACGTCTACCTTGGTGGTACAGAATGTGCAGACATCAGTCTATTATTATTTCCAGGGCGATAAAAGGTGATCAGATTGAAACACTAAAGAACAATCACCACCTGGCCTGGCAATATTTCAAACAGTGAGCTGTTTGGAGGTATAGCAAACTTTTATGGTCAGTGAAGTCCATCACCCGGGCCAGTGAAGATGATTTTTCAGGCCTGGGCTTGCTGGAGTGGCCCAGCGGGGGCCTGAGTCCGCCGCTCCCCCACTCCTTCTCTTAGTCCTGTCACATGTGCTGGACTGCAGTGAGTACATGGAGGCTGTTGTTGCTGCTGAGCACAGCAGCAGTCTCCTTACCAGCACCTGATGGGAGGGAGGAGAATGATCACACTGACTTGGCTGCCCGGGCTGAAGGGCGCTTGGACCCATAATTACGTTTTGTTATACCCTTTTCTTTTTAGGGGGCATGGCCCTCCTGCAGTTAGGCCATGCCCCCTACAGTACCCAGGGCCCGGCACCTCTCTCTGCGGCCCTGGGTGGACTCAGGAGGAAATAAGAGGAGACAGTGAGACTATTCGTTGTGAGGTTTCCTGGAGCGTAGTCTACAGAAACGGGACAGAACCAGGCGGACAATGGAGTACCAGGAAACAGGCAGAATCAGGTTAGAGGCAAGCCAAAGTCAGAACCACGAGATCACTAGAAGTAGTACCAAGGGAGCAAGCAAGGATAGTCATCAGGTGGATGGATTGACTTTGCGTTTTCATTTAGTTTCTTAGTCACCTGATGATTTTGATAATACTGTGATATAATTTACTACTATCATGCATTCTTTGAAATACATCAGGGGTATTCAACACTGCATTGCTATTAGGGCATACTAGAAATGTTTCAGTGCATGCTGGGATGTGTAGTTCCTCTACAGCTGGAGGGCCGCATGATGATTACCTACCCCTTTTGTACATGATATAGTTAGCAGGATTATCTGCCTCAATAAGAACCAAGGAAAAAAAACCTTAATACAGTGCTATCAAATCGTTAATGGCTACTAAGTACGCAGCTGTGAGGAGTAGTGCAGTCTTCCTAGTTAAGTTCTCCATACTGTATGCCTCTGATGAAGTCGTGGGAGGAGCTATGGGGAAACGCATCAGGCACTGCCACTAGCATCTGTAATCGCAGGAGGATTAAACTGAACTAGCCATAGCCTCACTCATTGACGGCTCTTTATTCCTCTATGAGCCGTATCACTGCCAACAAACTTAGCCGCATCAACCATCCAGGACTGGAGTGGGACTATATATGGTGCTCCCAGGTTGCCATGTTACACAGCAGGTTATGGTTCCTGATCACACATGAGCCGGAACATTGGAGGTGGACGCAACTCCTACACCTGCTGAACCCGGAGCATACACATGGTCATACCAATCCACCGGACCACTCCATATATGGTAAGAGCTTACCATGCACCTGCAGTTCTCACCCTTACAGACTCTCAGCTCACAGTATACTGGCCTGCTCATACAACCAGTCTTATATAATTGGGATACTTTTCTGTCTTTGGATAAGCATTATAGGAGACCTCCTGTAGAGGGCAGAACTTAAGGACTCCAGCTTAAATGGACTTATCCCTGCTGGTAATACGATTGAATTTGTATATGCAATGATTTTCATGGCTTTAATATTATTCAACATACTGGTATCAGTATAATATACAATATTCCTTCTATATTTTATTGTGGTTTATATATGTATAATCATTATATATATTATTAATCAACTAATTTTTACTTTTACTTAATTTGTTGGTACTAAGGCCCTGATTCAGACCCGCTCGCTCCTGGAGGCAGCTCGCAGGTCTGAAGGGCGTTTTTTTTTTTGAGTCCGGCCTCCTGGCCGCTCGCTAAGGTGTGGGTGACAGGATCGGGGCTTGTGACGAGACTCTTGTGGTAGGGTCTCATCTGCCGCAAGCCCCAGTGAGCTTCCGGCTCTAATAGAGCCGGAAGCTTGCTACTGACATCACTCGTGATGTCAGTAGGGACGCCCCCAAATGGCAGGCATTCCTTCGGGAACGCCTCCGTTTAGCCACCCATCCCCCCTCCCCGCCTACAAAATGGGGCAAGCTGTCAATCAACATCGACAGCCACCCTGTTTGTAACAAGCCCCGGAGCATGAGAATTTCTATCTCGCTCCGGGGCTTGCGCACAGCAGTGTATACGCGGTGCATGCGCACTGCCCGGCCATTGACCCGCTTGTGAGCGCATAGCACATGCGAGCGGATCTGAATCAGGCCCTAAGTCTCTGCACTATGTCCTTTTTTTACATTTCCTTATCTGCCTCAATACAATTGTTAAATCTCACGTTTGTGATTAATCAATAAACTGAGAGATCTCTTAACTATCAATTCCTTATTCAAACTATCCCAATCAGTAACGTTTTTCTGTAGAGATATCTACTTTCCTCCGGACAGAAGCCGGGACTGTGTGATGAAGTGAATGAGACAGTTTCAGTATATTGAAATACAGTAGTAGATACTTATGGGTAATACTTTAGGAAAATAAGGGCATCTGGTAGCGGATGGTAAGATCCAGTGGTGGCTGCAGCACAGTCCAAAATTCAAACAGGGAAACCACACCAACTGCCCTTCAAAACATCGCCAGCCGGAAACTCACTGGCAATTGGTGTGGCTCCCCCAGTTGAATTTTGGACTGTGCTGCAGCCTCACCTCTGGAGCCGCCACTGGTAAAGTCCCCTGTGTATTCCTACAGGGCCGTAGCTAGGGTAGTACGGCTGGTGCCATCGCACAGGGCACCACAGGTCAGGGGGCGCTGTTTGGGCCTGTCCAGTTTCTGTTTATTATCACTCTTGATTGTAGCTTCCTCTTATTTCATCCCCAGCATCTCCTGGCCTCTCCTATTTTTTCCCTGGCCCTTCCCCATGAAGCCATGGCCCTTTTTTGGGCGCATTATGTCCCTTTGAATAATGAGGGGGGCGCCAATGCTCTTTCTGGCACAGGGCACCAAAAAGTCTAGTTACGGCTCTGTATTCCTCTATGTATGGAAGATGAAATTTCTTTAATTGCCCCTTTTGGTCTTTCATAGCTATTTCTAAAGAAAGCACTGGAAATATGGGGGCAGCACACAAAGACTCCCACTGATTCTGAGACAGAGTTTTTGTTATCTACTATGCAGACACCTGCGCCATATTGCTTACTAGGCAGGTGGTTAGGGGACTCAGGGCCTGATTCAGACCCACTCGCGAGCGCTGAGCTCTCGCAAGCAGGTCGATGTTGGCCAAGTGCGCATGCGCACGATGGAGGCGGCTCCATCGTGCGCATGCACGAGACCCGAATAACGACGGCCAAGCCGTCGTTATGGGTCTCGCACCAAAGGGGGTGTGCTGTCGATGGTGATTGACAGCACGCCCCTTTTGGTGGGCATGTCGGGGGCGTGGCTGCCCAGACGGAGGCGTTCCTATGGGAACACCTACCGTCTGGGGCCGGCCCCACTGACATCACTGGTGATGTCAGTGGGAGTGTTTTTGGCTCTGATAGACCCAAAAGCACTCCAGGGCTTGTGGCAGCGAGACCCTACCTTAGGGTCTCTTCGCAAGCCCGATGGTCGCGATGGTCTTGATCATCGCGACCATCATTTTGGCCAGTCGCTATAGCTGTGGGTGGTCACCCACAGCTATGCGAGTGGCCAGGAGGCCGCTCCAAACAGCAAGAGGGATGGCCCTGATTCAGACCGAGAGCTCTGTCAGAGCGTCCGGCTCTGAATCAGGGCCTCAGGCCAGTCAGTGTCGAGCCTCTAAT
The DNA here is from genome assembly GCA_031769625.1 of Taudactylus pleione. Taxonomy (NCBI): domain Eukaryota; kingdom Metazoa; phylum Chordata; class Amphibia; order Anura; family Myobatrachidae; genus Taudactylus; species Taudactylus pleione. The sequence goes on along the minus strand of JAUIMM010000373.1, from coordinate 2,624,844 downwards.
GCTGCAATGGATGTTACATGTAACTCACTTTATTGCTAGTTTTCATACGTTTCTCTACTGTTTGTTTTAGTGGCGTAAGTTCATCCCAGATGCCCAGAGGCAAGTTATAATTTGGTACCCCCCCTAAAAAAAAAGGGAAAATATATATGGTGCATATCTATCCATCTGTCTGTGTGTCTGTCTGTCGCATATGCACAAAAACACTTGTATGAAATAGCCTTAAGTGGGATGAATATATTGTGGGCAATGGAGGAGATTCAGTGCTGGCGCCCGGTGGCAGGCGCCTCCATTGCCTCCCATAGTTCTGCCCCTGGTTTGTTTAAACAAAAATACACAATTACATAAATTCAGTAAACTAACAGGAGGGGTGTAATGTAGTTCTCCAAGGTTTGCCAAGGCAGTCTCATACTGTAGATGACCAGGCTAGATGCACCAGCTCTGCACCAGTGTCTCAGTAAATTATTTAAAAATTTTGGCATATAAACTAGAATCTGGCCAAAATAATGAGTACGTAGAACCTGTCCTATTATTCCCATCATACCCATCACTACCAGGATGTTAGAACCAAAAGTGCTGCTCTTTAGACTCTGCTCTGTTCTGCATCCAGGTATCAGGTAATTGATGACTTTATCATCAGCATGTACTAAACCTGACACCTGCCTATTTAGTCTGTCTGAACACAGCACTCATAGCTGGGTCATCAATGTTTTTGGATCTATGTATACTGCAATTCTACTGCATTTGATCTATGCGCTGGACAGGTGTTTCTGTGATCTGTCTTGCCAAGTATTTCTGCCTTACCAGGTATTACTGATTTGACAAGAATATCTGCATGGTCCATGGTCCTGTGTAAAGCTGTTTTGAAGCAATGCTCCTGTAATATCACTGGATTCTTGTTCCTGTTTGGTCCCTGTGTATTCCAAGATTTCTGAACTTTGGCCCTCATTCAGAGCCGTACGCTCTGAGCAGAGCGCACGCTCTGAGGGCCGCCCTCCATAATTATGGAGCGTCCTCCTGGACGCTCGTATAGCTGTGGGTCACCACCCACAGCCTATACGAGCATGCAGTTTGATGGCCGCGATGGTCTTGACCATCGCGACCATCGCCACTGTGAGCCGGAGCCTGCGGTTGAGTTTTTCAACCGCAAGGCCCGGAGTGATTTTGGCTCTATCAGAGCCAAAATCACTCCCACTGACATCACTAGTGATGTCAGTGGGCCGGCTTCTAACAGTTGGCGTTCCCTTGGGAACGCCCCCGTCAGGGAGGCACGCCCCGGCACGCCCACCAAAGGGGGCGTGCTGTCAATCAACATCGACAGCACGCCCCCTTTGATCAGACACAACGAGCGAAGAAAAGTCCTTCGCTCGTCGCGTCTGGCGCATGCGCACGACGGAGCTCCCTCCGTCGTGCGTATGCTCAGTGCTGACCATCGACCCACTTGCGAGCGGACAGCCGCTCGCGAGTGGGTCTGAATCAGGTCCTTTGTTTGCTATGAACTTCTGTTAATTTGTGCCTGCCAGATACTTCAAGAATGTCTGACCATATACCAGGTTATTATCCATTGTTTAAGTGTACATGCTGGAATTCAGAGTTTATGCATTGTCAAGCTTACCTGAATCCCACTGTCATTGCATCTTCCCTCAATAAACATCATTCCAAATGTACTATTACATTCTGTGACTTGTGGTTCAACTGCACCCAGGAGGCTCGTAACAAAAGAACCAAAAGTGACAGTATATCCTGACATTCACGGCCCACCAAGGAAAAATAAATAAGAGAGAAAACAAAACTAACCCCCTTGACACACAAACGCCTTGTCCTGTGGTCTACAAAGTCTTTTTCAGTCCATGTAGGCATCCGTGGCTCAAAAAAAATAATAATCTGATTAAACAATGATTTACTTGTTACGGCATTTATGTTTATAGAGTGAGGGTTTTCCCTGACCTAAGGTGAGATCATGGGGAATCTCCACTGTAAAACATTGAAGTCATATGTCACTATCATTATATACTTAATATGTTTTTGCCAGTGGCGTAACTACTGCCCCCTTAGCCCCCACGGTGGCTTGGAGGCGCCGGGTAGCTTGGGGGCAGTGGTTACGCCACTGCAAGTGTGAGCGCTGGCCTCTGAAGTGATCGGAGGCTAAGGAAGCCTCCGATCACTTCAGAGGCCAGCATTCCCAGTAATGCAATGCGCGGGTGATGTCATGACGTCACCCATGATCTGGGCAACCTGCGCGGCCACGTCTGCTGGATCTATTTAGATCCAGTCGTGTGGCAGCGGGAGAGACAGCCCAGATGACAGCGTGTGGAGTCAGGTAAGTACGGGGGGGGGGAGGTTTGCAGAGGCCACAACTACAGGGGGCACCAATTGAGGGGCACAAATACAAGGGGCACAACTACAGAGGGCACTACTAGAAGGGGCACAACTACAGAGGGCACTACTAAAAGGGGCACAACTACAGGGGGCACTACTAAAATGGGCACAACTCAAGGGGGAACTACTAAAATGGGCACTACTTGAAGGGGCACAACTACAGGGGGCACTGCATATGGGCACTACTTTAATGGGCACAATTACAGGGGGCCCTGCATAATGGGCACTACTACAGGGGGCATTGTATAAGGGGCACTGTTACAGGGCGCACTGCATAAGGGGCACTAGTATATGGTGCATTTCATATGGGGCACAACTACAGGGGGCACTACTTTAATGGGCACAACCACAGGGGGCCCTGCATAATGGGCACTACTACAGGGGGCATTGCATAAGGGGCACTATTACAGGGGGCATTGCGTAAGGGGCACTAGTATAGGGGGCATTGCATTTTGGGGCACAACTACAGAGGGCACTGTATAAGGGACACTAACTTGATACACGCTGTTTACAGGTTATAAACTATGTTCCCAATAATCTGGTTCTACACGGACATAAAAACTGTGCAACCTGTCTTGAGCTGAGGTGACAGACTGGCAGGAGCAGAGAGGAGGGTTGGTGAAGTAGATCTGTCAGGGTGGGATGTAATGGGCATTACTGTTTGGCATAATGCGTATTTGGCATTACTGTGTGCACAATGTGCTTTTAGGGGCATTACTGTGTGGCATAATGTGTTGTATTTGGCAATACTGTATGGCATAATGTGTTGTATGTGGAATTACAGTGTGGCATAATGTGAAATAGGGGCATTACAGCATGGCATAAATTTGTTATAAGGGCATTACTGTATGTCATTATGTGTTATACGTGACATTATTGTGTGGCATGTGTAAGGGGCATTGCTGTCTGGCATAATGTGTTGTAAGGGGCATTCCGGTGTGGCACACTGTTTTATAAGTGGCATTACCTAGTATGTCATAATGTGTAAGGCACGTTACTGTATCATGTAACCACACACCTTAAACGTCGTCTTTGGGTGTATTTGATCTTTGGGCGGGGGGGGGGGAGGGGACGCCTGAAACTTTTTTGGCATGGGGGAGCAAAATTTATAGTTACGCTACTCGTTCTTGCGCTATTAGCATAAAAACACGCACAGGTGCAAGCATCTTAAGATACTTGCAGCTCTGTATATTACACAAATTTTGTGTTTTTATAGGCACAATTTGTCTTCTATTTCATAATATGAATATGTGAACTTGAACATTTCTGCTGGCTTCTGGTGGCAAATATAATCATATATTTACATTGCTCCTAAAATACATATTTGTCAGGAGCCATAGTCAGCTCCAAGAAGTCAGCAGCTGGTTTGTTCCACGCCAGCAGAAAATATTGCAGCTTCACTGCAGTGATAGCACTAAGATGAGGGCAGGTCATTCATTAGGATATCTCATGGTTAGGTATAGAATGTCAGAGCCCTCTGGAGAGACCACAGGATCAGACCCCGTCACTTACCTCTGTGGGCGCTGACCCACGGCGTCTTCCGGCTCCCGTGCTGTGCTGCGGCGGCTCTGACAGGTCCCGCTGGTCTTCTCTCCTCACGCCGGTGCCTGCGCTCTCCCTGCTGTAGCAGGGCCGGTGTTCCACAAGCTCCGGCAGCCGCTCTCCAAGGAGGATGGGCACAGCCATCCTGGATTTGCCCATGGTTTCAGCCAATCAGCTTCCTGCATCCTCTATGAAGGAATTCCTGCTGCAGTAACATGTTGCCAGTGCAACAGGACTTTTATGGGTAAATTTACTAAAATGAGAGTTTTTAGAAGTGAGTTTTAGAAGTGATGTTGCCCATAGCAACCAATCAGATTCTACTCTACATTTAACTAGCACCTCCTAGAAGATAATAGCTAGAATCTGATTGGTTGCTATGGGCAACATCACTTTTAAAACTCTCACTTTAGTAAATTTACCTCTTAGCCTTGTCTAAGTGGACTTCCATACTTTGCATTCCAGCTGATTTTTCAGTGCTACACTGCTGTGTGTGTCCAGCCGTCCTCCATTATACTTGGAGTCCAGTTACCCTCCGGTCCTGTCCGGATATCCAGCTGCCCTCCATTATACTTGTAGTCCAGTGCCATCCTCCATTATACTTGTAGTCCAGTTACCCTCCGGTCCTGCCCGGAGTTCCAGCCGTCCTATATTATACTTGGAGTCCAGTTACCTCCCGGTCCTAACCGGAATACAGCCATTTCTCAGTAAACACTCATTGGTCTCTGCTGTTTATTAGTTCCTTCATGCCCAGGAACTTCATCAAACCCAGGGCCCGATTCAGAGCCACTCGCTGTTTGTGAGCGCTAACTCTGAATCAGGGCAGGGATTTTTTTATTTTTTTTTCTCCTGCCCGCTCGCTAAGCTGTGGGTGCCCACCCACAGCTTGTGCGAGTGGTCTGCAGATGGTCGCAATAATCGAGACCATCGGGCTTGCGAGGAGACCCTGTGGTAGGGTCTCAGCTCTCGCAAGCCCGAGTGGACTCCCTGCTCTAATAGAGCAGGAAGTCCACTACTGACATCACGAGTGATGTCAGTAGGGCTGCCCACAAATACCAGGTGTTCCTTTGGGAACGCCAGCGTTTGCTCAACCATCCCCCCTACCAGGGGCAGAACTATGTGAGACAATGGAGGCACCTGCCACCGGGCTCCAGCTCTGAAGGGGCACCTCCTCCATTGTCCACAACATATTCACCCCACTATCATACAATAGGTGCGGTAGATGACACCCCAACAATCCATACAATAGGTGCGGTAGATGACAGCGCTAGTCAGCATCCTCCTACCTCCTTTTCACATCTCGTGATCTGCGAGTTCAGAACAACATGTGACTCCTCTGTGTCACGAGTCCACCACGTTAGTTATGGTATTTGTCCTGAGTAAAGATGGCGGATTTGGTATCCCGCACTCGTGCACGCACCCTGTGCCAACAATCTGTACAATAGATGTAGATGTTGTAGATGACAGCATTAGTCAGCGTCCTCCTACCTCCTTTTCACATCTCGCGATCTGCGAGTTCAGAACAACACGTGACTCCTCTGTGTCACGGGACCGCCACGTTAGTTATTGTATTTGTCCTGAGTAAAGATGGCGGATTTGGTATCTTATGACAAACATATTAATATCTGATAACATATGAATATATCATATTAGATATATAAACACAGGAATTGTTGTTATAGTCGCGATCATCAAATTAGATATATAGCGTGATCGCCTTACTGCCATAATGGTTATGGCTTTTGCCCTTAACAGACATGGCGGATTTACTAACATGTGATAAACATTATTATAGTATAACCTATATACCTACAAACATATATAGATAACATTTTTAGATTATGGGGACAAGAGTAGCAATAATACTTCTAGATTTAACACAAGTTCCATAAGATTATAAAATATAGATATTCCTTAAGAGATGTTCATTTATAAAGGAGTATCAAGACACCATACTTGGTGAGTCAAATATAATATTTTAATAAAGTCTTAATACATATTATGTCCATCGATTAAATCATACGATGGATCAATACATTATATCATGTGTCCGCCTAACGTGACTTAATTGTCGTTGTTAGTTCAATTTTGGCCTATTGTTTTCAGTAATCCTAGCCTATTTGATACTATGTAACCCCTTGTATTAAATCTATAATTTTATATTGTCACTCTATGTTTAATTAGTTATAGTCCCAGTATTTATAAAGTATATAGAATTGAGAAGGAAAAGAAACAAAAGAACTATATATGTTGGGTCAAAACCGACAATATAATTGCTGAAGCTATTGGCGATAAGCATCCAAAACAACAGGAGATGTATTACATCATCCAAATTCCACACATAATGTATAGAGGAGAAAAAATAGTAGTAAGTTTATAGGACTATATTCAATTCTACAGATTTGTTTAAACCGTTCGGGTGTAATGTGTCTAATTTAAACATCCAAAACATTTCTTGAATACAGAGACGTTTAAATCTAACGCCTTCTTTTTTCGTGACTGGTATATGTTCTAGTCCTGTTATTGTCAAACATGTCGGATTTCCATTATGTCTCTCATCGTAGTGTTTGGATACACTATGATTGAGATTCCTATTTAGGATGTTTCTGTGATGTTCCATGAATCTGGTTTAAATTTTCCGAGTGGTCCTTCCTACATACCGTAAATTACAACCACATGTGAGTAAATATATAGAAAATTCAGTATTGCAATTTAGAAAACTCCTGATGTTAAACTGCTCTTTGTTACCACAAACTACGACCTTAATGGGTTTTTTCACGTGTTGACACGTGGTACATCTATTTCCTCCACAATTATGGAAACCACACGTTGGCTTTAGCCTGGATAATTTAGAACCAACAACGTTGTTCTTCTTCTTAGTTGTTAGGAGCTTTAGATGACTGGGTGCCAGAATATTTCTTAATGATTTATTTTTCTTAAAATGAAGGTAGGTTTGGTAGGTATACAACCTTGTAGGATGTTAACCTGTCTAAGAATATTATAATTATTTAGTATTATTTGTTTAATCATCACATGTTGACTATTATACGTTGTGATAAATGCCAAATTGTTGTCATTATTTTCCTTCTTATTTGGATTATTATTAGTTTTTTTATGTAAAAGAGTCTCTCTAGATGTTAGTCTAGTTTCATTTAGTGCTTTTTGGATGATAAAATCACGATATCCCCTAGATAAAAAAGATTGTACCATATCTTTTGCTTGGATCTCAAAAGTAGCTACATCCATACAGTTTCTCCGTAAATGGAGAAATTGGCCTTTGGGGATATTTCTCTTCCACGCAGCACTGTGTTTGCTTTTATAGTGTAGGTACGCATTTGTTTCAACTGTTTTATTTTAGTTAGACGTATGAATGGTACCTTCCTTTATCTCTAGGGTTATATCAAGAAAATTAATTAAAGTGGGGTGATAAGTGTGTGTGAACTGTATTTTATAATCATTGGAATTAAGTGATGTAATAAATGTGAGTGCTGTTTTTAAATCAACATCCCAAATAATAAATAAATCATCAATATAATGGCCATAGAGGACCAGGTGCCCGCTGAGCCCGCCTCCCCACACATGTTGGTCCTCAAAGTGACCCATGTATAGGTTAGCGTAGCTTGGTGCGAACCTGGTCCCCATGGTCATTCCCATCACCTGTAAGTAGTGAGTGTCCATAAACATAAAGTGATTGTGACATAATATAAAAGAAATAGAATCCAACAAAAATTAAATATGTTTCTCAGATAAATCATTATCCAACTTCAATTTTGCTTCTATGGTTTGTAAACCCTTTTCGTGAGGTATATTTGAGTAGAGACTTTGTACATCTAGAGTGAGGAATGCATATGATTCCTTCCACTCTAGATCATTAATTAACCTCAAAAAATGGGTAGTGTCTTTAATATATGATTTTAGCTGAGAAACACGTGGTTGTAGATAGGTGTCAACATAGTGAGATAAATTAGAAGAAAGGGACCCTATACCTGAAATTATAGGACGACCAGGAGGTGCTGTGAGGGATTTGTGAATTTTTGGGAGGTGGTAATATATGGGGATAATTGGATGTTCAATTAAAATAAATTTGTATTTGTCTCTTGATATAACCCTATTCTCGAGTGCTGTGTCAAGGAGATTTATCAAAGTAGGGAGATAGAGTTGGTGGGGTCCGATGCTAATTTACAGTAGAAGTTGGAATTATCTAGTTGGTGAATAGCTTCAGTTATATAGTCATCTCTGTTCTGTATCACCAGACCCCCTCCCTTATCTGCCTCCTTTATTATTATTTGGGTATCCTCAGTCAATCTACGTAGTGCTCTTTTTTCCCATTTGTTCAAATTTGATTTACGTTGGTGTGTAAGTGGAGAATGGTCATGATTACATAGTTTTTGAAAATTGTCTAACGTTGTTTTATAAAAACTTTCAATATTAGCACTTTTAGATTTCATTGGATAAAAGTCTGATTTTTTCTTTACAGTTTCTTTGTTGTTATTATAAAGTTTCATTATGGGATCTTGATCTGACAATTCTCCATTCTCTCTAAGGAGCTCATTAAGGATGAGAAGAGTTTGATCATCATCATTATCCAATATGATAGGTAGAGCTTCCTCATCCTGTTTTGCTATACTCTTTTTAATAAAGTATCTTTTTCTGCAAAGAGTCCTAATGAACCTATTAAGGTCTGTAAAGAGAGTGAAAATATTTGGCGTTGCAGTCGGTGCAAATTTTAGACCCTTAGTGAGTAAGGAGACCTCTCCTGCAGATAATTGTCTAGATGAAAGATTGAATATGTTCTTAGTCTGTGGGGGTCTATTTTGTTTTAATCTGTTCGATTTCTCCTTCTTTCCCCCCCATCTACCTCGATACTTGATTCTCTTGGTCTTTTGGGAGTCAAATCTGGCCAATCTCTGTTGGATATATGTTCTTTTGGATATCTCTTTTGGTGGGTCCCTAAAAAAAACTCTGAATTGTCAACAGTGGACAGTCTAGTCTGTGCATTCAGTTCATTTGGTCTTGCACCCGTCCTCCAAATAATACTAAATAATTATAATATTCTTAGACAGGATAACATCCTACAAGGTTGTATACCTACCAAACCTACCTTCATTTTTAAGAAAAATAAATCATTAAGAAATATTCTGGCACCCAGTCATCTAAAGTTCCTAACAACTAAGAAGAAGAACAACGTTGTTGGTTTTAACTTATCCTGGCTAAAGCCAACGTGTGGTTTCCATAAGTGTGGAGGAAATAGATGTACCACGTGTCAACACGTGAGAAAACCCATTAAGGTCGTAGTTTGTGGTAACGAAGAGCAGTTTAACATCAGGAGTTTTCTAAATTGCAATACTGAATTTTCTATATATTTACTCACATGTGGTTGTAATTTACGGTATGTAGGAAGGACCACTCGGAAAATTGAAACCAGATTCATGGAACATCGCAGAAACATCCTAAATAGGAATGTCAATCATAGCATATCCAAACACTACGATGAGAGACATAATGGAGATCCGACATGTTTGACAATAACAGGACTAGAACATATACCAGTCACGAAAAGAGGAGGCGATAGATTTAAACGTCTCTGTAATCAAGAAATGTTTTGGATGTTTAAATTAGACACATTACACCCAAACGGTTTAAACAAATCTGTAGAATTGAATATAGTCCTATAAACTTACTACTATTTTTTCTCCTCTATACATTATGTGTGGAATGTGGATGATGTAATACATCTCCTGTTGTTTTTGATGCTTATTGCCAATAGCTTCAGCAATTATATTGTCGGTTTGACCCAACATATATAGTTCTTTTGTTTCTTTTCCTTCTCAATTCTATATACTTTATAAATACTGGGACTATAACTAATTAAACATAGAGTGACAATATAAAATTATAGATTTAATACAAGGGGTTACATAGTATCAAATAGGCTAGGATTACTGAAAACAATAGGCCAAAATTGAACTAACAACGACAATTAAGTCACGTTAGGCGGACACATGATATAATGTATTGATCCATCGTATGATTTAATTGATGGACATAATATGTATTAAGACTTTATTAAAATATTATATTTGACTCACCAAGTATGGTGTCTTGATACTCCTTTATAAATGAACATCTCTTAAGGAATATCTATATTTTATAATCTTATGGAACTTGTGTTAAATCTAGAAGTATTATTGCTACTCTTGTCCCCATAATCTAAAAATGTTATCTATATATGTTTGTAGGTATATAGGTTATACTATAATAATGTTTATCACACGTTAGTAAATCCGCCATGTCTGTTAAGGGCAAAAGCCATAACCATTATGGCAGTAAGGCGATCACGCTATATATCTAATTTGATGATCGCGACTATAACAACAATTCCTGTGTTTATATATCTAATATGATATATTCATATGTTATCTGATTTTAATATGTTTGTCATAAGATACCAAATCCGCCATCTTTACTCAGGACAAATACCATAACTAACGTGGCGGTCCCATGACACAGAGGAGTCACGTGTTGTTCTGAACTCGCAGATCGCGAGATGTGAAAAGGAGGTAGGAGGACGCTGACTAACGCTGTCATCTACCGCATCTATTGTACGGGTTGTTGGTGCAGGGCGCGTGCGCGAGTGCGGGTGGGTGATCACATGGTTGGTCCCCCACCTCCAGCCTCTAAGAACGCCTGAATACAAGGCCGAACGTGACGTCCTCATATTTACAATAGATCATGTGATTCAGTAACATCACATGGTCCCTTGTTTACATCACATGTTTGTCATAAGATACCAAATCCGCCATCTTTACTCAGGACAAATACCATAACTAACGTGGCGGTCTCGTGACACAGAGGAGTCACGTGTTGTTCTGAACTCGCAGATCGCGAGATGTGAAAAGGAGGTAGGAGGACGCTGACTAGCTCTGTCATCTACCGCACCTATTGTATGGATTGTTGGCGCAGGGCGCGTGTGCGAGTGCGGGTGGGTGATCACATGGTTGGTCCCCCACCTCCAGCCTCTAAGAACGCCTGAATACAAGGCCGAATGTGACGTTCTTCTATTTACAATAGATCATGTGATTTAATAACATCACATGGTCTCTTGTTTACAGCACATGACCGGCGTGATAATACATGTGGATAGGTAAATTTTCGGGTTAAAAATGCTCACTATATGTTTAAATTCATTCTCTTTTAATAACATACGGTTTGCCTCACTATTAGGACTTGTTATTGGTGTCAATTTGTCTTTTTTAATGTGTGTATACAGATGAAGTGTAATTAACCTCATGTGTGGGTAATTAGTGGCCATATTGATCCTGTATAAATATCTCTAACACTCCAACATACAATCACCTTTGATAAAGCTGGGGGTTACCCAGCGAAACAAGTCAGAAGATTGAGCACCCCTCTACATTAAGAAGATACTTTTGGATTCATATCTACACTGTTGCCAGCTATACTCCAGAACAGACTCCGTGGACCATTCATATTCCATGTCTGGGCAATCACCAAGCGACAGATGGACTTTTTCAGCTGTTTCTAAAGGAATCCTTTGGACTATCTTTGTTTCACCACTCCAAGGGACACTCCAAAAGCGTGATGTTGCTTTGATACACTCTGGATCCCCACACATCGTGAGTTGGTAGAGACTAATCCAATTGGAACCTCTAAAATTCTTTCCACTGTCACTTTAAGGAGTCGTAGATCAATAAGATATTGACACTCATATCCACCTGAATAGAAGTATCTAATGTAAGGGTAGCCCAAATTACAGATCGGCCTATACATGTTTTTTTATGTATGTAATGTATCTAAACTAATTTTTATTATATATAATAGTATTATTAAAATTTCCTCACTTTCTTTTAATTGATTGCACTTCATCTGGTTAAACTATATGTATTAAGAATATTATCCTCCTGTATTTTATTATCCTTCGTAGTTTGTTATTACAACTAGTGTAAACCTTCCAGCGATTTATCACTTTGTTCAGAGCACCTTAAAATCAGTACTTTTTATGAACATTTTGTTTGTTCATTTTTTATTATATAACTTTTTGCCATCTGGAAATGAGCAGAAGAGAATTAAGAGACAGCTCCTTGAGGGCCATAGAAGATGGAGGAGTGGACATGAAGGTCTAGGTTTAGGTAAGAGAATCAGTTGGGGCAGTAAAACCTCACACACCTAGTCTTAATACGCCATGCGGCACAAGACGCCTGGTGCGATTGAGTTGCGCTGAGCAGTATAGCATAGTGATTTTTTCTTTAAATTTGCTTCTTATTCACACTGCAGATGCAGCAAAACACCATTCAATCTGTACCAGAGACACTAGATTGCAACTTTAACCACACAGGAATTAAATTCAAATGTACAAAGTTGCAAATGAAGAACACTGGAACTTGGCGTGTTGTAGCTCTTCATATACAGACTTATGGTGCATACACACTATGCAATATACCGGACGATATATCGTTCCAACATGGATCGGATCAATGTATCGGCCACATCTTTTGAGGATTGAGTCATACATAAACAAGGCTCTTTTAGGATTTAATGAGCTGCCTGTCACGGCCAGGGTATTTCAGCATGGCGCTAGGCGAGTGTTACCTGTGAGGTCGTTGTGGTGCGGGCTGTCTGGTGGCGGAGCTGGTATCTGGCGGGGGGCTTTGGCTGCGCGTGTTGTTGTGCGGGCCTGTTGTCACTCTGCGCTGGTAAGGCCTGGCGGCGTCTCTGTTCCTTTTGGCATGGGCGCCGCCATCTTGCCTTCTGGCCATGTGATGCGGCTGGCCAATCCTGGTGAGTCACATGTTCCCTCCGGCCAGTAACAGCACGGCATGGGGTATTTAGGAAGGGTCAGTGCCTTCCTTCTTTGCCAGTGCAATGAGTATCTCAGCCTAGCTGAGAGGGAGTTCTCTGTGCTTATCCTGTTCCTGTGAATTCGCTGTCTGCCAGTTTCCCTGTCAGCTCCTAGCTTCCGCTGGACTACCCCGCTTCCTCCATCACCCTTGCCCATACCTGAGTGCCTGAGCCTGCTGACATCCTGCTCATTTGCCTTAGTTCACTACCTGCATACCTGGCTTATTATTTCCTGCATCACTACCTGCATACCTGCTTGATTATTTTCAGTCTCACTACCTGCACACCTGGACAGCTCTGATTGTTTCTACTTGGACAATAACAATTACTCCCACCACAGAACTCTTGTGCACATTTATATATTCCTGGACTTTTATTTACTGCCATATTTTATGTCTACTCAAGCACTTATTAAAAGACCTAGGGCCTGATTCAGAGCCGCTCGCTATTTGCGGTCGTTCGTTCTAAAACAAGGGGTGGCTATTCAAATTAATCGTTCGCTAATTGCGGTCTGTTCACGCCTCTAAGTCTGAACGAGCGAGCAAAAGTTGCGGTTGTAATTTCGAAAAATACGCCCCCTGGCCGCTCGCATCCTACATCATGTCCGCTATTTATTAGATTAATCGAGCACATCGAACAGCGTATGAACTGCTCGCTATTCTTGTGGCTGGTTTTTTCAACCGCTATTTTGCGAGCAGTTCGGGGTAAAAAAAAAACAAGTGACGTGGTCAATGACGCTGCTGTATTAATTATGCACTCCCTTAAAATGCCCGTTTTGACCTTAAAGCACGCCTGCGATCTAATTCCACACCCCCGTTTTGAAGCACCTTCCCTTGGTACCACCCACATACGCATCCTTCTGTCACTCAAAATAGCAGGTATTCGCTATATAGCGAACAAACGATTTTCGGCCGCACTGACTGGTTCGCGCATGCGTATTACAATCCGTACGCATGCGCAGATGTGTGAACATCGGTCAGAACGAACGAGCGGCCGCTTACGAGCGGCTCTGAATCAGGCCCCTAGTTTTTTATTCGAACCCGCTTCTGTGATCACTCCTGCTACCACTCCGGGTCCACAAACAACCCAGAACATAACAGTTTGCACTGGCCCCATGGAGCTGGCCACGGATCAGGAATCAGGAGTGGATTTGTTCCGGCACATTTCTGGTCATTTAGAAAATCTGGAAAACATGCAGCATCAGATGGCTCAATTTCTGCAAGAGATGTCCAAGCGACAGGATAGTTTGCAAACTTCCTTTTCTACCCCTGTAGTACCAGCATCTACATACGCATCAGCATCTGGGAATACAGGAGGCAGATCATCTCCCCGCTTACATCTTCCTTTACCAAGTAAATTTGACGGCAACTCTAAACTCTGCCGAGGATTCCTAAATCAGTGTGCCATACATTTTACCCTGCAGCCTGACAACTTTCTAACTGCAAGAACTAAAGTGGCTTATATAGTCTCTCTGTTATCCGGCCAGGCCTTAGAATGGGCTTCCCCACTCTGGGAGCGCTCAGATCCGCTGCTGGATAATAATTACGCAGGCTTTGTGTCATTTCAGGAGGATTTTCGATGAACCTGGGCGTACTGTATCAGCATCATCAAACATCATGACACTGAGACAAGGGGTCCGTCCTGTCAGTCAATATGCCATGCAATTTCAAATTTTAGCATCAGAGCTCAAATGGAATGAGGAAGCCCTCACCTCGGCCTTCTGTCATGGGTTGTCAGACCGACTAAAGGATGATCTAGTCACTCGAGAGCTTCCTACTAATCTGAATGACATGATTTCGTTGTGTATCAAAGTTGACCTACGCTTCAGGGAACGTCAGGTTGAAAAACACAGAACTGACCGGCAAAATTCATTTGCACCCTCCATTTCTACCCGTCCCATTCCTTCTCCTACTGAAGAGGAGCCTATGCAGGTGAATCATACACACCTCTCCAAAGAAGAACGTCAGAGAAGAATGCAAAAGAACCTCTGTCTGTACTGCGGAGAGTCCGGTCACCTGCTGATCTCCTGCCCCCGTAAACCGGGAAATGCCAAATCCTAACTGACCCTGGAGACATCAAGTTAGGAGTTATGAGCCCGTCTCCAAAAATTAAAGATTTCACGATTACCCTAGCGTTGGATCTTAAACCCAAACCTGTCTTTGCTACTGCTCTACTTGACACGGGAGCAGCCGGAAATTTCATAATGTCTAGTTTCATAGATAAATTTCATATTCCTTGTTCATCTCTCAACCATGCCATCTCTCTGACCTCTATAGACAGACGCCCTCTAACTAACGGGATAGTCACCAAGGAGACTCAACCAGTATTGGTCCGAATTGGGGCACTTCATTCTGAGTCCTTAAAATTTCTGGTGATATCAGAGGCCTCTCAAGAAATTGTTCTTGGTCTACCCTGTTGCGTCAACATAATCCCAGGATTGATTGGAGTTCTATGCAGATTCTGTCATGGGGTGTGGACTGTCAGAAATTCTGTCTTCCAAAAATTTGACCTATAAGAAAGACAGTTCCATTAGTTTCTTCTGCCATTCCCAAGGAATATCAGATGTTCGCCGACGTGTTCTCTGAGCAGCGAGCAAATACCTTACCCCCTCATAGGGAATGGGACTGTCCAATTGAATTGATACCTGATAAGACACCGCCTCTTGGTCGTACCTATCCGCTGTCCTTGCCTGAGACTCAAGCCATGACCGAGTACATCTGGGACAACCTGGCAAAGGGGTTAATTCGCCCCTCTACTTCACCTGCCGGAGCTGGGTTTTTCTTCGTTGGCAAGAAGGACGGTGGTCTAAGACCATGTATCGATTATCGAGGCCTTAATGACATTGCTGTAAAGAATCGATACCCTCTTCCCCCTGATTACTGAGTTGTTCGATAGGGTCAAGGGCTCTGTAATTTTTTCTAAATTAGATCTGAGAGAGGCTTACAACCTCATTCGTATCCGAGCTGGTGATGAATGGAAGACTGCTTTTAATACCAGAAATGGACATTTCAAATATTTAGTAATGCCTTTTGGATTGTGCAATGCCCCTGCTGTCTTTCAGAGTTTCGTTAATGAGATTTTCCGGATTTGTTATATGTTTCGGTTGTTGTCTATCTTGATGACATACTGATTTTTTCACCTTCTGTGGCTAAGCATCAAGAACATGTTAAAGAAGTTTTGACCCGTTTGAGAGAAAACCACCTTTACTGCAAACTGGAGAAGTGCGCTTTGGTGTGCCCAATGTACCTTTTCTCGGCTACGTTATTTCTGGCTCCAGTTTGGAAATGGACCCCAAGAAGGTACAAGCAATTCTGGATTGGACCCGACCTCAGACACTAAAAGCCATCCAGAGATTGTTGGGCTTCGCCAATTATTATAGACGCTTCATTAAGGGATTTTCTACATTGCTGGCTCCCATTACAGCCTTGACCCACAAAGGTGCTAATCCTTCCCAATGGTCACCTGAGGCAGAGTCTGCCTTTCATCTTCTAAAACAGGCCTTTATCACAGCACCAGTTCTTCGACAACCAGATCTGGACAGGGCTTTTTTGTTGGAAGTAGACGCATCATCTGAAGCTGTGGGAGCAGTCTTGTCTCAACGTTATGAGGACAACTGAGTCCATCCTTGTGGGTTCTTTTCTAAAAAATTCTCACCTGCTGAAAGGAACTACGCCATAGGTGAGCAAGAGCTACTAGCTGTTAAGTTGGCGATGAAGGTGTCACGCTTGGCGCTGGGGAAGTGGAAACTCTGGGTCCGGGTTGCGGGAGGAAACGAAGGCGAGGGTCCTGGATATATGTTCTCCTCATCCACAGCTCTTGAGTGTTGACGAGACCTGGGCAATGGTGCGGAGTCTAACCCACAGGATGGTGTTCGCCAGTGACCCCTCCAATCGGGATTTGGGCTTAGCTGCACCCTGTGAGCAGGTCGCAGTCCTTTGACCAGGTACCCGAGCTCAGTGGGAATTGGAGACACAAATAACCGTGGCCCTAATAAGAGATGCCTAAGATTTAAGGCACTGTGGAGTGATCCACAAACAACGTAAAGAAGTCTGGCAATACTGTAGCACAAAGTTCACTAGTGACACGTTTAGCACACAGGCAGTTATGGTAATTCACTGTTGCATGAAGTTCACTAGAGGCTCGTTTAGCACACAGGCAGATGGTAATTAACTGTTGCACCTGGTTCACTAGAGACTTGTTTAGCACACAGGCAGATGGTAATACACTGTTGCATGAAGTTCACTAGAGACACGTTTAGCACACAGGCAGATGGTAATTCACTGTTGCACAAGGTTCACTATAGACACATTTAGCACACAGGCAGATGGTAATTCACTGTTGCATGAAGTTCACTAGAGGCTCGTTTAGCACACAGGCAGATGGTAATTAACTGTTGCACCTGGTTCACTAGAGACTTGTTTAGCAAACAGGCAGATGGTAATACACTGTTGCATGAAGTTCACTAGAGACACGTTTAGCACACAGGCAGATGGTAATTCACTGTTGCACAAGGTTCACTATAGACACGTTTAGCACACAGGCAGATGGTAATACACTGTTGCAAGAAGTTCACTAGAGACACATTTAGCACACAGGCAGATGGTAACTCACTGTTGCACAGGGATCACAGTGACGTCTTGGCACACAGGCAGAGATGGAACACACTGTAGAGGAAATAGAATGCCAGGAACCTGGACCGGAACTCAACCAGGGACTAGGAGACAACCGTTGTTCAGGCAGTTTGCAGAAAGGTGGATGCAGGCTATATACCCCACAGAACCCTTTGATAGGTGCACAGCGATCAGCTGATGCTCACCTATCCCAGGCCGGAAGTACAGTCACATGGGCCGACTGACATGGCGGCGCCCATGCCGGGAACCCCGATTCCAGACACCGTACCGCCCGCAGTCCCGTACGCACGGGGAGAATGCTCAACGTCCTCTCAGCCGCCGCGCCAGCTGCCCGACCGCCCAGGAGATCAAAGGAAGCCGGCGAGGAGGTAAGGGCGCGCTGATCCCCGGCAGAGCCCTGACAGAAGGAATGGAGATATTTACTAGAAGGTGCTAAGTTCCCATTTACTGTATTTACGGACCATAGAAATCTCCTATTTCTCAAAAACCTTCAATGTGTGAGTCCTCATTTAGCCCACTGGGCAATATTCTATGCCAGGTTTCAGTTCACTCTGACCTTCCGGTTTGGAGCACTTAATCAGAAGGCTGATGCCCTATCGAGATCTCTCCTCTGTGATGATCAATCTGAAAATCAAAGCAATACCCCTGTCTTGGAATCAAGAGTCTTCGCCGCTTTACAGCTTCAGCCTCCTACGGAAAAACATTTGTGGCCCCGGAATTAAGGAAGCGGCTTCTCACTTGGGCACATTCCTCTCGCTTCGCAGGGCACTCAGGCACTTGGAAGACCTTGGAGTTCCTGAAAAGACACTATTGGTGGCCTTCTATGAAGACAGATATAATGGAGTTCATCTCTTCCTGCTCCTCCTGTGCCCAGCATAAAGCTCCATCTGGGGAATTGCTTCCTCTACCTACTCCATCACGTCCATGGACGCATCTCTCCATGGATTTCGTCACAGACCTGCCAGTCTCTCAAGGCTTCAACACTATCTGGGTTGTAATAGACCGATTCTCTAAGATGGTCCACTATATACCGTTGAAGAAGTTATCTTCTGCCCCTGACCTGGCACAGTTGTTTGTCCAACACATATTTCGTCTACATGGCTTTCCTGCTGAAATTGTCTCTGACCGTGGTGTGCAGTTTACTGCAAAATTCTGGAGTGCTTTGTGTTCTGTTCTTCAAGTGAAGTTAAACTTTTCCACGGCCTACCATCTCCAAAGCAACGGCTCCACCGAAAGAGTTAATCAAGATCTAGAGACTTTCTTAAGAATTTTTATGTCATCTTCCCAGGACAATTGGGCTGCCTTGCTGCCTAGGGCTGAGTTTGCACATGCTTCCTACCACTCGTCAACTAACCAAACGCCATTTCAGGTTGTATATGGCCTTCATCCTTGTGTTCCCGAATTCCGAAGCCTGCCTGTTTTTGATGTTCCGGCCGTGGAGGACACGGTGCGGAATTTTGCTGCCATCTGGACTCAAGTATGGTCTGATTTGTTGAAGGCATCCTCTTGCTATAAGACCCAGGCCGATAAGAAGCGTAGAATAGTTCTACGCATGCAAGTAGGAAACCAGATCTGGTTGTCTACCCGGAACCTTCGTCTAAGAGTTCCTTCAATGAAATTTGCACCCTGCTTCATTGGTCCCTTCACCATTACAGAAGTCATTAATCCAGTGGCCTACCGTTTACAGTTACCCCATACCTAAAAATTCCTAATTCCTTCCATGTTTCCTTATTAAAGCCCATGGTCCTGAATAAGTTCCATAATGCTCTACCTGCTTCTCCTCGAGTCCAGATGGAGAGAGGAGTTGAGTTTGAGGTCACCCAGATCTTGGACTCTCGTCTATGCAGAGGTCATCTACAGTATTTGCTGGACTGGAAAGGATACGGTCCAGAGGAACATTGCTGGACCGATGCTTGTGATGTCCACGCTCCCACGCTCATCAGGAGATTCCATTCTGCCCATCCGGAGAAGCCTGGTGAGTGTCCTGAGGCCACCCCAAAAGGGGGGGTACTGTCACGGCCAGGGTATTTCAGCATGGCGCTAGGTGAGTGTTACCTGTGAGGTCATTGTGGCGCAGGCTGTCTGGTGGCGGAGCTGGTGTCTGGCGGGGTGCTTTTGCTGCGCGCATTGCTGTGCGTGCCTGTTGTCACTCTGCGCTGGTAAGGCCTGGCGGTGTCTCCGTTCCGTTTGGCATGGGCGCCGCCATCTTGCCTTCTGGCCATGTGATGCGGCTGGCCAATCCTGGTGAGTCACATGTTTCCTCCGGCCAGTAACAGCATGGCATGGGGTATTTAGGAAGGGTCAGTGCCTTCCTTCTTTGCCAGTGCAACGTGTATCTCAGCCTAGCTGAGAGGGAGTTCTCTGTGCTTATCCTGTTCCTGTGAATTCGCTGTCTGCCAGTCTCCCTGTCAGCTCCTAGCTTCCGCTGGACTACCCCGCTTCCTCCATCACCTTTGCCCATACCTGAGTGCCTGAGCCTTCTGACATCCTGCTCATTTGCCTTAGTTCACTACCTGCATACCTGGCTTATTATTTCCTGCATCACTACCTGCATACCTGCTTGATTATTTTCAGTCTCACTACCTGCACACCTGGACAGCTCTAATTGTTTCTACTTGGACATTAACCCATTACTCCCACCACAGAACTTTAGTGCACATTTATATATTCCTGGACTTTTATTTACTGCCATATTTTATGTCTACTCAATCACTTATTAAAAGACCTAGGCCCTCATTCAGAGCCGCTCGTTAGCGGCAGTACGCTCGTTCCGAGCGATGTTCGCACATCTGCGCATGCGTACGGTTTTTAGTACGCATGCGCGAACCAGTCAGTGTGGCCGAAAATCGTTTGTACGCTATATAGCGAGTGCCTGCTATTTTGAGTGACAGAATGAGGCGTATGTGGGTGGTAACAGGGGAAGGTGCTTGAAAACGGGGGAGTGGAATTCGAATGCAGGCGTGCTTAAAGGTCAAAACGGGCGTTTTAAGGGTGTGCATAATTAATCGAGCAGCGTCATTGACCACGTCACTTGGTTTTTTTAAACTCAGAACTGCTCGCAAAATAGCGGTTGAAAAAACCAACCACAAGAATAGCGAGCAGTTCATACGCTGTACGATGTACTCGATTAATCTAAGAAATAGCGGACATGACGTATGGTGCGAGCGGCAAGGGGGCGTTTTTATCAAATAAACGAGTGTATGTTTTGCTCGCTCGTTCAGACTTAGAGGTGTGAACAGACTGCAATGTGCGAATGGATCATTTGAATAGCCACCCCTTGTTTTTGAACGAACGACCGCAAATAGCGAACGGCTCTGAATGAGGGCCCTAGTTTTTTATTCAAACCCGCTTCTGTGATCGCTCCTGCTACCACCCCGGGTCCACAAACAACCCAGAACATAACACTGCCGTCTCATTTACTGGACTTACTGAGGGTATTGACTATTGACACCATCTGATGTTGATGCAATTTGGTTTTTGACCATACTTACCTACTCTCCCGGAGGGTTCTGGAGAAAGCCATAGGGACATAGACAACACCACTATGGAGTTTCAGTGCAAAATGAAGTGTATGAAAGAATGTATGGCCCACGTGTGGAAGAACAAACTAGATCAGTGCATAAAAACCTGCAAAGTATAGTATTATTTCCATCGCCTCAAGAAACGCCATGTCAGTGACAGCCTAGTATGAAAGACATCCATTCCAGTTATAGATGTGTGGTTCAGTTTTACTTGGATATGTTCGGATCTCAAAAACGGCATCATATTGGCTATCCGGCTGCAACATGTTTTGGATAGCCAATAAGAGAAATCCGAACTTGGCAATAAGAACCAAATAAACCAAACCGGCACATCTCTAATTCCAGTATGGTTCCCTGCAATCAATCAGAACCATGTACAGCTAAATTTCGGAGGAGTGTAACTAGTGCACCTGCGTGATCTACAGAGCCCCGGTAACTGACAGAATGAGCTGGATAGGGACGGAGGGATCTGAAAAGATCCCTCTTCACGACCCAGGACTCCTTCCCATAGGGTGCCATCTGAAGATGCGAATGCTCCTGCAGTCAAGCTCCAAAAAAAAATTATTTTTGGAGCTTGATGAATTTCTGTCCCCATGCTAGTGAATGGGGACAGCAGGCCATTCCGGGAAAGAGAGGGAAGTAGAAGATATCTGTGATATCTCCTGTATTACCTTTTTGATTAATGGCCCGAAAACTTAATTTCTACAAAAGCAGGTGAAAATTAACATTTTCACCTGCTTTTGTAGAAATTAAGTGATGATGAATAGACACCCAAAAGTGTTAATGACTCGCCCATAGCACAGAGGTTGGGGTCCCCTGAACAGAAGCCCCAGGATTCTATTATGCAGCACTGCAAATCTTTTGTTCATAAAGAACCATGGGTCAATTTACTAAGCCTTGGATGGAGACAGGGCTGTAACTAGGGTTGTGTGACAAGTATAAAAAAGAAAGAAGGTAGCGCTGATAGACAAATATGCAACAATTTATTAAAACACAGTGTGCAAATATATTTCAATGTATCAACTTGATTACATTTAAAACAATAGTAGTATTAAAAAGCTGCCAGTCTGTCAATGCCTGATCATAAATCTCCTCCGTGTGTTAGTAGTATCCCTCTAGGGTAAAGTCTCTCCAGATGACATAGAATAATAATTGGGGGTCCCCATTATGTGAAAGTCTCACCTAGTTGGAGACAATTAGATTATCAGATCCAGTTCAGAGAATGGCACTTGAAATATTCCACCACAGTAACGGGCTGCAAAGAAGATAGATGTAAGGTGTCACGACCAGAGTTGTTGTACCTGGTGAGTCGCGGTCTCTGCCTGTGCTTTGGCGTGGTCCTACCGGTGGGGGTGCTGGTGCCTGGAGGTTGGCGTGAGGTGCGCATGGATGTCTGAGGAGTACAAGCCATGTGGTGACAGGTAAGACTGGCCGCGCTGCCATGCTGGGGATTGCTGGGCACCGCCATCTTGGTTTTGGGCATGTGACCTGAATGGGCCAATAAGGTTGGAGCATCTTGTGTTTACTCTCAGCAGCCTATCATGCACTTTTCCATGGTACTTAAGGGTGTTCAGCACACCCTCTAGTTGCCAGTGCAACGTATACACAGTGTATACACAGCGCAAGCTGTGTGAGAGTTCTCTGTGCTCTTTAGCTCTGTGTGATAATTGCAGTCGCAGTAGTGCTCCATTTCCTGCTCTGTCTCCATTGATATACAACTGGGAAGCCGGCTGCCTTAATACCGACAGCCGGCTTCCCAACTGTCATATCTCGGCGAGGGTGAAATGCCGGGCATCTAGATGTAGATGCCTGTCATTTTCCCAACACTGGGAGACAGACGCCTGGCATCCCAATCGAAGGGATGCTGGGCGCCGCGAGCGGACAGCCGCGGTGGGAAGGGTTAGGTTTAGGGCACCCGGGGGGGACTTAGGGTTAGGCACCCCCCGGGAGGGTTAGGGTTAGGCTAGGGGGAGGGAGGGTTAGGGTTAGGCACCCTCGGGGGGGACTTAGGGTTAGGCACCCCCCGGGGGACTTAGGTTTAGGCAGCGGGGAAGGGGGCGGTTAGGGTTAGGCACTTCGGGGGGAGGTTAGGGTTAGGCTCCCCTAAGGAGGGTTAGGATTAGGGGGTTAGGTTAGGTTAGTAAGTACTTACCTATCGACGATCGGAATTTCCAGCGCTGTCGGGCTTCCGCTGCTGGGAACTCTGCTTTTGTCAGCCAGGCACTGCCGGGAATCAAACCACCGGCCATGTGGCTGGTGGTATTTCATACTGATTCCGTCTCCATCACAGGCTGTTCCTCTACCCTGCTATACTCCGTTACTCACCCCACGGTTTGTGTACTCTCCAGCTCTCCGGACTCAGAACCCACTCCAGTACTTCAGACCACTGTTTCTCAGTCACACCTCCAATGGACTTTTGTTTTTTCTGTCTGACACCTGCTCCCAGCCTTACTAATTGGACTTAGTTTCCCTGCCAGACATTTGTTTTTAGCCACACTTCACTTGGACTTGTTTATTTTCTGTGAGTTTATATATTTATTACCACTTCATGAATAATAATACTCCTTTTAAACCTGCTGCATTCCAATACCACAAACCCATTCTTGTTTCTTCTCCTGCATCCACCCCAGGTTCAAAAATTAATCCAGACCTGGAATACGGACTCGGGTGCACAGCACGGCTGTTGGGTAAGCCACCGGAGTTGAAAATAATTGAGGGGGTTTCCTCAGCCTGGGTTGGCTTGTTGATTGTAGAATCTCCGCTATGTGCTGCTAGTCCAATTCGGCTGACACCCCGCGTCTGAAACAGCATGTGGGCGGATAGCTGCCGCTGTTGATCTATATCCAGGTAGCCGCAATGTGGGGAACCCCCATTAGCTCTTCAATTGGGGATGTAAATAATATCCAGAGGGTATAAAGCAATGACAATGGTGTAAGTCAATCTGGTAATGGCAGCATAAGGTACCAAAGCCCATAAACCTTAATGCATTTCTCTGGGTATGGACTCCCGGTTTCTTCAGAAGGACGGCACAGGGCATTGTTCAGCCGAGCCTGTCAATTTTCTTTTTATAATTATTCTCATTGTAGCTTCCTCTTCTTTGATCCTTTGCATCTCCCCGCCATCACCAATGCTTTTTCTGTCTCAGGACACCAAAAATCCTAGTTACGTCTCTGCTTTATTTAAGTGACTTTGGATAACGACTACTGTTATGGACTTTGGATTACATCTTCCAATTAGGTCCTGAACAGCAACATCTTCAGAAAAAGAATCTGAATAACATCTTCAAGTAAGAACTATATAACACATTTTGGCCTCACACCCTTACCTCTTCAAGTACCTCTCCTCCATTATATCTGCAGTTTTTAATTTTGAAACAATGGATGCAGCAAATTATTCATCTAATATGACACTGCATGACTTAAGATGGGTACACACTTTCTTAATCCTCTGGGGAGCCATCTCCAGACAAGACTTTTGACACAAACCTGTTGAAGACCTGGATGCAGATTCAACACCCAATATATGCCTCCACACCTGTCCAGATTGTAGATCTGCATCTGCTGAAACAATCAACTGAGAAGATTGTGCCACCAGCTGCCACTCACAGGCAATAGCGTAGCTATAGTAGGTGCAGAGAATGGGGTTGCTACGGAACCCAGGTCTCCTCTGGGGCCTGACCCTCTCGAGTTACACTGCCATCTCCTGAGCCCCTGCTTTTCTATTCCACCAGAATGCTGGTACAGGGCATCTGGGCCCAGATCTGATCTAAGCTACAGCCATCTCTAGATGGTGCCTGCATGCATTGTGATGTCAAAATGCATGCAGGCAGCTCCACATAAAGGATGCTCAGCTAAAATGGGTATAGGGTGTGCGGGGAACACGGGCCCCTGGGTCCTGGGGGAGCCCGCACTGCACACCCTGCACCCATAATAACCACAGGGATCCGGCGCTGTAAAACTGCGCATGCGCAGTACAGGGAAAATGGCCACTGTGGGCATTTTCCCGGTGACCTGCGCATTCATTATAGACTCTGGGCACACTCTAGTGCACAGAGTCTATAATTCTGGCGCTGGCCGCGCACAGCTCAGTGCGCTGCCGGCCGCCGGGCAGAGAGGAGGGGGCCCGTGTCGGAGACTGCACACGGCCCCCTCTCTAGAAACGCCCCTGAGGACAGGGGATGTTGTTCAGTTGTGCCTGTAAATTTTCTTTTTATAATCATTCATACTTGTAGCTTCCTCTTGATCCTTTGCATCTATTGGCCATCTCTATCTCCTCTGTGGCTGACTCACCCACCATGTGGCCACCTCCCCAAGCACCTTCAGTAACATCATCCTTTATTTAATGCGCACATTTTAAAATACTATCATACCTGGGATTCAACAAGGCTGCTGATATTTGCTGTATGTATACTACAAGCAACACTCTTTCCATATATTCAATCAGTGATCCAGGCTTCAGGCTACTGGCTCCAGGCTTGTGCACAGCTGTTCTGATGGAGAAATCCTACTGCAGATGCATCTTCACCAGCGCTCTCCTACATTTAGAGCTGGTTAGATATACTCCATAATTCTGTATCATCACTGCAGCCATTGGATTCACACTGTATTTGGCACAGACACCTAGATAACAGTCGTACAAAACAATTGGTACCCCTTCTAGTGGCATCACAAGGGGGGTGGGCCGCAACCCGAGTGTCACCTGCTGAGGGGTGACAAAAAAGTGCAGACTCCTCCTCAGTGACAGCAGAAGGGTGCTGCACTGTAGCATTACATGCAGCACTCGGTTCCTGAAATAGTGAGGGAGCTGGCACTGCACACAGAGTGGTCCCCAGGAGCAGTCTGCACCTTCGGGACCCCTGGAGTGAAAAACGGAAGTTCAGCCCATGAGGCCTCGTCCCCTACCCACGAATATGTGGACTGTGTCGCCTAGATGGCTCAAACAGCAAGTAACAAAAGTAGACAGGAGAAATGGGCACTCGACTGGATAACAGGAGACAATGCAAGAACCAGAAAAACGTGATACGCCATCACAAGCACCGGAGCAGCATTCACACCAAAAGTAAATAGCAGCAGGAACCAATCCAGAACAGAGCAGGGATGATGGACGGTTGATGGGAGGAGTTCAGCAAACTGTTCCCCGGTGTTCGAATGAGCGGCTTGTGACAATCACTGCGTGACCCTTCACACCAATACACTATTGCGCCTGCATGTCATTACCACATATCTTCATCCTACATAGAGGATCATTGTGACCCTGAGGGTCTCCACAGGATGGTCCCTGCATATTACACTGTGTCACCACCTCTGGATGTAAGTGGGTGCATACTCCACTGCCACCAAAGTGTGTGCTACCCTTTATCCACAGACCATCTGCATTAATACCACCTGCATTCCTGGATGGATGTGTTGCATCTATTATATGCCTGTATTGTGTAACTGACCTCCATTACACACTGCTGACACCTACAATATATCCATACCTATAGGATCTGCCAATAGGTTATGGTCCTAGGGCCCCAGCATGTGAATAATAACAGTATAAAGTAGGCGGCTCCAGTGACACAGAAAAAAAATTCTACATGAATCCAGAAAAGTCCTTTATTCACAGTAAGAGTAAAAAATTTACAGTGCAGGAGCCAGTATGAACTTTGTCAAGTTAGTGGGTTCAGAGAACTATGCTACATGGAAATTCACCATGCGGATACAGTTAAATCAATCCCAGAGCTAATTCCATCCCAGATTATGTGGGTAGATCATGGGAAGGTTACAGCACACAAAGGGCTTCATTCAGAGGTGGCCGTACGGTCTACGACTGCACGGCCGCCTCGATGTTTGTCCAGAAGCTCTCCGGGGCTTACGACAAGTGAGACCCTACCCTAGGGTCTCATCGTAAGCCCCGATGGTTGCGATGGTCTATGACCATCGCGACCATCACCCTAGCGGTCATTAGAGCTGTGGGTGTAAACCCACAGCCTAATGACTGAAACAGAGGCGGCCAGTCAGGATGCAAGCAGCTGCCCAGTTTCTGAGCGACTGCTTGCATCCTCCGACCACCTCTGAATCAGGCCCAAAATGTGGGTAGCATTGCAGATGTCTTATGAAGACAAAAACTTATTGAGAATAATCAGCCTGAGGCACACACTTATACAGCACTAAGCTAAGTGTGTGCAAGAATATGAATGCATATTTAGATAGGATGTTTTCTATATATCAACAATAGACATCAGAAGGCATCCAAGTAGACCAGGAGGAGGTTGCCGTAGTGATGCTGCAAAACCTTACCCTAGAGTATAATTTTCTAATAGTAGCTTTGGAGTTGATGGGCATTGTATGGGCCAAGCTACTTCAGTTTCAAGAGTGCATTCTTTTCAAAACCAATGCTGAGAATTTTATCCTGCTGACAAAGGGTGTGAAACCTGTAATGCCCAAGTACAGATGTGTCCTTGCTCATCTAGCCTCAATTCACTATGCTGTGTGATACACCTGGTGTGAGTGTGCTGCCAGGTACCTTGCAACTGTGCAAGCATTGGGCATCTTTTTTTGCCGAAAATTTGCCTAAGTCACAATGTGATGTGACTAGGATGCACCAGGAGACTGTGCTGATTATTTGATATTTGACACTTGTATATCTGTGTGTGACTGAGTTTGTAAATTAAACTTGGTGTGGAAAAAAAGCTGAGGCCATTGCATTGTAGCACTTAGCATGCTGATTGAGATACCCAGACACACACAAATATACAAGTGTCGCATATCATTCAGCACAGTCCACAGGTGCATCCTAGTAAAAATTGCATTGT
Organism: Taudactylus pleione; assembly: GCA_031769625.1. Taxonomy (NCBI): domain Eukaryota; kingdom Metazoa; phylum Chordata; class Amphibia; order Anura; family Myobatrachidae; genus Taudactylus; species Taudactylus pleione. The sequence continues at coordinate 2,597,122 of JAUIMM010000373.1, read as the reverse complement.
GACTTAGATGCCTTTTCTGCTAAAAAAAAGCAGAGTCTTATGGGACCATGCATGCTGAGAGAAGACGAGGAAAGACACATTTGTACAAGTGCTTAAGTCTCACAAGGACATTAAGGCTTCAGAATGTAGAGCAAGTGAACCAAATGATACTTCATCATGCAAGCGTAATAGATAGAAAGAATGAGTCAGTATTAAATGTAGCCAACAATCACCAAAAAGATTGCTGGTACATGGACTTAGGAGCCACAAAGCACTTCAGCTGCAATGAAAGTTGGTTCAAGTCAATAAAGTCATGTGATCATGTAAAAGTTTGGGGAATAGGAGATAAAGCCCTAATTGCCATGAAATTCAGGACAATTACTGAGCACTTGAGGATCAAGGGTGAAATAGTTGTTCCAGCCATAGAAGATGTACTATTCGTGCCAGATCTAGGAACCAATCTGATTGCCATCCGTGTAGTGAAAAATAAGCAATACAAGGTCAAATTCACAGAGGGCCTCTTAGGCCGCACATTACACCTCCTCCACTGTGAAATTCAGAGCCCGTGAAGCCTATTGCTATTGTATAAAGAACAGCCCCTGACTATCCACGCCCGCCACCTTTCAAATGTTTGGGAGGGGGCGAGATGCCCCCCCCATTCCTACGCCAATGCTCACTACAAAGTCCAACTTGTTGCCAAGGTTTACACCCAGAAATTAGCCATTGACTATAGGGAGATCTTCTCACCTGTTAAAAGGTACAGTACATTATGGTCATTGCAATGTATGACTTAATGCTGTATCAACTGGAGTTTTGATTCAGCTTTTTTAAACAATGAGCTAGCTAAAGAGATGTACATTGAGTCACTGGAACATTACAATGTTGATGCATTTCCAGAGGGAAAAGTATGTCTACTGAAGAAATAATTTTATGGGCTAAAACAAAGTGCCCACTGCTTGTACATCAAGCTTTACAGTGTATTGTTAGAAATTAACTTAAATTTGAATGCTGGAACTGTTACTATTGATCAATAAGGATATATATTGAGGCAATACACAAAAATTGGGTATGGCAGATGCTAAACTTGTCAGCACACCAATGGTGACAACTATGGAGGAAATTCAATTAGACCTGATAATTTTTTTGGTAAATAAAATGCCTGAATTGCCTTTGGGCAATTCAATTAAATCTACCTGTCACAAACTCTCAGATAGATTGTGGATGCTACCCATATTCAGGGAATTGGCTAGACCTATTCCTGAGGCACAGAGTCTAATGTGCTGGCGGTTTTCACCTGGGACCCACGCAAGAAGGTATGGACCTGGCTGCGTCCAACGCACAGGTCGCGGCCCTCAGGTTAGGTTTCCCTATACAGGAGCTGGCAAACTTGGTTGGAATGCAGGAGACGTTAGCGTAGTCAACTAGCCGGGTCAGAACCAAACAGACGAGATGGTACCAGGCAGCAGACGTAAATGGGTCACAGAACCAATAGTCAAGATATGCACAGGAATGCTGGAGTATGATAATGGAGCCTATACTCTGGCACATGAATGCTCTTCTAGACTTCCTTAAATAGGCAGGGCTTGATTTTGGTGCCTTCTGTGGTTTACACTAACTTGTGTGCATGTCCCTTTAAATCCTATGCAGAGCGGTGCACGCACTCCTATGGATGCTGCAGCCGCCTGCACATATCTCCTGGAGGAGGAGAGAGAGAACAGCTGACAGCGGGCACTGGGGATCTCCCGCCCACTGTCCCACGCCAGCCCGGACCCCAGCATCGCCGGACCAGGTAAGAGGGACCTGGATTCGGTGGCGCTGTGACACTACCATTGAAGCTGAATACATGAAACTCACAGAAACAGACAAAAAAGCATTGTGGCTGTGGTTGACTTTGTGTGAGTTAGGACTTCTTAGTTAAGATGATACCAACAACATTGCATGTGACAATAAAGGTGCAAATGATTGTCTTCTAGCACCAAACTTTCACAATCCAGTGCAAGACGTTCCTCTATAGAGGGCAGAAAGCCAGGGGGTTCAGATGGCTAGAAGGCAGCTAGGGAAGTGACAGTCCTAGTTCCCTCAATAAAGGTCGAACCCAGGTGTTGGTTAGACCTAGCGAGAGGCTTAGAGTCTAATCCACTCGGTGGTCTTCACCAGTGACCCCCTCCAATTGGGATGTGGGTTTCGCCACACCGAGTGAGGAGGTCGCGGCCCTCTGGCTAGGTACCTGGGAGAGACATGGAGACTACTGAATGACACTGCAATAATGGGTGAAGTTCCAACACTGAGAATAGGTTCAGGATACAAGTAGCTGTGCAAGGAACACAGATGCTGGTGAGTGAACTTGTTACACTGGAAATAGGTTCAGGATACAAGTAGCTGTGCAAGGAACACAGACACTGGTGAATGAACTTGTTACACTGGAAATGTACACTGAGGATAATAACTGCAGGGAATTCAGCAGGAGAGATGAGACTTGGGACATACAGATCTGCCCAGCTATTTTGTTGCTCATGGCGTGGCGTGCAGGCCTCTGAGTCACGCCATGGACTTGTGGCGTGGCGTGCAGGCCTCTGAGTCGCACCATGGACTTGTGGCGTACCGTGGTATTCTTCAACGAAGGATATGCTACGGCATGTAATATAGTGCATAACCGCTGGGTGGCGAGTGCTCCACTGTTGAAATTGCATGTAATACAGTGCTTAACCGCTGGGTGGCGAGTGCTCCCCTGTTGTAATTTGTACTGAATGCCTTGTACTGAATGCCATACTGTTAAACTTACAGTAAATTGGATGGATATCACATTCACAGCATTTGCATGTTCGCACAACCAATATTTTTAATGTCACATAATGCACATACAGTACAGTACTGTACCGTACAGTAAGATCTTATAACAGGATGCAAATCACTGCACATACTGTATATTTTTTTTATTGGCACTGTCTGCTCTGGACACTATATTGAAACTACTTTAGTAGTGTTGTACTGTAATACTGTAGTGTTGTTGTTTAAAAGGCTGCTTAAAAGTAAGACATTACAAACTGATTGTGTGTTTAAATTAGGGATGTGCAGGCTCGGTTCTACTCGGTTCCGTTCGTTTTTTTTTACCGAATCTTATTGGCTATCCAAAACTCATGACAGCTGATACCCAATAAGATTCGGTAAAAAAATCCGAACGGAACCGAGTAGAACCGAGCCTGCACATCCCTAGTTTAAATAGTGCAAAACGTTCGTCAATGTCTGCACTGTGGTGGCTGTCTGCTTCGAGGGGTTGCAATGGGATTTCATGCGCATGCCCAGTGGAGGGGTTACAATGGGATCTGTGGCGCCAAGCCATACGCCATGTAGCGCTATGCAAGATCATCACTGCACATGCGCAGTTGTCTGTATTACTACAGTACTGTACTGTATGCTGTTGAATTTTCACCCTTGTGCCACTCTGCACTGTCCAAGACTTGTACACAATAGTAATTTCATGACTTCAGAAACTGCTACAGTAGTGCGCTCTCTTTGAGAAGGAAGCCTCTAAATTATAAACTGACTATGCTCTGTATTATAAACTAGCAATACATGCGCAAACATGCGACAATGTAGATGCGGTCTCTGCCTTACACACTATAGCGACGTCTCTTGAACTGTATCTGAGAGTGGTTTCTGTCTGTGAGAGAGCTCTTTGTGTTCAAAGCTGACTGCGTTTGAAGCGCAAAATAGCGTTGCATCGCAAACTTGTGACAATGGTGATGCTGTTCCAACCTTGCACACTATAGTGATTTCTCATGTCCAGTAAGTACGGTAGTAGTGGGATCTGTATGAGAGAGAGCTCTCTGTATTACACGGTTGGCGCTATGGTGGCTGTCAGCCATCTGCGATGGATTAGAAATGGAGGGGGTACAATGGGATCTGTGGCACCAAGCCATATGCCATGTAGCGCTATGCCATGGCGTATGTAAGATCATCACTGAGCATGCTCAGTTGGCTGTATTACTGCAGTCGGTATACTGTCGAATTTTCATCTCTGGTGGGCACATGCCCAGTAGGAGGGTTGCGATGGGATTTCTGGCACATGCCCAGTGGGCCGAGAGTTATACACAGTGCATCAGGTCCCTTCCCCCAAAGCAAGCAAGAGCCTCTCATTACCATAATAAAGGATGCTTTGTTAATCCATTTAGTGTAAGCAGTCAGCTCTGCCCTAGTGTCCTGAAAAAAGCTACGAATAGTGACCATTGCCAAGGACACCATCCCCCATCTGCTAGGACAACTAGTGTGCCGCTATGAATGTGTCTGTACTGTATATTAAAAACTGACGGTGCCATTGAATTTTGCACCACACAATAGTGATTTCATAACTGCAGAAACTGTTAGTGAATGGACTGTATAGAATGAGAGAGAGGGCTCTGTATTACAAACTGTGCGCCTAAAGCACAGTAATCAGCTAAACAGCTGTGACATGAAACACAGGGAGTCAGTGTAGAGAGCTGAACATCAATCCAGAAATCAGCAAGAAACGACACTGTGGTAACCAGCCTAGCAGCTGAAGCATGTAACTCCGGGATTTCAGTATAGAGAGCGGCTGCAAATAACACAGGTAGTAAACTTGATAGTAGATCCAGTCACAGAATAATCAGGGCCAGATTAACAATGGGGCGAGTGGAGCTCCAGCTCCAGGCCTCCCATTGAAAATAGGCCCACACAGACTGCAGTGTAGGCAGGAAAAAAAAAGTTTTTTTTTTTTTTCCTGTCAACACTAAGGAACAGCTCAGTCAGCTCTCTCACCTAATGGCTACCAAAAACAACTTATTCCATTGTGACCTCCCCACCCGTTCTCCTCCTCTTGGAGGATCGACAAGCCAGGCCAAAGCCCCTCCCACCCTCTGCCCGCTTAAGCCCTGCCCACCTCTGAAGCCCCGCCCCATTATACTGAGGCTCTGCCCCCTGAACCGTCCTACTACAAAGCAGTGTCAAGTACCACTACCTAGTTGAGGAGGGAAGGCAGCACAGCCTAGCATGTCAGGATTAACTCAGGTCAGTGTAATGTCTGGCCAGACTCTGTCTGTCTGTCTCTCTCTCTCTCATGTCTCTCTGTCTGTCTCATGTCTGTCTCTCTGTCTGTCTATCTATCTATCTCATGTCTGTCTGATGTCTGTCTATCTATCTATCTCATGTCTGTCTGATGTCTGTCTATCTATCTATCTATCTATCTATCTATCTATCTATCTATCTATCTCATGTCTGTCTATTTATCTCATGTCTGTCTGTCTGTCTGTCTGTCTCATGTCTGTCTATCTCATGTGTGTCTATCTATCTCATGTCTGTCTGAAGTCTGTCTATCTATCTATCTATCTCATGTCTGTCTATCTATCTCATGTCTGTCTGTCTATCTCATGTCTGTCTGTCTCATGTCTGTCTATCTATCTATCTATCTATCTATCTATCTACCTCATATCTATCTCATGTCTGTCTGTCTCATGTCTGTCTATCTATCTATCTATCTATCTATCTCATGTCTGTCTATTTATCTCATGTCTGTCTGTCTGTCTATCTCATGTGTGTCTATCTATCTCATGTCTGTCTGTCTCATGTCTGTCTGTCTCAAGTCTGTCTATCTCATGTCTGTCTGTCTCATGTCTGTCTATCTATCTATCTATCTATCTATCTATCTATCTATCTATCTATCTATCTACATCATATCTATCTCATGTCTGTCTGTCTCATGTCTGTCTATCTATCTCATGTCTGTCTGTCTATCTATCTATCTATCTATCTATCTATCTATCTATCTATCTATCTCATGTCTGTCTGTCTATCATTCATGTCATGTCTGTCTGTCTATCATTCATGTCATGTCTGTCTGTCTATCTCATGTCTGTCTGTCTCATGTCTGTCTATCTATCTATCTATCTATCTATCTATCTATCTATCTACCTCATATCTATCTCATGTCTGTCTGTCTCATGTCTGTCTATCTATCTATCTATCTATCTATCTATCTCATGTCTGTCTATTTATCTCATGTCTGTCTGTCTGTCTGTCTCATGTCTGTCTATCTCATGTGTGTCTATCTATCTCATGTCTGTCTGTCTCATGTCTGTCTGTCTCATGTCTGTCTATCTCATGTCTGTCTGTCTCATGTCTGTCTATCTATCTATCTATCTATCTATCTACCTCATATCTATCTCATGTCTGTCTGTCTCATGTCTGTCTATCTATCTCATGTCTGTCTGTCTGTCTATCATTCATGTCATGTCTGTCTGTCTATCATTCATGTCATGTCTGTCTGTCTATCTCATGTCTGTCTGTCTCATGTCTGTCTATCTATCTATCTATCTATCTACCTCATATCTATCTCATGTCTGTCTGTCTCATGTCTGTCTATCTATCTATCTATCTATCTATCTATCTCATGTCTGTCTATTTATCTCATGTCTGTCTGTCTGTCTGTCTGTCTCATGTCTGTCTATCTCATGTGTGTCTATCTATCTCATGTCTGTCTGTCTCATGTCTGTCTGTCTCATGTCTGTCTGTCTCATGTCGGTCTATCTATCTATCTATCTATCTATCTATCTATCTATCTATCTACCTCATATCTATCTCATGTCTGTCTGTCTCATGTCTGTCTATCTATCTCATGTCTGTCTATCTATCTATCTATCTATCTATCTCATGTCTGTCTGTCTATCATTCATGTCATGTCTGTCTGTCTATCATTCATGTCATGTCTGTCTGTCTATCTACAGTATCTCATGTCTGTCTGTCTATCTCATGTCTGTCTATCTATCTCATGTCTGTCTGTCTGTCTGTCTGTTTCATGTCTGTCTCTCTGTCTATCTATCTCATGTCTGTCTGATGTCTATCTATCTATCTATCTATCTATCTATCTATCTATCTATCTATCTATCTATCTATCTCATGTCTGTCTGATGTCTGTCTATCTATCTATCTATCTCATGTCTGTCTATCTATCTCATGTCTGTCTGTCTGTCTGTCTCATTTCTGTCTATCTCATGTGTGTCTATCTATCTCATGTTTGTCTATCTATCTCTTGTCTGTCTGTCTATCTCATGTCTGTCTGTCTCATGTCTGTCTATCTATCTATCTATCTATCTATCTATCTATCTCATGTCTGTCTGTCTATCTATCTATCTCATGTCTGTCTGTCTATCATTCATGTCATGTCTGTCTGTCTATCATTCATGTCATGTCTGTCTGTCTATCTACAGTATCTCATGTCTGTCTGTCTGTCTCATTTCTGTCTAACTCATGTGTGTCTATCTATCTCATGTTTGTCTATCTATCTCATGTCTGTCTGTCTCATGTCTGTCTGTCTATCTATTTATCTATCTATCTATCTATCTATCTATCTATCTATCTATCTATCTCACGTCTGTCTGTCTATCATTCATGTCATGTCTGTCTGTCTATCTACAGTATCTCATGTCTGTATGTCTATCTCATGTCTGTCTATCTATCTATCTATCTATCTCATGTCTGTCTGTCTCAAGTCTGTTTGTCTGTCTGTCTATCTATCATGTCTATCTATCAATCAAATTAGGTGGGTATAAGAGCATATATATATATATATATATATATATATATACTAGGGGTGTGCACCGGCCACTTTTCGTGTTTTGTGTTTTGGTTTTGGATCTGGATCTTTCTTCGTGTTTTGGATCTGGATTGGTTTTGCCAAAACCACCCTTCCGTGTTTTGGGTTCTGGGTTTTGTGTTTTGGATCTGTATTTTTTTTAAAAAAGCATAAAAACAGCTAAAATCACAGAATTTGTAGGTTTTTCTGCTCCTATGCTATTATTAACCTCAATAACCTTAATTTCCACTCATTTCCAGTCTATTCTGAACACCTCACACCTCACAATAGTGTTTTTATGTCCAAAACGTTGCACCGAGGTAGCTGGATGACTATGCTAAGCGACACGAGTGGGCGGCACAAACACGTGACCCATCTAGGCGTGAAACTGCAGTGGCAGACAGGATGGCAGTTTGAAAAACTAGGCCCCAAACTGTACATAATGCAAAGAAAAAAAAGAGGTGCAAGATGGAATTGTCCTTGGGCCCTCCCACCCACCCTTATGTTGTATAAACAGGACATGCACACTTTAACAAACCAATCATTTCAGCGCCAGGGTCTGCCACACAACTGTGGCTGAAATGATTGGTTCGTTTGGGCCCCCACAAAACAAGCTGGCAATTAATGTGTCCCTGCACAAACTGGCTCTATGGAGGCAAGATGTCATCCTCATCCTCCTCATCCACCGATTCCTCACCCTCTTCAGTGTGTACATCCTCATCCTCACAAAGTATTAACTCGTCCCCACTTGAATCCACCACCACAGGTCCCTCTGTACCTTCTGGAGGCTGGTCTCCCTGGAAGAGCTGATAATTCATTTTGATGAACATCATCTTCTCCACATTCTGTGGAAGCAACCTCCTACGCCTTTCGCTGACAAGGTTCCCGGCTGCACTAAACACTCTTTCGGAGTACACACTGGAGGGGGGGCAACTCAGGTAAAATAGAGCCAGTTTGTACAGGGGCCTCCAAATTGCCTCTTTTTCCTGCCAGTACAGGTATGGACTGTCTGCCATGCCTACTTGGATGCTGTCACCGATGTAATCCTCCACCATTCTGTCAATGGTGACAGTATCATATGCAGTGACAGTAGACATGTCAGAAATTGTTGCCAGGTCCTTCAGTCCGGACCAGATGTCCAAACTTGGTCCTGCCTGCCCTGCATCACCGCCAGCGGGTTGCTTAGGATACCTAAGTTTTTTCCTGGCAGCCCCAGTTGCAGGAGAAAATGAAGAAGGAGCCGTTGACGTGTCACGTTCCGCTTCAGCTGACAGTGTGTTCACCAGCAGGTCTTTGCACCTCTGCAGGCTTGTGTCGGCCGGAAAGAGAGACACCACATAGGCTTTAAACCTAGGATCGAGCACGGTGGCCAAAACGTAGTGGTCTGATTTCAACAGATTGACCACCCTGGAATCCTGGCAAAGCGAATGAAGGGCTTCATCCACAAGTCCCACATGCCGAGCGGAATCGCTCCGTCTTAGCTCCTCCTTCACTTTCTCCAGCTGCTTCTGCAAAAGCCTGATGAGGGGAATGACCTGACTCAAGCTGGCAGTGTCTGAACTGACTTCACGTGTGGCAAGTTCGAAGGGCTGGAGAACCTTGCACAACACGGAAATCATTCTCCACTGCGCTTGAGTCAGGTGCATACCCCCTCCTTTGCCTATGTCATAGGTGGATGTATAGGCTTGTATGGCCTTTTGCTGCTCCTCCATCCTCTGAAGCATATAGAGGGTTGAGTTCCACTGCGTCACAACCTCTTGCTTCAGGTGATGGCGGGGCAGGTTCAAGAGTGTTTGCTGGCGCTCCAGTCTTCGGCACGCAGTCGCTGTTGGCGAAAGTGGCCAGAAATTTTTCGGGCCACCCAAAGCGTCTCCTGCACGCCCCTGTCGCTTTTCAGAAAATTCTGCACCACCAAGTTTATTGTGTGAGCAAAACATGGGACGTGCTGGAATTTGCCCAGATGTAATGCCCGCACAATATTGGTGGCGTTGTCAGATATCACAAATCCCCAGGAGAGTCTAAGTGGGGTAAGCCACTGGGCGATGATTTCCCTCAGTTTCTCTAAGAGGTTGTCGGCGGTGTGCCTCTTACTGAAACCGGTGATACACAGCGTAGCCTGCCTTGTAACGAGCTGGCATTTCTGAGATGCTGCTACTGGTGACGCTGCTGCTGTTGCTGCGTAAGGTGATACATCTACCCAGTGGGCTGTCACAGTCATATAGTCCTTAGTCTGCCCTGTTCCACTTGTCCACATGTCCGTGGTTAAGTGGACATTGTGTACAACGGCATTTTTCAGGACACTGAGGACACTTTTTCTGACGTTTCTGTACAGTCTCGGTATCGCCTGCCTAGTGAAGTGGAATCTAGACGGGATTTGGAACTGGGGACACACTACCTCCATCAATTGTCTAAATCCCACTGCACTAATGGCGGATACCGGACGCACGTCTAACACCAACATAGCAGTCAAGGCCTCAGTTATACGTTTTGCTTCAGGATGACTGCTGTCGTACTTCATCCTCCTCGCTAAGGACTGTTGGAGGGTCAATTGTTTAGTAAAAGTAGTGGTGTTCCTACTTCCTCTCTGGGATGATGAACGACTCCCAGCAGCAGCAACAGCAGCAGCGGCAGCAGTAGGCGTAGCAATGCAGGATCCTCCGGAGGAATCCCGGATAGGAGAGTCAGTCATGCCAGTGACATGGCCTGCAGGACTACTTCCGATCCTAACTAAGGAGGAAATTGACGAGGAGGGAGTTGACGGTGTGGTTTGCAGGCGCTTGGATACAACAGGACAACGGGATTTAGGTGTCCCTGGACTGCTTACGGTCTTAGCCAAAGTTTCTGAACTTGACAGTAACTTTTTATGAACGCGCTGCAGGTGCCGTATAAGGGAGGATGTTCCTAGGTGGTTGACGTCCCTACCCCTACTTATTTCACCTTTACATATGGTACATATGGCAAGACAGTTGTTGTCCGGATTTGGATAGAAATATTGCCAGACCAAAGAGGTGGAATGTTTGGTCTTCTGCCCAGGCATGACCGTGATGGGCTTTTTTATCCCACGGACAACAACTGTCTCCCCCGGAGCCTGATTTAAACAAACCACATCACCATCAGAATCCTCCTCGCCAACTTCCTCCTCAGCGCCAGCTACACCAGTATCCTCATCCTGTTGTACTTCAACAGTGACATCTTCAATTTGCATATCAGCAAGTGGACTGTGGGTGCTCCTTTCAGCACTTGCAGGGGGCGTGCAAATGGTGGAAAGAGCCACCTCTTCCCGTCCAGTGCTGGGAAGGTCAGGCATCGCAACCACCACCACACTTGGACTCTCCTTGGGGATTTGTGATATCTTCTTAGAAAGCACAGTTCTTCGCTGTGCTTTTGCCAGCTTAACTCTTTTGATTTTTTTAGTGGAAGGAGGGCTTCCATCGTCATGTGAAGCTGAACCACTAGTCATGAACATACTAGGGATCGACCTTAGCCGTTCCTTGCCACTCCGTGTCGTAAATGGCATATTGGCAAGTTTACGTTTCTCTTCAGCTGATTTAAATGTCTTTTTCAAGGTCATTTTCCTGAACTTTGCCATTTGGGATTGTATGTGCCCTCTACTATGACATTGGGCATCGGCCTTGGCAGACGACGTTGATGGCATGTTATCGTCTATGTCATGACTAGTGGCAGCAGCTTCAGCACTAGGAGGAAGTGGTTCTTGATCTTTCTCTATTTTATTTTTATCGGAGAAAGTTTGGTCCTCCATTTATGTTATATCGATTTGATATATACGTGCGGCTAAACACAGAAAATAATTTTTTTTTGGGTTTGGACTGGAGTGTACTTTGTGGGTTACAGCACCCTTTAACGGTCAAGCCAGCCGGCCCTTTACTTATGACACAGGCGCACGCTTGGCACTACTTTGTTGATGCACGTGCGGCTACTGCGCACACAATTCACAAACACAGAAAATAATTTTTTTTTGGTTTGGACTGGAGTGTACTTTCGGGGGTTACAGCACCCTTTAACGGTCAAGCCAGCCGGCCCTTTACTTATGACACAGGCGCACGCTTGGCACTACTTTGTTGATGCACGTGCGGCTACTGCGCACACAATTCACAAACACAGAAAATAATTTTTTTTTTGGTTTGGACTGGAGTGTACTTTCGGGGGTTACAGCACCCTTAACGGTCAAGCCAGCCGGCCCTTTACTTATGACACAGGCGCACGCTTGGCACTACTTTGTTGATGCACGTGCGGCTACTGCGCACACAATTCACAAACACAGAAAATAATTTTTTTTTGGTTTGGACTGGAGTGTACTTTCGGGGGTTACAGCACCCTTAACGGTCAAGCCAGCCGGCCCTTTACTTATGACACAGGCGCACGCTTGGCACTACTTTGTTGATGCACGTGCGGCTACTGCGCACACAATTCACAAACACAGAAAATAATTTTTTTTTGGTTTGGACTGGAGTGTACTTTCGGGGGTTACAGCACCCTTAACAGTCAAGCCAGCCGGCCCTTTACTTATGACACAGGCGCACGCTTGGCACTACTTTGTTGATGCACGTGCGGCTACTGCGCACACAATTCACAAACACAGAAAATAATTTTTTTTTTGGTTTGGACTGGAGTGTACTTTCGGGGGTTACAGCACCCTTAACGGTCAAGCCAGCCGGCCCTTTACTTATGACACAGGTGCACGCTTGGCACTACTTTGTTGATGCACGTGCGGCTACTGCGCACACAATTCACAAACACAGAAAATAATTTTTTTTTTGGTTTGGACTGGAGTGTACTTTCGGGGGTTACAGCACCCTTAACGGTCAAGCCAGTCGGCCCTTTACTTATGACACAGGCGCACGCTTGGCACTACTTTGTTGATGCACGTGCGGCTACTGCGCACACAATTCACAAACACAGAAAATAATTTTTTTTTTGGTTTGGACTGGAGTGTACTTTCGGGGGTTACAGCACCCTTAACGGTCAAGCCAGCCGGCCCTTTACTTATGACACAGGCGCACGCTTGGCACTACTTTGTTGATGCACGTGCGGCTACTGCGCACACAATTCACAAACACAGAAAATAATTTTTTTTTGGTTTGGACTGGAGTGTACTTTCGGGGGTTACAGCACCCTTTAACGGTCAAGCCAGCCGGCCCTTTACTTATGACACAGGCGCACGCTTGGCACTACTTTGTTGATGCACGTGCGGCTACTGCGCACACAATTCACAAACACAGAAAATATATTATTTTTTTAGCACTTGGGGGGAGCACCCCTGATGGACAGAGCACCCCCTGGACAACACTACAGCACTCCTTTAGGACTGGGACACTGCACAGGACTTTGGAGTGGACACAGCCCCTATGGAGAACTGACTGCACAACACAGTCCAGCCAGCCCCTATGGACTTTGAAGTAGTGGACACAGCCCCTATTAACAACAGCAGCACAGCACAACACAGCCAGCCCCTATGGACTTTGAAGTAGTGGACAACAGCAGCACTACACTACACTACACATCCCTAACTCCCACCCTCCCTCTTCACTGTCCACAGCCGAGTGAGAAAATGGCGCCGACGCGGGTACCTTATATAGGATCCAAAACCCGCGAGACTCGGAAGGCGGGATGATGACGTTTTGCCTCGATTTCAGATCCGAGTCAGGCGGGAAAAGTCGAGCCTGACTCGGATCGGACTCGGATCGGGGGGGCTCGGGGGGGTTCGGATTTCAGAAATCCGAACCCGCTCACCCCTAATATATACACACACAAGCACAGAGCTATGTGCATATACATGTATGTGTGTATACATACAGTACATATACACACACATACTGTATATACAGTGTATATATATATATATATACAAATGTACGTGTGTGTGTATATATATATATATATATATACACACACACACGTACATTTGTATATGTATATATATATATATATACTGTATATACAGTATGTGTGTGTGTATATGTACTGTATGTATACACACACACGTATATAAATATATGCACGTACATGTGTGCTTGTGTGTGTATGTATATATATATAGTGTGTATATGTAAGTATATACACACGTGTGTGTGTATACATGCACACACACACACATACACATATATATATATATATATATATATATATGTATACAAATGTACGTGCAGATATATATACATACACACAAGTATATATATATATATATATATATGCACTTACTTGCATGTATGTATGTGTGTGTATTTATATATGCATGTACGTGTGTATGTATGTATATATATATATATATATATAATGTGTGTGTGTGTGTGTACTATGTATGTATATATACATACACACACGTTGGTAAATAGGGATGGTACAGGAGCTTCAGGCACATTTAAGGGGACTGAAGCAGGTGTGGAATGATGTGTAAACATTCATCATGTTGATAGAATGTCAACATGGTCATAATGTTGAAGTTGTCCGTGTCGACATTCATGTGGACAGTGATGGAATGTCGACATATCATCCCTATTGGCCCAGTCCTCACTGACCTGCTCTTGATGGCTGCAGTGACTCCAGCATGGCTTCCGGGTCCCAACGGTCATGACCTCTGCGACTCCAGTCTTCCAGTGAGTATCCCCCCCTAACCCTAATGCCTACCCCTAACTTATAGTGCCTTTCCCTAACCTCCTCCTCCCGCAGTCTAACTGTAACCTCCCCCTAGTGCCTAACCCTATCCTCCTCCCCCCGTAGCCTAACCCTAACCTTCCCCTAGTGCCTAACCCCCCATGTAGCCTAACCCTAATGTTGACATTTGCATCACTGTCAACATATCACACCACACCAGCTTCAGTCCCCTTAAGTGTGCCTCAAGCCCCTGTACCATCACAATTTATGTGTGTATGTGGGTGTGTATGTATGTACACACCCACATACACATATATATAGCAGTCAAATGGGCGGCACTCTGGACGGCTTGTATAAAACACACTAAAACTCAGTTTAAGTTATCAATGCTTCAGAACTTGTATTCATTCTTTCATCAGGATTACTGAAAGGACAAATACAAGTTCTGAAATGTTGATGGATTTTAAAACTTAAATGGATTTAAATTGTTTTATACCAGCCGTCCAGAGTGCCGCCCATTCGACTGCTACATGGTTTCCTCCCTTCACAGGCAGAGGTAATTAAGAGGGCACCAGACGCCATAGGACTATCCTTTGCACAAGAGTGCTGGTCTACACATGCACAGTCAGCGGCATAGCAGGGCTAACCGTGCCGCTTAAGTGTGTAACGTCATGCCATTGCGTAGAGGTACTGAGGCCGCCGGCACCTGAAAATGCAGCACTGCTCGGAGCGTCCAGGGAGAACGCTGCAATGACCCCACATTACCAGTCACACTGCTACGGCACTTGTCACACCCCCTTCAGCGGCATACAATAGGCCCATCAAAAATTTCAGCTCCAGGCCCATGTGGACATTAATCTGGCACTGAGAATAATAATCACTGCAGACTAGCTGTGGGATACGCCGAGAAAAGCAACCTAGAGCCTGGAACAAACACTGGCATCACAGTCACTGGGAAAGCAAAGTTGAACAGCATCTTCCTGTTCCTGGAGTGAGACTATATACCCCTAGGTAGCTGGTCATTGGATCAGAAGATCAGCTGAGTTACCTCAGGGCTACCATTGGGGGAGACTAGTCAGATGATATGGACCAACATAGCTGTGCCCATGCCTACTACCACGGGAACCAGATTGCACACACGGAAGCCCTAGCAGTCCCCGAGGAGAATACTCAGCCACCACTCACCTCCACTCCCAGCGACTGAACACCTAAGCCCAAGGATGCGGGGTCGGAGGTGAGTAGTGGCCGATCCCAGGCCGTATCCTGACACAAACATCATGGTTGTTTAAGTACATTGCTATAAAACACCATTTCATAAGAGAGCTGGTAAATAGTACTTTAGTCAGTGTGAAGTATGTAGCGTGTAGAACCTTGCTGATATGTTAACCAAAATTTTTTGACAGCACATGTGCTGAATGGCGTTCTATGAAAATGTGGACTGGAATCTATTTGAAATGTTGATCTGTCATGCTATGATTGTTCATATCATCCTGTGTCTTTGGTAACAGATTAAGCATCCAAAATCTGGAATGTCTTGATGTTACTGTAACCAGAGACAGCTACAGTAGGAATTGGGGGGGGGTTATAGGACACAGTAGTGGTGCCTTTTATGTAGTGCACCCAGTAGTGGTGCCCCCAGTAATAATGCCCCCCAGTAGTCATGCCCCCTGTGTGTGCCCAATAGTAATGCCCTAGTAGTACTGCCCCAGTAGTAATACTCCTGTAGTTGTGCCCCCAGTAGCAATGCCCCCAGTAGTCATGCCCCCTGTGGTATTGGCCCCAGTAGTAATTCCCCCTGTAGTAGTACCCTCTGCATAAATCCCCCCAGTACTAATGTATTTGTGACCCCAATTGTAATGCTCCCTCTGTAGTAGTGACCCCCAAGTAATGCCCCCAGTAGTAATGCCCCCCCGAGTAATGCCCCAGTAGTAATGCCCTCCCCCCCGAGTAATGCCCCAGTAGAAAAGCCACTTGCACAGAAAAAGAAAAAAAGCTAATACTTACCTTAAGCCCCGCTCCAGCGTCCGCTGCTGTCCAGGTCCAGTCCACTCGGCTGCTCTTCTGCACCATGGGAGAGACGTCATGATGTCTCTCCCATGGTGCACTGCGTGAACTGGAAGCCAGAGCTCACGAGTGAGCTCCAGTCTCCGGCTACTGCTGCGGGGAGGGAGCCGGGCACCAGCTGGTTACAATATCAGCGGGCGCCTGGCAAATGGAGCCTCCCTCTGGCGTCGGGGTTAGGTTGCCGGAGGAGGTGTAACTGGTTTCGTCTCCTCCGGCCCACTTTAACCCAGATGGATGTGGGGGCCCTTCATGTGTGGGGGCCCAGGGATGACCACCCCTGTGCCCCCCCCCTTAATCCGGACCCTGACTGTACAACCACTAACCCCAATGCGCTTACTGTGTGTCTTCAGCTCCATCCTCAATAGAAGATTGACATGCCCCTGAGAGTGTCCACAGAGAGAAGGGTCCCTGCATATTCCACTGCTGTATGTCATTTAGTGCATACTCCACTGCCACCACTGCTTGTGTATGTACAGCTGTGTGCTTCCCTTTATTCGCTCACCACTTGCATACATGCCTGCATTATGTGCCTGATGTACATACCAGGTGTCTTTTACTAATACTGCATGACATCCTGCAAACTGTTCAATCTGGTTAATAAATCTAAGACCTGGTTAAGTTATTTATCATGTGGACTGACCTCCATTACTCACTGCTGGCACCTATAATTATCAACAAATATTGGATCTGCCAAAAGACTAGATTACATTGATTTTAAGAGCGGTATTCAATTAGTTTTGCACCCGCGATAAAGTTTCGCATGCCAGACTTTTCGCCTACATCACGTCTTATCGTGCGCGTACCTGCTATTTGCCCTATTCAATTCCAAAAGACGCGAAAATGGCGACACGCGAAGTCAGAACAGGCGGAAAGTGGTGTCATAATCGGGGAAATCAGCCTGAACCCCCCAAAAAAGATGCGGAAACATTGGGGATTAATGTAGTAGTGCCCGATTAGCCCTAATAAAACTATTTGGGGTACTTAAGCTAGTATAATTGCCTCTAATTAGCGTCTTTGCACAAGTGGTGAAGAATGGCATTAAGCAGTATTTTTTGGTGAAAATAAGTAGTCCTGGAAAAATTGGGGTACATGAAAATAGGTGTACCATATTGTAATGTCTCTAAAGCGCAGTTTTAATAAAAGTGAAAGTCCTCCCTCATAAAAGCACCTGCAATCCCAATAACACTTGACCGCTTCTTAGAGCACCCCCAGTGCCTTATTTCACTAGTTTGCGAAGTTGTCCTCCCATGTTGTGCTTTGTCACCCCCAATATCAAAGTACTCTTTTGGGGTGTTCTTAACTTTTTTCCTGGAATTTTTTGATGCAGTTGTCCTTTGGGGGGCTGTCCCAAGGGTTCTGAGTGCGCCACCTTTGCACCCCAAAATAAAAATGTTTTTCTTTTCTCCTGCTATTCAAAGGCAAATATTTTTCGCCTATTACATTGCATTGACTTTATGCGAAAAGCAGATGGAATTGAATACGGAGATAAGTTTCCGACAGGCGAAAAGACGCAATCGGCGATACTTTTTTGCGGATCTCAGCTTTTTGCTTCTAATTGAATATGGCCCTAAGGGTGAAAAATCACCTGATACTGGAGATGTTATGGAGGTGGTATCAGCAGGATTGGGAGAGGGACTAATTGTAATGGGAAAACCAGAGTGCAGATGAAAGGAATATGTCAACCAGGAGGGGGGAGAAGACTGGGTCTTATGGGGGAGAGTTTTGTTTTTGCCATGTTAAGCCTAAGGAAACATCTGGACATCCATGGAAAGATGATAGACAGAATGTGACACGGAAGAGGACATAATAAGAGAGGTCAAGGAGGATAAAGTAAATTTGGGTGTCAAAGTCATACAGGTGGTATTGGAGTCTGAAGATAAGAGAAATGGAGGGAGAAGAGGAGGCCAAGTACAGAACCTTGAGGGACACCAATGGGAAACAGAACAGGAGGGGAGTTAGAGAGAAAAGGATAAGCTTGACAAATAGGTGATGACCCAAAAGAGTGCTGTATCATTGAGACCAATGAAGTGGAGGATTTTGGGGGTAGTCATCGGTTTCAAATGTGGCTGTAAGTTCTAGGAGGGCAAAATAATGTACTTCCAGTGGGTGGGGAATTCTAGGTGGCCACATCTTAACTCTGAGTCTTTCTGGCTCCAAGAATCTCTGAACATCTACAATTGTAACCCCTTGAAACTACATGTGAGTGCTGAATTCATCATCATAATATTCTCAGGAACACATTGTGCTATGCATTGTGCCAGAAAGGAGCATTTTAACTATTCCCTGGAGACTGGCTTTATCTTCAATGTCTAGCCAGGAATTTTCCAGCCACCAATGGTGTATGGCGCATCTGATTCCAGAGCTGACACAGCACCCAACCTGGAGGTACTATTTAAAGGGCTAACACCTTACCTTTTCAACCATTTCAGCTGAGTGGACTCTAGACTGTTATATAGTCCCTCACTTATCTTTTCCATAGTTACAGTAGTGATGCTAACTAATCTGTGCAGTATTTCCCTGTCTCCATATTGCCGTAGATTAATATTGATGTCTTCTTTTTCATAACCTAACTGCCATCTAGTGGCCATTTTGTATAATTGCGGTATAAACTTTTTTTGTGAGAGGTACTAAAATCCTATGTTGTTGACTTTTCACCCACATTTACCTTCTCTTTTGGGAATGACTCCTCGGGTGTCAATGTCATACAGGTGGTATTGAAGTCTGAAGAAAAAAATTAGAAGATATACTAAAGTGCGGGTTTTTAGAAGTGGAGATGTTGCCCATAGCAACCAATCAGATCCTACTTAAAATGTATCTAGCACTTTCTAGAAGATAATAGCTAGAATCTGATTGGTTGCTTTGGGCACCATCTCCACTTCTAAAAACTCGCACTTTAGTAATATACCCACTAGTTTCACACCACTACCCAGTCATTATTTTATGTATGCTTTCTGTTGTTTGCTTCCTAAATTCATACAATAGGGTAATTACACATGATTTCTAGAAGAGCTTCACGGCCTGATTTAGCTTTGGGAATACAGTAAAATCTAACAATTAACTGTGCATCTTGGTAAAACCATGTCACACTGCAGGTGGTGCAGATTTAAGATGTGCAGAGAGATTTAGATTTGGGAGGGAGGTGTCCAAACTGAAATCCAAATTGCAGTGTAAAATTAAATCTGTGCAGTATTTGTGGGCTTCATCCAAAATCAGCCAGTATTTACTCTACATGACAAAAATAAATGTATGCATTTGCACCCCTTGCATTGCAACATGATTTGTCCAGGTTCACAGTTACTTGCTATATCTTATTCTATTTGCAAATCTGAATCAGGCCCTCACTCCATTAGTGTTCACTTTTATAAGCTATTGTGCCCTGTTATTGTAACTATTAGAAAATAAAATTTCCAATGTAGTGCACACCTAAAGTTTCATATATTTATATTTTACGATCTGATATTTTACATATTTTAAGATGTAAAAAACACAAAAATGAGCAGTGAACCACTGCACTTCCTGGCGCTGTTTATATATAAAAATGTATATATTCATTACTTTCTGCAAGTAATTAAGGTCAAGCTGGGACCAAAGACCTAAAATCTCAAACAAAAATGAAAGAAACTCTGCTAATTACTGTGCTTGGTAATAAATCATATTTGAAACAATTATATAGTAATTTCATAAACATGTATATGCATTTGCTCTTTATTAGTGAATAAAAGACTTGTTTAAATTCCACCAATAATGGTTTTATTGTAAACATATACCCATATATTAAAAATATAAACCAAAAAAATATATGTAAACCTTCAAATATAGAGCATCAAATTTATCAATCCACATAAATAGTTATAAAAACCTCAATAGCTTTAAATAATGTCTTTTGACACACTAAAAATCCACATCATGTATAAAGATACTTTGTTGTTATAAAGATGTTAGCAACTTTGTCACAGATAGTTTGTCAAATGAATATCAATCAGCTGTATCCAGTTCAAAGTACTCACTTTGCAAAATAAGCAAGCCGGTTAGTGTTCAATAGCCTTTGAATATGCTGGCATAAATAAGGACGCAGGCTATTAGTGTGCAGTTCGTAAACACTTATATAAATATAAGCAGACCAATTTTAAGTGCGCAGCTCTAATTAAAAATTTGTGAACACTTGCTTCCCAGTGTTACATTTGAATTGATAAAATTACCTTAGTCTGTATTGTCATAAGTCTCGCTGCACCCAGGTATACAATGTGATCATCCCCTGGTCAGCGTGGCCATGCCAGGGTTCGTTCCAACGGGCGCTCCTCTCCTCACAAGATGCGGTGGCTAGAGGTATGGAATGAGATTGCTAGGCACTGTAGCATTGGTGTATGACAGCTGATGTAATCAGCAAGTAGCGGTTGCTGTGTTCTAATCCCGGCTGTTCGAAAGGTGTCACAGTGAGTCACACTAAAGACCGGACCAGTGGCAGAAGCAAAGTGTGTCTGGAGGATGACGTCAACATGTTTCATCCTGTCAATAACTGGGTCTTTCTCAAGACTTGAGAAAAGTAGAGATATGTTAAGAACTTACCCTTGTTATCTCTTTTTCTATGAGGTCCATAGGGTCCACAGGGTGACCTTGGGGTATAGGTGATGCAGAGTCATCCGGGCACCTTACGCAGTTAATTTTTCTCCCAGGATGCAACGGGTCTCCCTCTATACGCAGCCCCCGGGCCAGAGGCTCCTCAGTTACGTAGCAAGCCAGAGGCCAGTGGTGGAAAAATGAGACAAAAAAACAGTGACCAGAGCTAAGCCCAACTGAAGCACTGGTGCATCAGGGTGGGTGCCCTGTGGACCCTATAGACCTTGTAGAAAAAGAGATAACAAGGGTAAGTTCTTACCATATCTCTACTTTTCTACTTCAGGATCCATAGAATGGGTGACCTTGGGGATGTCCCAAAGCAGTACCTTCAAGGGCGTGGATGCCCCTGTGCAGAAAGGAGAATCCACCGCCCAAAGGAAGCATCCTGAGTGGCAAAGGTATCAAAAGCATAATACCTCAAAAAAGTCTGGATAGAAGACCATGTGGCCGCGTTAAAAAGCTGAACAGCCGAGGCACCATGACAAGCTGCCCACGAAGGACCCACAGACCGTGTAGAATGAGCAGTAACAGAGGCCGGCACAAGACGGCCCTCATGAGTATAAGCCTCAGAGATTGTCATACGAAGCTATCTAGCCAAAGTTTGTTTATTGGCCGACCATCCCCTCTTGTGGAAAGAATAAAGTACAAACAAGGAGTCTGTTTTCCGAAGAGAACTGGTATGATTCACTTAATCTTGAGGGCACGTACCACATCCAATGAGCCCTCACCTGCCGAGAGGTCGGGGGAATTAAAGGCTGGCACAATAGTTTCCTCATTAATGTGGAAACTAGAGACTACCTTAGGAAGGAACCCAGGGTGAGTTTGAAGCAATGCCCTGTCCCTGTGAAAAACTAGAAATGGGGAACAACAAGAGAGAGTCCCCAAATCGGAAACTCTTCTGGCAGAAGCAATGGGCAGAAGAAAAACAGTCTTAGCTGTAAGCCATTTGAGATCCACTGAGTCCATTGGTTCAAAGGGAGGGCCTTGGAGGGCCTTAAGAACAACAGCCAAATCCCAAGGCGCTACTGGAGGGACAAATGGAGGCTGGATACGAAGGACCCCCTGCAGAAAGGTGCGCATGTCAGGAAAAGGAGCAATCCTTCGCTGGAACCACACTGAAAGGGCCAAGATATGTACCTTCAGTGTATCCAAAACACCTTGGGGTCATAACTTTTTGGATGACACCATTCAAAATAGGTATGTCATACCCTGTGGTAAATTCTAGCAGAAGCAGGTTTACATGCTCTGAGCATGGTGTTAACCACAGAGCTAGAAAAACACTTGAACCTTAAGAGGGATGTCTCAAGAGCCATGTCGTCAAAGACAGATGACCCAGATTTGGTAGAGGCAAGGACCCTGAGACAGCAGATCTGGACATTAAGGCAACAGCCACGGAGTGTTGATGGAGAGACTCTGAAGATCTGAGTACCATGGACGTCAGGGCCACGCTGGAGCCACCAGCAGGACCATGCCTCCCTCTTGTTTGAACTTTCAAAGAACATGTGGCAGCCTGTGATTTAGTTGAAAGGCCATGAGGTCCTCATCTGGAAGGCCCCACTTGTCCACTAGGAGCTGAAACACTTCTTGGTGAAGAGACCATTCCCCGGGATGCACAACGTGATGGCTGAACAAATCCGCTTCCCAATTCAGCACTCCTGGAATGAACACTGCCTATATGGCTGGTAGATGGCCTTCCACCCATGTCAGAATGCATGACACCTCTGTCATCGCTGCCTGACTTCGAGTTCCTCCTTGATGGTTTAGGTAAGCCACCATTGTGGCATTGTCTGACTGCACTTGCATTGGCTTTCCATGAAGCAGCAGCCTGACTTGTTGTAGGGCCCTGAACACTGATTGAAGTTCCAATATGTTGACTGGTAGCGCAGATTCCTCTGCGGTCCACCTTACCTGAAAGGAGTGTGGACCTGTCACTGGAGAGAGCACCATTGTTTGAGTCCATATATGATGGGGAATCCATCCCACTTGGAGAGGATCGATTGCTGCAGAGGCCAGGAATGGAACTGGGCATACTCCACCATGTCGAACGTCGACACCATAGATCCCAGTAACTGCATTGCTGAGTGGACTATTACTCGGCGACTGTGAAGGCATCTGCAAAGTGTAGATCTTTTCTGCAGTCAGAAAAATCCTTTGCTGTTGTGAATCCAACAGAGCTCCCAGATGGAGCATACTTTGAGACGGAATCAGTGAGGACTTCCTCCAATTGATCAACCACCCATGTACCTGGAGCACAAATGGTGGTGGTGAAGCATGAGGTCATCCAGGTATGGTAACAGGTGGATCCCTTGCAGCCGCAGATGGGCACCTGAGGTGCAATTGCAAGGCCAAATGGCAGAGCCTGAAACTGGAAATGTTGTTGTAACACAGCAAATCTGAGAAAACGTTGGTGAGTTGAAGAAATCGGAATCTGCAGGTATGCATCCTGAATATCCAAGGATACCATAAAATCCCCAGGTTCCATAGCCAGTAGTATTGAGTGTAGGGTTTCCATCCTGAACCTGGGTACCCTGAGGAATTTGTTCAGGGACCTGAAATTGAGAATAGGATGGTATCAACCGTTTGGTTTCTGGACTAGAAAAAGGCTGGAATAATAACCCATTCTCCTTTGGGATAACGGGACCGGTACAATGACCCCTGCCTGCAGCATGGATTGTACCACCTTGCGACCATCTTCCTGGCCGATCGCTATAGCTGTGGGTGGTCACCCAAAGCAATGCGAGCGGCCAGGAGGCCGTTCAAAAAAAAAAAAGACCAGCCCTGATTCAGAGCGAGCGCTCTGTCAGAGCGTCCAGCTCTGAACCAGGGCCAGAGTCTGAGCCCCTGAAGAGGCCGGAGCAGAAGGCAGACAAGCCGACTTTGCTGCTGCTAAGGTATTCACAATCTTGTTCAAATCAGGGCCAAACATAAGGCAAACACTCCAACCCCCTCTTGGAGTCCACATCTGCCCTCCAAGAATGGACCCACAAAGAGTGGCGAGCTGCAATGGCTGCCGAAGAAATCCTGGCATTTATTAAGCTAATATCCAATGCTGCCTCATTTATGTAAGTAGCAGAATCTCTGAGGTTTCCCACAAGATTCAGCTGTTCTCTGGTAGCATTTGGGGCTAAGGATGTTTCCAGGCTATTAGCCCAACATTCCATGGCCCGAGCCACCCAGCAGATAGCCATAGCTGGTCTGCACGCAGCCCCTGAAAGAGAATAAACAGATTTAAGGCAGACCTCTACCTTCCTATCTGTAGAATCCTTCAAGGATGACATGGAAGGCATAGGAAGTGTTACGCTTTTTAAAAAGCACGTGACTTGGGAATCCACCGCCAGTGGAGTCTCCCACTTGGTAAAATAATTCTCAGAAAAAGGATAAGCAGAGACTAGACGCTTCTGTGGTGAACAACGCTTCCCTGGTGTTTTCCAAGCTACCTCCAAGTGATTCACCAGTTGATCAGACAACGGTAATATAGTCTCAGCCGCCTTTTCTTCCATGAAATATGCATGCTTAGACTTAATCGCAGGAGGCTCATCCTCCTCAATGATCAGGGCTGCCTTCACAGCCTGTATCAGACCTGTAATGTATATTTTTTATTTGAACTCTACCTCCTGAGGAGGGAGATCAGAGTCAGACTCATCGGGGAGCAGTCCATAATCAGATGATACATCATTGTCATCACACACAGTAGATTGCGACGACAGCAAGACCCTTTTTTGCCATACTTCAGTCGCATTTTGCAACACAGCAGGATATATATTAATCCACTGGGGAGGCAACACCTGCATGGGTGTGGACTGTTGCAGCAGGTTCTGTGCTGGCATAAGGTGGTGCTGCTGTTGAAAACCTAACTGGGGAAACCCAGGAGGGCCTGCCAAATGCCCTGCAATGGCCATTAGTGCCTTTGCAAAGCACTCCCATGGTGGCTCCTGCTGAGCGGCAGAAGCCGCAGAGGGACCTGGAGGGGTATGACACCACAAATATAACTCCTCAGAGGTTATGTCTCCTGCCCCTAACACCACTGTACATCTTTACAGAGCAACTTAGTAGGAGCCAAATTAGGCATATCACTCTCACTACCAGTCATAGTGAAGAGGATACCACTCTATAGATGTGACTGTGCAGTAAGGTCACAGACTGCAACTTTAGCCGCACCCATACAACACCAGTGCTATGGCTCAGAATAGGTACAGGGATAGCAAAAAAATGGCTGATAGTTATAGAAAAAGTAACTCAGACAGACAGCGCTAGCATACAGTCGCAGACAAATGCAGAATAATAACTACACCTGCACTTAATGGCACTTACTGGTCAACTACACAGACTTAGCATCTAGTAGGAGAAAGTGCTACATACACTGACCACCGCCATGAGGAGAGGTATGTAGGGGGACCCGTACCGCAGCCAGGAGAAATGGCTGTCGAAGAACTCATGGGGGGGTGGAGCCAGAAGAAGGAAGCTGGCACAGCCTAGCCAGACCATGGTGGAAAGGCACGCTGTGCAGCGGGGAGGAGCCAGCTGTGAAACAGGGAAGGCTGCCTCCCCTGGCCAGTGATTAACCCCTAGGACATTGGAGCATTCCCACCAACTCCAGCTCACTGCCCCAGGTGGCTTTGTGGAAGCGCAGGACTCAGTGCCTGGTTCCACACGCTGTCAACCCCAGCCAAAGGGAATCCGCAGCCCTGGAGGAAAAAGACTGTAATTCGTCACGCACCACCGTGGTGCATGTAGCTTACCTACTGCCCCGTAGTGTCCAGCCACAGTCTAGGAATCCTCCAGGGTCTCTGCTAGCCATATGAACCATGTATGACAACGGCTGATCCGATGCTCGACAGGCCGATATGCCGGGACCTCCCTCCCTCACCCGTATTGCGCAACATAGGGTCGTTCATCGCATCACCAGATCAAGTGAATTTTCCCTAAGATCTGGAGATGCCATGTACGGCCCCATAGGAGTACACACAGGATGATATCATGCCCATACACGGTACTATATAGCAGCTATATTGTGCCAATCCGTCAGATCGGCTACTATATCGCATCGTGTCTGGCCGGCATAACCGGTTTGCTTATTTTGCAAAGTGAGGACGTTGAACTGGATACAGTTGATTGATATTCATTTGACAAACTACGAGGGTTGTTCAAAAAGTAATGCCTAAACTTTGTCAGTTTGTAGTTTAATATGTCTGCTAACTATGGCCCTCATTCAGAGCCGTACACTCTGAGCAGAGTGCACGCTCTGAATGAGGGCCGCCCTCCATAAAAATGGAGCGTCCTCCTGGACGCTCGTATAGCTGTGGGTCACCACCCACAGCCTATACGAGCGTGCAGTTTGATGGCCGCGATGGTCGTGACCATCGCGACCATCGAAACTGCGAGCCGGAGCCTGCGGTTGAGGTTTTCAACCGCAAGCCCCGGAGTGATTTTGGCTCTATCAGAGCCAAAATCACTCCCACTGACATCACTAGTGATGTCAGTGGGCCGGCTTCTGACGGGAGGCGTTCCCGTGGGAACGCCCCCATCAGGGAGGCACGCCCCCGGCACGCCCACCAAAGGGGGCGTGCTGTCAATCAACATCGACAGCACGCCCCCTTTGATCAGGCACAACGAGCGAAGGACTTTCCTTCGCTCGTCGCATCTGGCGCATGCGCACGATGGAACTCCCTCCGTCGTGCGCATGCTCAGTGCAGACCATCGACCCACTTGCGAGCGGACAGCCACTTGCGAGGAAAAAGAAGGCTGCAGTGCTACAGAAATCCACAGAAGACTGAAAAAAAGTGTATGGTGAGTGTACAATTGACTATAGCAATGTGAGAAGGTGGATGAAGCGTTTTCAATTGGGAGAATAGTCCATGTGCGACAAACCTCTTGGTGGCAGACCATCAACTGCAGTGACAGCAGAGAACTGACACAAAGTCGATGCCATGATTCAGAAAGACCATTGTGTGACCATCAGAGATATCAGTGATGAACTGGAATGTAGCCATGGCACTGCAGAAACACTAATCAATGATTTGGGATATCGTAAAGTGTGTGCTAAATAAGTTCCAAAGCAATTAACCAGGGATCATAAGGCCCAGAGGGTGGAAGTGTGCAATGACCTTTTGACCAACTTTGAAGCCAACCCTGAGAAGTTTTTGGAAAATGTCATTACAGGAGTTGAGACCTGGTTATTCCTTTATGACCCAGAAACAAAGGCCCAATCAAAGCAATGGAAACACCATTGCCAAAAAAGTTTAAATCACAGCGATCCATAAACAAAGTCATGGCCACATTCTTCTGGGACTGCTGAGGTGTTATTCTCATCGATTACTTGGAACAAAACCAATCAATCAACATTGATCAATAAATTATTACACTTAAGAAGCTGAAAGAAGCCATCCGCAAAAAAAGGTCAACAATTCAACTGTCAAATGTCATCTTACACCAATGCCAGACTTCACACTTCGATGGCAAAATCTGTGGCCATTGCCAAAATGGGGTGGGCAATAATGCCACATCCACCATACAGTTCTGATTTGGGGCCTGATTCAGAGCCGGACGCAATTAGCGCTCGCTCATCCAGAAAAAAGGGGTGGCTATTCAAATGAACCGTTCGCTGTTTGCGGTCTGTTCACGCCTCTAGGTCTGAACGAGCGTACAAAACTTGCGGTAGTTTTTTGGGAAACTACGCCCCCTGGCCGCTCGCATCCTACGTCATGTCCGCTATTTATTTGATTAATCGAGTACATCGAACAGTGTATGAACTGCTCGCTATTCTTGTGGTTGGTTTTTGCTACCACAATTTTGCAAGCAGTTCTGGCTTAAAAAAAACCCAGTGACGTGGTCAATGACGCTGCTGTTTTAAATATGCACACCCATACAACGCCCGTTTTGACCTTTAAGCAGGCCTGCGATCGGATCTCCACTCCCTGTTTTCAAGCACCTTCCCCTGTTACCACCCACATACGCCTCATTCTGTCACTCAAATTAGCAGGCATTCGCTATTTTGCGAGCACATGAATTTCATCCGCACTGACTGGTTCGCGCATGCGTATAATGATCCGTACGCATGCGCAGTTGGACAAACATCGCTCGGAGCGAACGAGCTGCCGCTTACGAGTGGCTCTGAATCAGGCCCTTGGCCCCTTCTGACTTTCATCTGTTTGGCCCTCTCAAAAACTGTTACTGTGGTCAACATTTTGAAGACATAGAGGTTGTTAAAAATGCCATACGTTCCTGGGTCAAACACCAACCACCGGAATTTTTCCAAAGTGGATTCACAGCTTGGGTTGAGAGGTGGAGAAAATGTATGAGGGCAGATGGTGAATTTTTTGAGTAGAGTCATTCTGTTACTAAGACTTCAAAGTATTTTACTGCAAATTTTCAAATCTGTATCTATAATAAAATTTGAGTTGTGAGCATTTAGGCATTACTTTTTGAACAACCCTCGTACAACAACATTGCTAACATCTTTATAACAACGAAGTATATTTATACGTAATGTGGATTTTTAGTGTGTCAAAAGACATTATTTAAAGCTATTGTGGTTTTTATAACCATTTATGTGGATTGAGAAATTTGATGCTCTATATTTGATGGTTTACATATATTTTTTTGGTTTATATTTTTGATATATGTGTATATGTTTACAATAACACCATTATTGGTGGAGTTTAAACAAGCCTCCTATTCATTAATATAGAGCAAACACATATATATTTTTAGATGTTTATGAATTTACTATGTAATTGATTCAAATATGATTTATTACCAAGCACAGTACTTAGTAGAGTTTTTGCAAGATGTAGTAATGTACATTTTTCTTGTACCAGTGGGGAGTCTATTCTTTTATTATAATTATTATTATCCTTTATTTATATGGCGCCTCAAGGGTTCCACAGCACCTTACAAAGTATATAAACAAATGAGCACACAAGAAATAGTTATTAACAGTACAAACAATACAGGACAAATACATGATTTATAAACATTGCAGCATAACAGTTAAATAAGCAGCATGGTTTCAGCAACCAAGTGTTAGGTGCTGTTGTAAAATAAAGTATAGGTAAGGGAAGGAGAAGCACATGAGGTAAGAGGGCCCTGCTTATGAGAGGTTACATTCTAAAGGGGAGGGGGCAGAAAAACAGGGTGACACAGATGGGCTGGATTGTAAGGAAGGAACATGGAGTAGTGGGTTAGGATGAGCACTGGAAAGCTTTGAGGAAGAAAGGGGTCTTGAGAGTCCATTTGAAGATTAGGAGCCAAGAGGCAAAGTTATCAGGGAATTTTGAGCCAAATTCAGGGGGACGAAGAAAGGCAGCTACTGATTGCTAGGAGATTCAAGGAGTTGGAGATGAAACCGTCATGGATGGGGACCAGTTGATTATAGACAGAACTGGCTTTCCAGAGGAGACAGGAGAGAGGGACAGGTTTGGGAGGAGAGAGAAGGAGACTGTTAGGCTTGCTGTAGTGTGGGGTCGAGATTGATTTAGTGCATGGGGATAAGGAGAGTGTAGGTATGTGGTGGGCTTCTGAATGTGTGGCGTGGGTTGAGAAGAAGAGGTGTAACTTGAAGAAAATGGAGGGTGTACTGCTTAGGAGTTATGGGAGATGCGGTGGAGAGTACTAGATGGGATGAAGGGAGACAGAGGAGAGGAAGGAGGGAGAGGAGAAGGTGGAGGACACTATGGTGGGAGGAAAGAGATGAGAACTGGTGTAGAGGAAAGTGTTATGTAACTTCTGAATGATGGGGGGAGCAGAAGAAAAGAAAGACATAGGATCATATTCAATTTGTAGCGAAAAGCCGAGATCGTCGGAAAAGTTTTGCCGATGACGTCATTTCACCAGGCGCAAAAGTATCGCCGTATTCAATTTCAAAGGTGGAAAGTCAATGCAATGTAATAGGCGAAAAAGTTTCGCTTATGAATAGCAGGCGGAAAAAAGTGCAGAATTGGGGTTTTGGGGTGCAACATTGTGAAAACCCACGTGCAACCTTAAGACAGTCCCCAAAGGTAAACTGTGTCAAAAAAATTCTTAAAAAAGACTTAAGAACACCCCAAAAATAAAACAAAATGCTATTCTTCACCACTTATGCAAATACACAAAACAGCGCCTATTGAGACCATTTACAAACACCAAATACCTTCAGCAGGCCAATTCAGGGGTATCCATAGTAATCCCCCATATCAGTGCATCTTTTGGGGGGTGCCAGGCTGATTACCCCATTTTGGAGAGGACTTTCCACCTGTTCAAGTATCGCCGGGTGCCGTTTTCACGTACTTTCATATTGAATATGGGGAAACGCGGGGACGCGCGCGAAAAGTTACCGCACCCAAAACACAAGATATAGGCAAAAAGTCCTCCAGGCAAGAAAGTATATCGGGTACGAAACATATTGAATATGGGCCATAGTGTAGATGAGGGTATTGGGAGAGAAACAGCAGTAGTAGTGATTAGAGTGAGATGCAGGAACAGTAGAGTTAAGATGTTAAAAAATCAGATAAAAGGAAGAACATTGCTGTTAGATGTAAAGGCACAACTACAATAGTATATAATAAACAAAATGAGTTTGGAGCTGCTACTGATTCCTCTTCCTATGCAACCAAGCATCTGACTTGCCTTCCTCATTGCTTTGTTACAATGTTTGCTTGCCTTTAAGTCACCTGAAATAGTGACTCCTAGGTCCCTTTCCTCTTCAGTTGTTTCCAGTATAGTGCCATTAATACTATATTTAGCCTTTGGATTTTTGAGACCCAAGTGCATGATCTTCCATTTTTGGGCATTAAACTGAAGTTGCCACATTCTTGACCATTCCTCTAGTCTACCTAGATCATCAATCATTTGTTTTACCCCTCCTGGTGTGTCTACCCTGTTGCATACCTTTGTGTCTTCTGCAAAAAGGCATAGTTTCCCTTCAATACCATTTCCAACTTCACAAATAAAGATATTAAAAAGCACTGGTCCAAGTACAGATCCCTGAGATACTCCACTGGTAACATTTCCCTCTTGAGACTGCACTCCATTTCCTATCCTGCAGCCATGATCTTATCCATTCAACTATCTTTGTATCCAATCCCATGCTCTCCAGTTTATTTAACAGTGTTCGATGTGGAATAGTGTCAAAAGCCTTACTAAATTCTAGATAAGCTATATCTATGCCCCCCCCCCTTTATCTATTTGCTTAGTCACCCAGTCAAAAAAGTCAATAAGATTTGTTTGGCATGATCTCCCCCCAGTAAAATCATGCTGTTTGGGATCATGCAAATTGCTGGATTTGAGATAATCTACGCTATTCTTTTCTTTTCCTTATTATTTACATATCGTTGGACCTAGTCCTTTCATATAATGCCTCCTTTCTTCCATTTTTTTTTTTTTTTTTTTTTTTCACCCGGCTTATATAACCACCCATCTCTAA
Source organism: Taudactylus pleione (assembly GCA_031769625.1). Taxonomy (NCBI): domain Eukaryota; kingdom Metazoa; phylum Chordata; class Amphibia; order Anura; family Myobatrachidae; genus Taudactylus; species Taudactylus pleione. Next base: position 2,565,866 of record JAUIMM010000373.1, on the reverse strand, counting down.
ACTTTTGGCTTTCCTCATGTGTTTTCCTAATGTCTCTTGTCTTGTCTTGTCATGTCTTGTTTTGTCTTGTCTTGTCTATGTTTTATATGTCTTTCTTTGCTTTTTGTTTTTCATCCCAAAAAAATAGTTTTCTAGTTTCATTGAGTTCTCTGAATATAGTGGGTTAGAAAAAGCCATATTGATTGTGCAATTCGTATTATTGTCTTCTCCACTTTGTTATCTATTAAGTATCTATTAAGATGAAATATAATTATTATCTTCTTGTATGTTTTGTAAGCTGTCGATAGATATTTCTCTCATCTCATGGATGTTGCTATTTTTTATTGCTATCGAGTTGTTCGCCTCACGTTTAATACAAGATATACTGTATATGTATTTTCTTGTTTTGTGACCCACCTCTATTGATACCATTATATCATTGTTTGGTTTCTTGACCAATTTTTCTGTCTACTGTACAATCTGAATACCTAATAAAATGTATTTAAAGAAAAAAAAAAAAGATTGTTTCCATTACTACTGATTTTAGGCTCACTGGTCGGTAGTTGCTTGCCTCTTCCTTGCTTCCACTTTTGTGCAGTGGGACGTTTGCTCTTTTCCAGTCCTCTGGAATTACTCCAGTAGATAGTGACTGGTTGAATAATTATGTTAATGGTGTTACCAGCACCCCTTTAAGCTCTTTTAGTATCCTTGGATGTATCCCATCTGGCCCCATTGATTTATCCACTTTCAGTTTTGAGAGTCCTGTTAGGATCTTCTCCTCTGTAAATGTGCTTGTTCCTACCTCATTTTTCTGATTATACCTACAACTTAACTGTGGACCCTTGCCCCAGGGCCGGATTAAGGGTGGGGCGACAGGGGCGATAGTCCCTGGCCCCACACACACGGATGGGCCCCCACACAAGGTCAGTGTGACCCTGCCGAGAACATGTGTCAAGTGACACCTGTTCCCGGATTGAGGCTTACTACCGCGATTCGCTATTAATGTATGAAGTGGCATACAGCCCAGAGTGGCTCCCGAGTCTTCTCACCGGCGCCACATGACATATTACGTATGCAACGCCGATGAGAGGACCAGGGAGCAGCTCTGCCAGGAGGAGGTCACGCCCGCACTCAGGTAAGTCAGCGGCGGAGGCTTTGGGGGTGGGAGGGCAGAAGGCTTAGGGGAAAGGGGGGAAGCTCTGTGTGGCTTGAAGGGCCCCGCAATTTTTTTGCCTTGTTGCCCCCACAAGCCTTAGTCTGGCCTTGCCTTGCCCTCTCTTTCAGTAGTGAATACTGAACAAAAATAATTATTAAGATGATCAGCTATTACATTGTCTCCCTCAACAAGACTCCCTCTTTCTGTCTTTAGTCTTTTTATTCCACCTTTTGTTTTTCTCCTTTCGCTTATATACTCGAAAAAAGTTTTGCCCCCTTTACCCACTGACTGTGTCATTTTCTCCTCAGCTTTTGCCTTTGCACATCTGATTACTTTCTTAGTCTCCTTCTGTTTTACAAGATACATCGCTTTGTCTTTATTATCTTGTGTCTGCTTGTATTTCCTAAAGGCCATCTTTTTTGCTTTTACAATACTTGCTATCTCTTTCCCAAACCACACTGGCTTTCTTTTCCTTGTGGTTTTCCTAACCCTTTTGACACAAAGGTCTGTTGCCTTTAATATTGCACGTTTTACATTTTCCCAACTCACCTGCACTCCTTTTAAGTTCCTCCACTCTGCCAAAGATTCACTTACACATCTTCCCATCCCTGCAAAATCAGCCTTCCTAAAATCTAACACCTTATGGGGTGAGTCAGTATCTGTCTTTATTCTGACCACACTGCTTGATGATCACTGGATCCCAGGTTTTCACCAACTTTTACATCAGATATTCTGTCTCCAGTTGTAAGATTTAAGTCTAATATTGCGTCTTTCTGAGTGGGCTCCCTCACCAATTGCTGGAGGGAGGCTCCCTGCAATGAATTCAGGATGTCCCTACTTCTAGTGGAACTTGCCACAGACACCTCCCAGTTTATATCAGGTAGATTAAAATCTCCCATAATTATAAGCTCTACTTTTAATGCCATTTTAGTGATGTCCTGCAATAGTTTATTGTCCAGTTCCTCTTCCTGACCTGGTGGTCTGTAGATCACCCCAATACGAAGAATCACTTTCACCCCTGTTTCTATAGTCACCCAAAGGGACTCGTTTTTTTCTTCAATACTATGTATTAACATAGTATTTATGCTTTCCTTGGCATACATTGCTACTTCTCCTCCTATTCTTCCCATACTGTCCTTCCTAAATAAAGTATATCCCGGTATAGCTATGTCCCAGTCATGATTTTCTGTAATAGCCACAATATCCAGATCATCCTTTGTCATTATTGCAATTAGTTCGGGGATTTTATTTCCTAAGCTCCTAGCATTTGCACATATTGCACTTAGAGTTTTATTTGTTTGCTTATTTCTCCTGTTCCTAGGTATGTTCATCTCTCTGCCTATGTTTATTTAGTTTTGTTCTGAATTATGCTTCCTGTTCCATTTGCCAGCAGAAATAATACCTCTTTATAGGGGGAGCAGATTTATTTTTTCTTGTTTGGTTCACTGTCCCCCTCTTCTAGTTTAAATAGTTCTTGGTGAAGCTAGGTGCAGGCCATCATATTTGTATAAGCTTCTATTTTGCCAGATGGCGTGGCTATGGACTGTCAATCCAAATCCCTCCTCATAACACCACTTCTGTAGATAAACACTGAAGTTTCTGATGCAATGATTTCTATCTCCCCCTCTGTGTACTGGCAATACTTCTGAAAAAGTTACAGTGGTTGCCACCTGCTTTAGAGCAGTCCCTAACTACCTGAATTCATCTTTCACTGCCATGACTTCAGCATTGGCCAGGTCATTTGTCCCTAGGTGGACAATGACATCCACCTCTCCATCTTTTCTTGCTGCCTTCACAATTCTAAGCATGCGCTCTTTTTTAACTGTGGCTCCAGGTAAACACCTGGATAAACTTTAGTTACCCTGCGGCCCTCCATTGAGTTCAATAGAGGGAGCCGTTCATTGGCTGAGAGATGGGGCCTGTCCTCTCTCAGCCAAAGAACGCTCAGACCCGGACCTTCAAAGGAGGAAGCCGTGTCTGAGCTCTTCATTCGGGAAGTAATAACCATCCTGGTTAGGATGGTTATTGCTTAGTATGAGGGTCGCGTTTATCATTTTGTTACTTTAACAATACCTTGGATGCCTACTGGACAAGGGGACCACTCAAGGTAATATAGTTGAGTATGTGTGAGTGAGTGTGTATCTATGTATTAAACTTATACTGTGTAAGGTGTGTGTGTTTCTTTTAACATTTCATTACAGGTGAACTACAGGTCTCAGTGGACCCTTAATGCTCTGCATGCTGGTACTTGTGGTTCTACAAGTACCAGCATGTGGGGGAGGCTTGCTGGGACCTGCAGTTCTACTTTAAAGACAATATTTTTATTCTTCTATTTTTACACTACACTAACACAGAGGTGGCGGGGATAGCCCCGGGCTATCAGCCTAGGCTAGGGGTGCCCTGGAGAGGGAGACCCCTTTATAGGATGGGCCTCCAACTCCCCAGGGATCCCTGGCCTGGGCTGACTAGCGGTCATGGCTGATGCTGCGGCTGGGGGGCCTGGTGATAGGGCTCTGGCTGTGGCATCAGTCCCCCGTTAGAAAGGGTCCAGGGCTGGTTCTGTGAATTACATGGAGACCCTATGCAAATTTTTACCTGTAATTCCAGTACCAGTACTTGTTCCCATAGCCCAGTGCTGGTTGAACTAAGTAGAGGCAAACCCTACGCAATTTTTTCCCTGTACTTAGTCAACCACTAATCTGATGCGCTATGTCTTCAGGCAGGGATTGCTGCTGAAGGGGAGAGTTAATGCTCCCCCTCTCCGATGAGATGTTCATACATTTCATATCTATTTATCTATCTATCTATCTATCTATCTATCTATCTATCTATCTATCTTATAGCTATCTATCTATATATCTCATATCTATCTATTTATCTATCTATCTCATATCTATCTATTTATCTATCTATCTCATATCTATCTAATCTATCTATCTTCATTCTTCAGAGCGGTCAGAGCACACAGTCCAGGGGACGTCCGCTCTGCCGCTACGTCACCCCACCAGCACCGAAATGCCGGCACTGTTTCGGGGATCTCGGCAGATCTCTGGGTTCTTGACTAACAGGGACCCTGGAGGATCCCTGGACTGCGGCCGGGCGCTACGGGGAGCAGGTAAGCGGCAGGTCACCGCGGGCGGTGACCCACTGAGACGCAGTCTTTTCCTCCAGGGCTGGGGGACTCTCTGGGGATGATGGCGGGTGGAGCCAGGCACTAAGTCCTGCGCTTCCACTAAACCACAGGGACACGTGCTGGCTTAGTAAGGGCGCGATTCCAGCATCCCGAAGTTTATTTGCCGGCCAGGTGAGGCTGCCTTCCCTGTCTAACAGCTGGCTCCTCCTCTCAACTCAACTCGCCTTTCCACTGCTGTCTGGCTACGCTGAGCTGCTCCCCTCCTCGGGCCACGCCACCTCTGAGGTCTCCAGTGGGCATTTTTTTGTGGCAATGTCGCACTTCGTCCCCCTGCATACCTCTCCCTTTTGGGTCAGTGTCTGCAGCACTATTGCCTACCAGACACTGAGCCTGCATAGTTGATTATAGTGCCATGGTGCAGGTTCATTTCTGCATTGTATGTGACTTATGCTAGCGCTGTCTGTCTGTGTCTATTTTTTTTTCACAAACTGTCAGTACCAAACTGTCATTTGTACCTTTTCTTTGACTCGTGCCCTGCTTACAGCTGTAGTCAGGGTGTTTCTGATATCTCACATATATAGAGCTAAATATTTGTAAGAATTGTCACATATTGTTGTACGTTGCATTCTGCCATATCTGAGCAGTAAGCTCCTGCAGTTTGCCCAAGCATCAGACAGGACCAGTAATTTGCCTTCCTAACTAGTTATATATATATATATATATATATATATATATATATATATATATATATACTTAGTGGTGGCATTCATACTCAGGGCCGTATTGTGTGTGAAATTGCTCTACAGCTATGTCTGGGAGAGACAATAATGTGCGCTCTGCTGCACCCACTCTACTATTTTGCAGGTCAGGTGCTGCAGGTTTATGTGAGGAGGAGATGGTGCAGGATGGATTAGGTGGTACAATCCACCAGGCCCTTCTAATGTCCCAGTCCCTGTGCAGGAACCCCCTTGGGCTTCCTTTTATCTCAGGTCCTGGCTACTATTGCGGGTCGCTTAGCAGTGCCAGCTGTTTTCCCCTCTATGGGGTTACCATAGCAGTCTGGTTTTTTTTCCCTCTCAGGGACTACCACAACAGATTACTGCTATGCAGAGTCCTCCTGTGCCCCTGCCAGGGGTAGATGGTGGCTACCTCTACTGCTCTACAGAATTGTTGCAAGAAGAGAAAGCTGCTTAGCCATCTAGGCGTCCTCTGGTGTCATCATACAACTCCCTGAGATGTCATCTGATGATTGAGAGATTGCGGATGTCTTTAACCCTCCACTGGAGATGGAGAGTTGGTTTGGGGTTACTCTTCCTGCTTTGGTGTGAACTGTCAGAGCTGCCTGGGTCATAGAGGGTAACATTCCAGCTCCTCTGTTCAAGCAGGCTCTGTTTGTGTTAATAAAGGGCTACTTTTAAGGAATTCCCTTTACCAGATCAGTTAGTTGATCGCAGGGCTACAGCCTGGTGAATGCCCGGTAACAGGTATCAACCTCAGGGACGTTTGGCTGCGTGTTATCCATTTCCAGAAGTTCCTTGCACAAAATGGAGCTCATCCCCTGCAGTGGATTAACATGTAATACGGTTAATTACAAGTGCTACGTTACCTATGCCTTCCATTTCTTCCCTGAAGGTTAGGAAGGTGGAGGTTTGCCGGAAGTCTATATACCTTCACTCAAATGCTTCTAGGCCTCAGAGGTTTTTTGGTTAGTAACATCAGAGATGCAGCCACACATATCGGGAAGGCTGTCCTGGATATCAATCTCCTGACTTCCAGTGTCTCGGCGGCAGCTGTGGCGGCTCGTGTAGATGCTGATTCCAAGAAAGGCCTACAATGCTTCCCATAGACTGGAGAAGTATTGTTCGGTCCTGACCTGGACAGGATTGTGGACATGTTGGCAGTGGTTAATTCTGTATATTTGCCTTCAGCTGTGACTTCAGCGAAGCCTTGCACCTTCTCCTTTCGATCCTTACATCCTCAAGGTTAGCGCACAGGTCAGATCATCCCAAGGCCGTCAGCTTCCAGTAGGGCTGTCAAACCTAAGAAACAGGCCTGGAGTACAAGACGTCTTCCTTCCAAGTCAGGGGATAAACCCTCAGCCTAATGGGATGGGCCTCCCTCTGGGGGATACCAGGGTGGGAGGCTGACTTTTTCTGGTCACCCAGTGTTGGTGTCAGACCACCATAGACACCTGGGTAAGAGAAGTAGTTTCTCATGGGATGACATGGCCTTACAAATCTAGAAAGCCGTACGATCCTTGCTTCAAGCAGAAGCCTTAGTACCGGTCCTCTTGCCCCAGAGGGGAATGGGTTGTTATTCTAAACTCTTTCTGGTTCAAAATCCAAACGGATCCCAGCCTATCCATAATCTTAAGTCCCTGAACAAATTCCTCAGGGTACCTCGGTTCAGGCTGGAAACCAAAGGCTCAATAATACTGGCTATGGAACCTAGGGATTTTCTGGTGTCTCTGGATATTCAGGATGCATGCCTGCATATTCCAGTTGCTTCGGCTCACCAGTGTTTTCTCAGGTTTGCTGTACTGCAACAACTTTTCCAGTTTCGGGATCTGACATTTGGCATATCTACTACACCTCATGTGTTTATCAAAATTATGGCAGTAAGGCAGGGTCTCCAGAGGGAATTCACCACCACCTACAGCTGACAATATCTATGCTACAATTGAAAGGGTGGTTAATCAATTGGAAGAAGTCCTCCCTGATCCCATCCCAAAGGATGCTACATCTGGGAGCTCTGTTGGATTCACAACAGCAACTGATCTTTCTGTCTACCGAAAGGATCTCCACTTTGCTAATGCAAGTACGCAGATGCTTCCACAGTCGATGAGTGTTTATCCACTCAGCAATGCTGTTACTGGGTTCCTTGGTGTCGATGTTCGAAATGGTAAAATATGCCCAGTTTCATTCCCGGCCTTGCAGAAATTGATCCTCTCCAGGTGGGACGGATTACCCCATCGGATAAGGCAAATGATGGTGGTCTCTCTGGAGGTGCGTTTGGTGGCTGCAGATGGGCCACCTCACCAGGGGATGCCCCTTTTGGATTCCGGTCTGAGTCCTTCTGATGGACGCCAGTCTTTGGGGTTGGGGCGCAGTGACAGGTCCACGCTCATTTCGGGGACAGTGGTCAGCAGAAGAGGCTGCCCTGCCAATTGACATATTGGAACTTCTGGTGGTCTTCAGGGCCCTTCAACAAGTCAGCCTCATACTTCACGGAAAGCCCGTACTAGTTCAGTCAGACAACGCCTCGACCGTGGCTTAAGTCAACCATCAAGGAAGAACTTAAAGTTAGGTGGCAATGACAAAGGTGTCATGCATTCTGATATGGGCAGAAGGTCATCTCCCAGCCATTTTGGCAGTGTTTATTCCAGGAGTTCTCAATTGGGAAGTGGACTTCCTCAGCTGTCACGAGGTGCATCCTGGGGGGAATGGTCTCTTCACCAAGAAGTGTTTCAGCTCCTAGTGGACAAGTGGGGCCTTCCGGACATGGACTTTCATGGCCTCCTGACACAATCACAAACTGCCAGTGTACAGGTCCGGGGCTCTGTCTGTCTAGTGGACCTTCCTGTTTGCGTACTTGTTTCCTCTACTCCCTTTTCTTTCTCGAGTACTTCGGAAGTTCAAACAAGAAGGAGGCACTGTCCTGCGGGTGGCTCCAGCATGGCCCAGACGTCACTGATACTCAGCTCTTCAGAGTCTCTCCATTGACAATCTGTTGCTGTTGCTTCAACATCCTGTCCTGTTGTCTCAAGATCCTTGCCTTTACCTGGACCTGGCTCGTCTGTCTTTGACAGCATGGCTCTTGAGTCATCCCTCCTAAAGTCAAAGGGTTTTTCTGGCTCTGTGGTTAACACCATGCTCAGAGTGCTTAAACCAGCCTCTGCCTGGTTTCAACACAGGGTGTGGAACACCTGCTTTCAATGGTGTCATCCCAGAGGTTGCAACCCCCAGGTATTTTGGATATCCAGTGTTTTGGCTTTCCTGCAGGCAGGTTTGGATCTTGCTCTCCGCCTTGCCTCACTGAAGGTGCATGTATCTGCTCTTCCAGTGTGGTTACAGCAAAGGATTGCTCCTCTTCCTGATA
>JAUIMM010000373.1:2222500-2552500 GCA_031769625.1 Taudactylus pleione | reverse complement strand
TTGCCAAAACCACCCTTCCATGTTTTGGGTTCTGGGTTTTTGTGTTTTGGATCTGTATTTTTTTGAAGAAAAGCATAAAAACAGCTAAAATCACAGAATTTGTGGGTTTATCTGCTCCTATGCTATTATTAACCTCAATAACCTTAATTTCCATTCATTTCCAGTCTATTCTGAACACCTCACACCTCACAATAGTGTTTTTATGTCCAAAAGGTTGCACCGAGGTAGCTGGATGACTATGCTAAGCGACACGAGTGGGCAGCACAAACACGTGGCCCATCTAGGAGTGACACTGCAGTGGCAGACAGGATGGCAGTTTGGGGGTTACACCACCCTTTAACAGACTTATGGGACACAGGCGCACGCTTGGCGCTGCTCCTTTGTTGATGCACGTACAGCTACAGTGCACACAATTCACAAAGACAGAAAAAAAAGAAGAATTTTTTTGTTGTTTGTGGAGCGCACTTTGAGGGTTACACCACCCTTTAACAAACAGACGCACGCTTGACGCTGCTGCTTTGAGGATGCAGGTGCGGCTACAGCCCACACAATTCACAAAGACAGAAAAAAAAAGAAGAATTTTTTTATTGTTTGTGGAGCGCACTTTGAAGTTTACACCACCCTTTAACAGACAGACGCACGCTTGTCGCTGCTGCTTTGAGGATGTAGGTGGAATCTAGACGGGATTTGGAACCGGGGACACGCTACCTCCATCAGTTGTCTAAATCCCACTGCACTAATGGCGGATACCGGACCCATGTCTAACACCAACATAGCAGTCAAGGCCTCAGTTATACGTTTTGCTTCAGGGTGACTGCTGTCGTACTTCATCCTCCTCGCTAAGGACTGTTGGAGGGTCAATTGTTTAGTAAAAGTAGTGGTGTTCCTACTTCCTCTCTGGGATGATGAACAACTCCCAGCAGCAGCAACAGCACTTGGAGGAAGTGGTTCTTGATCTTTCCCTATTTTATTTTTATCGGAGAAAGTTTGGTCCTCCATTTATGTTATATTGATATATACGTGCGGCTAAGGCGCACACAAACACAGAAAATAATTTTTTATTTTTATTGGAGACTAGTGCACTTTGTGGGTTACACCACCCTTTAAGAAATGAGCCAGCCGGCCCTTTACTTATGGGACACAGGCGCACGCTTGGCGCTGCTCCTTTGTTGATGCACGTGCAGCCACAGTGCACACAATTCACAAACACAGAAAATATTTTTTTATTTTGTTTGGAGTGTACTTTGGGGGTTACAGCACCCTTTAACAGACAAGCCAGCTGGCCCTTTACTTATGGGACACAGGCACAAGCTTGGCGCTGCTCCTTTGTTGATGCACGTGCAGCCACAGTGCACACAATTCACAAACACAGAAAATATTTTTTTATTTTGTTTGGAGTGTACTTTGGGGGTTACAGCACCCTTAACGGACAAGCCAGCTGGCCTTTTACTTATGGGACACAGGCGCACGCTTGGCGCTGCTCCTTTGGTGATGCACGTGCAGCCACAGTGCACACAATTCACAAACACAGAAAATATTTTTTTATTTTGTTTAGAGTGTACTTTGGGGATTACAGCACCCTTTAACGGACAAGGCAGCCGGCCTTTTACTTATGGGACACAGGCGCACGCTTGGCGCTGCTCCATTGTTGATGCACGTGCAGCCACAGTGCACACAATTCACAAACACAGAAAATATTTTTTTATTTTGTTTGTAGTGTACTTTGGGGGTTACAGCACCCTTTAACGGACAAGCCAGCTTGCCCTTTACTTATGGGACACAGGTGCACGCTTGGCGCTGCTCCTTTGTTGATGCACGTGCAGCCACAGTGCACACAATTCACAAACACAGAAAATATTTTTTTATTTTGTTTGGAGTGTACTTTGGGGGTTACAGCACCCTTTAATGGACAAGCCAGCTGGCCTTTTACTTATGGGACACAGGCGCACGCTTGGCGCTGCTCCTTTGTTGATGGCCGTGCAGCTACAGTGCACACAATTCACAAACACAGAAGAAAATATTTTTTTATTTTGTTTGGAGTGTACTTTGGGGGTTACAGCACCCTTTAACGGACAAGCCAGCCGGCCCTTTACTTATGGGACACAGGCGCACGCTTGGCGCTGCTACTTTGTTGATGCACGTGCAGCCACAGTGCACACAAATCATAAACACAGAAAAAATATTAATTTTTTTTGCACTTGGGGGGAGCACCCCTGATGGACAGAGCACCCCCTGGACAACACTACAGCACCCCTTTAGGACTGGGACACTGCACAGGACTTTGGAGTGGACACAGCCCCTATGGACAACTGACTGCACAACACAGTCCAGCCAGCCCCTATGGACTTTGGAGGAGTGGACACAGCCCCTATGGACAACAGCAGCACAGCACAGCACAGCACAACACTACACTGCACAACACTACACTACACAGCCCAGCCAGCCCTAACTCCCATCTCCCTCTTCACTGTCCACAGCCAAGTGAGAAAATGGCGCCGACGCGGGTACCTTATATAGGATCCAACACCCGCGAGACCCGGAAGGCGGGATGATGATGTTTTGCCTCGATTTCAGATCCGAGTCAGGCGGGAAAAGTCGAGCCTGACTCGGATCGGCCTCTGCTCAGGGGGGCTCGGGGGGGGTTCGGATTTCAGAAATCCGAACCCGCTCACCCCTAATATCTATCTATCTATCTATCTATCTATCTATATCTCATATCTATCTATCTTATATCTATCTAACTATCTATCTATCTACCTATCTATCTATCTATATCTCATGTCTATCTATCTATCTATGTATCTATCTATCTATATCTCATATCTATCTATCTTCTATCTATCTATATCTCTTATCTATCTATCTTATATCTATCTATCAATCTCATATTTATCTATATCTGTCTATCTCTTCTATCTATCTGTCTATCTATCTATCTATCTATCTATCTCATATTTATCTATCTCTATATCTATCTATCTCTTGTATCTATCTATCTATGTATCTATCTAACTAACTAACTCATATCTATCTATATATCTATATATCTGTCTATCTATCAATCTACCTATCTATATATCTGTCTATCTATCAATCTATATATCATATATATCTATCTATCTATCTATATCTCATATCTATCTCATATCTATCTATCTTCTATCTATCTATCTATCTATCTCATATTTATCTATATCTATCTATCTCTTCTATCTATCTATATCTAACTATCTATCTGTCTGTATATATATCAATCTATCTATCTATATCTCATATCTATCTATCTATCTATCTAGCTATATCTCATATCTATCTATCTATCTATCTATCTATATCTCCTATCTATCTATCTATCTATCTATCTATCTATCTATCTCATATTTATCTATATCTGTCTATCTCTTCTATCTATCTATCTATCTATCTATCTATCTATCTATATCTCATATCTATCTATCTTCTATCTATCTATCTATCTATCTATATCTCATATCTATCTATCTATCTATCTATCTATCTATCTATCGATCTATCTATCTCATATTTATCTATATCTGTCTATCTCTTCTATCTATCTATCTATCTATCTCATATTTATCTATCTCTATATCTATCTATCTCTTGTATCTATCTATCTATCTATCTATCTATCTATCTAACTATCTCATACCTATCTATATATCTATATATCTGTCTATCTATCAATCTACCTATCTATATATCTATCTATCAATCTATATATCATATCTATCTATCTATCTATCTATATCTCATATCTATCTATCTACCTATCTATATCCCATATCTATCTATCTATCTGTCTATCTGTCTGTCTGTCTGTCTCTCTCTCTCTCTCTCTCTCTATATATATATATATATATGGAACAGAAGGTGCGGCACTCACGGACCAATATTGAAGTATACAGAGGTGATACAGGCAGAATGACGTTTCAGTTTTTTATAACTGTCTTCAGAAAATTCAAAATGTACAAAGAACACGTACCTTAAATATCCCATCACCAATCACCAGGTGGACAATTGGCGGCGTTTCTACAGCGTGGTCATCGTCACCCCTCCTGCTGTATCCGTCCGCGGAAGATGACATCACGACGATCGACGCACACCACGTGACTCCCCCAACAAGCGTTACTAAGCAACCATGTAACAAATAGCCAAATTTCAATAATCAAAGGCATATTACGATATACACATACCGTAGCATAATCATATAGTGATAAAAATAGCACATTTATGTTTGACCATGTGTTTTACCAACAAATCACAGGCTGCGCCATGGGGTCCTCAGTGGCTGTGGCGTATGCCAATTGTTATATGTTTAAAGTGGAGGAGGAGTTGTTCTTTAAGAATAAGGTCATTAGTGACGATATTGTATTCTACACGCGCTTCATTGATGCCCTCCTGATCTTCTGGAGAGGTACTGAAGATAAGTTTGTCCAATTGATTGAGATTCATAATGCCACCTCTAGTCCTGTGAAACTTACATACAAAATGAGCCAGGACTGTATCGACTTCCTGGATATCAGATTAATCAGGGAAGATAATAAACTTATTACAACATTATTCTCTAAACCCACGGACCGTAATACATTGTTACAATTTCAAAGCTGCCATCCCTATAAATTGAAAGCAGGTCTTCCGTATTCCCAAATGCTTCGAGTTTTTAGAATTAACAGTGATAAAGTGAGATCCTCCCAGCAGTTGGATGATATAATATTAAAATTTGCCCAGAGAGGTTATAATAAACATCAATTGTTAAAAACTAAGGATAAGGTCCTGGCATTGAATAGGGATCAACTATTATGTACTAAAGTTGATACTGGTATAAAGAAAAGAATCCCATGGGTAACTCGCTACAATGTACATTCACCAATGATCAATAGTACATCAAAAAAACTGTGGCCTATAGTGGCAACAGACCCAGATATTGGTTTGGGCGATGTGAACCTTATGCCCTGCTACTCTAGGGGTAAAAACCTTAAAGATTTATTGGTGAAAACTAACTATAGTTCTAAAGATACATCCGGCCCTCTGCACTTCCTGGCTACGAAACAACATGGATGCTTTAGATGCTCATGTGTCACTTGCAAGTTCCTTATCCCGGGTAGTACATTTTACCATCCACAGACGTGTAAGAAGTTTGCAATACAACATCATCTTACATACAATAGCATGTTTGTGATATATCAAATAATTTGCCCCTGCGGTCTCTCTTATATAGGGAAAAACGCAGCGCAAATTTAAGGAAAGAATGGCTGGACACCGTTCTGCGATTAAGGCAGCAATTACTAATGGAACAAGTGATCAGCCTGTAGCGAGACACTTCCAGGAGCTTAACCATACTTTAATATCACTAAAATATCGGATGATCGACCATATCCCACCTCTAATACGAGGAGGTGATCGTGGTAGACTATTATTAAGGAGAGAAGCAGAGTGGATTTTGAGGCTAGATGTTCTACATCCAAAGGGTCTAAATGACAGTATCTCTTTTGTTGGTTTCTCCTAAATCTCGGTGCTTTGTTGTTAGTATATTGGTATCAGGTATCGTCATGGATCAGCTTAAAGTTTTCTTTGGCTGTATTACTGAAGGTATGGTACCATAGATTGAACTAGTATTAATTTAATCTACTTAATTGGTTACTTTGGGTACTCCATTTTGTTTGGAGGGGCAGTATATTTATATAGGGTTCTTATGTTGTGCAGTAGCGCAAGGTGAAAAAACTCTATCTTGTTATCATACAAATGCATAGCGCTATGTTACTAATGATTACTGACTGGTTATGACGAGACCCTTATGTAAACTTTGTACTTACCAGCTTCGGTTCCATCTAAGTTAGCAGTACTAAATTAGTAGTGTTATTTTTAGATGTGCTATTTTTATCACTATATGATTATGCTACGTTATGTGTATATCGTAATATGCCTTTGATTATTGACATTTGGCTATTTGTTACATGGTTGCTTAGTAACGCTTGTTGGGGGAGTCACGTGGTGTGCGTCGATCGTGGTGATGTCATCTTCCGCGGCCGGATACAGCGGGAGGGATGACGATGACCATGCTGTAGAAACGCTGCTAATTGTCCACCTGGTGATTGGTGATGGGATATTTAAGGTACGTGTTCTTTGTATGTTTTGTATTTTCTGAAGACCGTTATAAAAAACTGAAACATCATTCTGCCTGTATCATTTCTGTATACTTCAATATTGGTCCGTGAGTGCTGCACCTTCTGTTCCATATCTCCTTTTGTTGTGGGGGCACCCGGCAAAGTGATTTATTTGTGCTGAGTGCCGGTCCTGTGCTGTTCTATATATATATATATATAAACAGCTATAGATAAGGGGTCCCTTGATGCTGGGCTGCAGGCTTAAGTGCTTTGATCAAATCATGACAAAATCCCCTTGTTTTATTTGCTGCACACACATAAATTTGCAGTATATTATTGTTAGCGCCGATAGCAAAAGTTTTTCTGTTTTGTATACATATATGGCATTAATATTGCCATGCTGCTGGTACCATGTATGATATGGGTAAAACCGAGCGCGAGCATATTTCTTTTCAGTTTTGTTTCAAAATTTTGCCTTGTGCTATCATGGCCGCTTTCAATTAAGGCTATAAAAGGCCTAGTTGGGTGTGGCTAACAGCCAGCCCTGTATAGATGTGTCCCTCTGTATCTAGGAGGTGAGTACATTTAACTGCAATGTAATGATGTGCTAGGCATATATGCTAGTGTTAGGGACCTGCAGAAAAATGGGGTCCCTTGATGCTGGGCTGTAGGCTTAAGTGCTTTGATCAAATCATGACAAAATCCCCTTGTTTTATTTGCTGCACACACATAAATTTGCAGTATATTATTGTTAGCGCCGATAGCAAAAGTTTTTCTGTTTTGTATACATATATGGCATTAATATTGCCATGCTGCTGGTACCATGTATGATATGGGTAAAACCGAGCGCGGGCATATTTCTTTTCTGTTTTGTTTCAAAATTTTGCCTTGTGCTATCATGGCAGCTTTCAATTAAGGCTATAAAAGGCCTAGTTGGGTGTGGCTAACAGCCAGCCCTGTATAGATGTGTCCCTCTGTATCTAGGAGGTGAGTACATTTAACTGCAATGTAATGATGTGCTAGGCATACATGCTAGTGTTAGGGACCTGCAGAAAAATGGGGTCCCTTGATGCTGGGCTGCAGGCTTAAGTGCTTTGATCAAATCATGACAAAATCCCCTTGTTTTATTTGCTGCACACACATAAATTTTCAGTATATTATTGTTAGCGCCGATAGCAAAAGTTTCTCTGATATATATATATATATATATATATATCTATATTCTATCTATCTATCTATCTATCTATCTATCTATATATATATATATATATATATATATCTGTCTATCTATCAATCTATATATCATATCATATCTATCTATCTATCTATCTCTCATATCAATCTATCTATCTCTCATATCTATCTATCTATCTCATATTTATCTATATCTATCTCTCATCTATCTATCTATCTATCTATCTATCTATCTATCTAGCTATCTCATATTTATCTATCTATCTTCTATCCATCTATCTATAGCTCATATCTATCTATCTTCTATCTATCTATCTGTCTATCTATCAATCTAGCTATCCATCTATCTATCTATAGCTCATATCTATCTATCTTCTATCTATCTATCTGTCTATCTATCTATCTATCTATCTATCTATCTATCTATCTATAGCTCATATCTATCTTCTATCTATCTATCTATCTATCTATCTATCTATCTATCTATCTATCTATCTATCTGTCTATCTATATATCTGTCTATCAATCAATCTATCTATCTATATCTCATATCTATCTATCTATCTCATATCTATCTATCTATCTAGCTATCTCATATTTATCTATCTATCTTCTATCTATCTATCTATCTATCTATCTCATATTTATCTATCTCTATATCTATCTATCTCTTGTATCTTTCTATCTATCTATCTAACTATCTATCTCATATCTATCTATATATCTATATATCTGTCTATCTATCAATCTACCTATCTATATATCTGTCTATCTATCAATCTATATCTCATATCTATATATCTTATATCTATCTATCTATCTCATAATTATCTATCTCTATATCTATCTATCTCTTGTATCTATCTAACTATCTATCTCATATCTATCTATATATCTATATATCTGTCTATCTATCAATCTATCTATCTATATATCTGTCTATCTATCAATCTATATATCATATCTATCTATCTATATCTCATATCTATCTATCTTATATCTATCTATCTATCTATCTATCTATCTAATATTTATCTATCTATATATTTATCTATCTATCTGTCATATCTATATATTAATCTATCTATCCCATAACTATCTATCTGTCTATCTCATATCTGTCTACATATATATTTATCATATATCTATCTATCTATATATACTGTGTGTATATATATATATATATATATATATATGTATATATCATATCTATCTATCTATCTATATATCATATCTATCTATATCTCATATCTGTCTATCTTATATCTATCTATCTATCTATCTATCACACTACCGTAGAAAAGTTTGGGGTCACTTAGAAATGTCGTTATTTTTGTAAGAAAAGCACTTTTTTTTTTCAATGAAAATAACATTAAATTAATCAGAAATACACTCTATACATTGTTAATGTGGTAAATGACTATACTAGCTGCACATGTCTGTTTTTTAAAGGAATATCTACATAGGTGTATAGAGGCCCATTTCCAGCAACCATCACTCCAGTGTTCTAATAGTACATTGTGTTTGCTAAGCACGTTAGAAGATTAATGGATGATTAGAAAACCCTTGAAAACCCTTGTGCAATTGTGTTAGCACAACTGAAAATGGGTTTGCTCGTTAGAGAAGCTATAAAACTGACTTCCTTTGAGCTAGTTGAGTATCTGGAGCATCACATTTGTGGGTTCGATTATACTCTCCAAATGGCCAGAAAAAGAGAACTTTCATGTGAAACTTGACAGTCTATTCTTGTTCTTAGAAATGAAGGCTATTCCATTCGAGAAATTGCCAAGAAACTGAACATTTCCTACAACGGTGTGTACTACTCCCTTCAGAGAACAGCACAAACAGGCTCTAACCAGAGTAGAAAGAGAAGTGGGAGGCCCCTTTACACAACTGTGCAATAAGACAAGTACATTAGAGTCTCTAGTTTGAAAAATTGATGCCTCACAAGTTCTCAACTGGCAGCTTCATTAAATGGTACCCACAAAATGCCAGTGTCAACGTCTACAGTGAAGAGGCGACTACGGGATGCTGGCCATATCTGAGACTGGCCAATAAAAGGAAAAGATTAATATAGGTAAAAAACACAGACATTGGACAGAGGAAGATTGGAAATAAGTGTTATGGACAGACAAATTGAAGTTTGTGGTGTTTGGATCACACATAAGAACATTTGTGAGATGCAAAACAAGTGAAAATATGCTGGAAGAGTGCCTGACGCCATCTGTCAAGCATGGTGGAGGTAATGTGATGGTCTGGGGCTGCTTTGGTGCTGGTAAAGTGGGAGATTTGTACAAGGTAAAAGGGATTTTGAATAAGGAAGGCTATCACTCCATTTTGCAATGCCATACCCTGTGGACAGCGCTTGATTGGAGCTAATTTCCTCCTCCAACAGGACAATGACCCAAAGTACACCTCCAAATTAGGCAAGAACTATTTAGGGAAGAAGCAGGCAGCTGGTATTCTGTCTGTAATGGAGTGACCAGCGCAGTCACCAGATTTCAACCCCATTGAAATGTTGTGGGAGCAGCTTGACCGTATGGTATGCAAGAAGTGCCCATCAAGCCAATCCAACTTGTGGAAGGTGCCTCAGGAAGCGTGGGGTGAAATTTCTTCAGATTACCTCAACAAATTAACAGCTAGAATGCCAAAAGTCTGCAATGCTGTAATTGCTGCAAAAGGAGCATTCTTTGACAAAAGCAAAGCTTGAAGGACAAAATTATTATTTCAAATAAAAATCATTATTTCTAACCTTGCCAATGTCTTGACTATATTTCTATTCATTTTGCAACTCAATTGATAAATAAAAGTCAGTTTTCATGTAAAACACGAAATTGTCTGGGTGACCCAAACTTTTGAACGGTAGTGTATGTATATCATTATCTATCTATCTATCTATCTATCTATCTATCTATCTATCAATCTCATAACTATCTATCTATCTATCTATATATATATATATAATATATATATATATATATATATATATGTATATCATTATCTATCTATCTATCTATCTATCTATCTATCTATCTATCAATCTCATAACTATCTATCTATATATAATATATATATATATGTATATCATTATCTATCTATATCATATCTATCTATCATATCTTGCATACAAATTTAATGTGTCAGTGTGGCATAAACTTTGCAAGGGGGGTGCTGTTTTGTTCTGTTTAATGTCCATGTGTGTGGACTTAGGACCTGATTCAGACCCGCTCACTAGATGCGATTGCTCACATCCAGCGTATGCAAATATGACAAAGTGACGGCATGGGAAGTGATCGCTCGCCAAGGCATAAGCACGCCCACTTTGGCTGTGCGAGCGATCGCTCTGTGTATGCAGACACCCATTAGCGTATGTAGAGACTCCCACTAGCACACGTCATCTCCAGGAAGTGTATTAAAACACTGGTACATCGAGGACCATAAGAAGCTAACGCAGCGCTTGTGATTGCCTTACCCTACCACAAGCACTGTGAGGACTTAAGTGTAGAAAAAAGGCTGGTGACGTGTACTATGACAATGCCTGTTAATTATGCACACCTTTGAAATGGCGTTAAAACACTCAGGCACGCCTGCATTCGCACCTCCACTCCCCCGTTTTTACTGCACTGCCCCTGTTACCACCCACAAATGGCCTCTCCTGTCACTCATTACACTGGGCTGTCTTTACTGGGCGAGCGAGCGGTTTGCGATCGCACAGAGTAGTTCACGCACGTGCAGAACGAAGCGTGTGCATGCGCATTCGCATACCATTGGGCCGCTTGCGAGCAACTCTGAATCAGGTCCTTAATGTGTCTGTATGTATGTACATATTAGTGTTCCCACTATGTACTTTTAGCAGGGCACTACGCTCTGCCCATTTTGTTAACTGTGAAATGCACCCTTCCCGTTTTGTGATTGATGAATTGCGCCCCGCCTTCTCCAGGTCAGACACACACACTGTGGGACGGAGCAAAAGGAGAAGGCGGAGCAAAGGGCCGGGCGCAGCTGCTCAACCCAGTCCCCAGGAGACGCAAACAATAGATGGTATTTATTTATAGCTCTTTGTCATAACAATTTTACCCTCATATACTTAATTTGCTATTTAAACCACACGCACCTTACGGAAACCATGCCGCCAGCATTGTTGTCACGCCCATTTTTACATTGCATTCGCTAGTAGAAAAACTGGGCCACTTGCTTGTGTCTGCCCCCCAGGCTGAAAGTTGCCAGCCAGCCCCTGGTGTCCTCCCTCATTGTTGCTAAGGTCGCGTCATACAGGCGTCTTAGTCTATACATAGAAGAGCGCATTGAGATGCAACTGAATCCACGGCATGCAGTACACAGCTTACCCACTGGGTGGACAATGCTCCACTGATGAAAACTACGGAACTGAATACAATAGCAGTGGATGGAGATGGCTCTATAGCATAGTAAGCCCTGACAGCAGCACTGCTTGTGTATGCAGGTGCTATAAAGCCACAGATGTAGAGTATGGCAAACCACCAAAGCAGATGTGCATAGGGTTTTTTTTTTTGCATAAAAGTCACAAAAGTGCCTGCTAATATGACGCATGGGCAGTCTTTAATACATTTAGATATTTTCATGATAAGACTCTAAACGCTAGTTAAATGCTGACATATCCCCTAACAGCTTACATTACAGTATCGTATTGCTTTCAATAATGTTAATGTTGCAGACAGCAGCCTTATTCAAAGCCTGAGCTTCTCACACTGCACAAGCCCCTGTGCAGTAACAGTGAGAATAATCAGGGCCTTCAGAAAGGGATGTGTGCAGCACCTGATTACTTGGTTTCTGTGGCTAAGTTGTATGTTAAATGCTTAGCATGGCCTTAACCAGGGGTCCAATTTCCTTTGAGGACATGGGTATTGAAGAATAATTTTGAATTTGATTTTATTATTAATATATTACATACAGTATATTTTTCAAAATGTTAATATTATATTGCTTTGAATTAGGGGTGTGCACCGGCCACTTTTTGTGTTTTGGTTTTGGATCTGGATCTTTCTTCGTGTTTTGGATCTGGATTGGTTTTGCCAAAACCACCCTTCCGTGTTTTGGGTTCTGGGTTTTGTGTTTTGGATCTGTATTTTTTTGAAAAAAAGCATAAAAACAGCTAAAATCACAGAATTTGTAGGTTTTTCTGCCCCTATGCTATTATTAACCTCAATAACTTTAATTTCCACTCATTTCCAGTCTATTCTGAACACCTCACACCTCACAATAGTGTTTTTATGTCCAAAAGGTTGCACTGAGGTAGCTGGATGACTATGCTAAGCGACACGAGTGGGCGGCACAAACACGTGACCCATCTAGGCGTGATACTGCAGTGGCAGACAGGATGGCAGTTTGAAAAACTAGGCCCCAAACTGTACATAATGCAAAGAAAAAAAAGAGGTGCAAGATGGAATTGTCCTTGGGCCCTCCCACCCACCCTTATGTTGTATAAACAGGACATGCACACTTTAACAAAGCAATCATTTCAGCGCCAGGGTCTGCCACACAACTGTGGCTGAAATGATTGGTTTGTTTGGGCCCCCACAAAACAAGCTGGCAATTAATCTGTCCCTGCACAAACTGGCTCTACGGAGGCAAGATGTCATCCTCATCCACCGATTCTTCACCCTCTTCAGTGTTGTGTACATCCTCATCCTCACAGAGTATTAACTTGTCCCCACTGGAATCCACCACCACAGGTCCCTCTGTACGTTCTGGAGGCTGGTCTCCCTGGAAGAGCTGATAATTCATTTTGATGAACATCATCTTCTCCACATTCTGTGGAAGCAACCTCCTACGCCTTTCGCTGACAAGGTTCCCGGCTGCACTAAACACTCTTTCGGAGTACACACTGGAGGGGGGGCAACTCAGGTAAAATAGAGCCAGTTTGTACAGGGATGTCCAAATTGCCTCTTTTTCCTGCCAGTACAGGTACGGACTGTCTGACATGCCTACTTGGATGCTGTCACCGCTGTAATCCTCCACCATTCTGTCAATGGTGACAGTATCATATGCAGTGACAGTAGACATGTCAGAAATTGTTGCCAGGTCCTTCAGTCCGGACCAGATGTCCAAACTTGGTCCTGCCTGCCCTGCATTACCGCCAGCAGGTTGCTTAGGATACCTAAGTTTTTTCCTGGCAGCCCCAGTTGCGGGAGAAAATGAAGAAGGAGCTGTTGACGTGTCACGTTCTGCTTCAGCTGACAGTGTTTTCACCAGCAGGTCTTTGCACCTCTGCAGGCTTGTGTCAGCCGGAAAGAGAGACACCACATAGGCTTTAAACCTAGGATCGAGCACGGTGGCCAAAATGTAGTGGTCTGATTTCAACAGATTGACCACCCTGGAATCCTGGCAAAGCGAATGAAGGGCTTCATCCACAAGTCCAACATGCCGAGCGGAATCGCTCTGTCTTAGCTCCTCCTTCACTTTCTCCAGCTGCTTCTGCAAAAGTCTGATGAGGGGAATTACCTGACTCAAGCTGGCAGTGTCTGAACTGACTTCACGTGTGGCAAGTTCGAAGGGCTGGAGAACCTTGCACAACACGGAAATCATTCTCCACTGCACTTGAGTCAGGTGCATATCCCCTCCTTTGCCTATGTCATAGGTGGATGTATAGGCTTGTATGGCCTTTTGCTGCTCCTCCATCCTCTGAAGCATATAGAGGGTTGAGTTCCACCGCGTCACAACCTCTTGCTTCAGGTGATGGCGGGGCAGGTTCAAGAGTGTTTGCTGGTGCTCCAGTCTTCGGCACGCAGTCGCTGAATGGCGAAAGTGGCCAGAAATTTTTCGGGCCACCCAAAGCGTCTCCTGCACGCCCCTGTCGCTTTTCAGAAAATTCTGCACCACCAAGTTTATTGTGTGAGCAAAACATGGGACGTGCTGGAATTTGCCCAGATGTAATGCCCGCACAATATTGGTGGCGTTGTCAGATATCACAAATCCCCAGGAGAGTCTAAGTGGGGTAAGCCACTGGGCGATGATTTCCCTCAGTTTCTCTAAGAGGTTGTCGGCGGTGTGCCTCTTACTGAAACCGGTGATACACAGCGTAGCCTGCCTTGGAACGAGCTGGCGTTTCTGAGATGCTGCTACTGGTGACGCTGCTGCTGTTGCTGCGTAAGGTGATACATCTACCCAGTGGGCTGTCACAGTCATATAGTCCTTAGTCTGCCCTGTTCCACTTGTCCACATGTCCGTGGCTAAGTGGACATTGGGTAAAATGGCATTTTTCAGGACACTGAGGACACTTTTTCTGACGTTTCTGTACAGTCTCAGTATGGCCTGCCTAGTGAAGTGGAATCTAGACGGGATTTGGAACCGGGGACACACTACCTCCATCAATTGTCTAAATCCCACTGCACTAATGGCAGATACCGGATGCACGTCTAACACCAACATAGCAGTCAAGGCCTCAGTTATACGTTTTGCTTCAGGATGACTGCTGTCGTACTTCATCCTCCTCGCTAAGGACTGTTGGAGGGTCAATTGTTTAGTAAAAGTAATGGTGTTCCTACTTCCTCTCTGGGATGATGAACGACTCCCAGCAGCAGCAACAGCAGCAGCGGCAGCAGGAAGCGTAGCAATGCAGGATCCTCCAGAGGAATCCCGGATAGGAGAGTCAGTCATGCCAGTGACATGGCCTGCAGGACTACTTCCGATCCTGACTAAGGAGGAAATTGACGAGGAGGGAGTTGACGGTGTGGTTTGCAGGCGCTTGGATACAACAGGACAACGGGATTTAGGTGTCCCTGGACTGCTTATGGTCTTAGCCAGTCTATTCTGAACACCTCACACCTCACAATATTGTTTTTATGGCCAAAAGGTTGCACCGAGGTAGCTGGATGACTATGCTAAGCGACACGAGTGTGCGGCACAAACACGTGGCACATCTAGGAGTGACACTGCAGTGGCAGACAGGATGGCAGTTTGAAAAACTAGGCCCCAAACAGTACATACAGCAAAGAAAAAAAAAGAGGTGCAAGATGGAATTGTCCTTGGGCCCTCCCACCCACCCTTATGTTGTATAAATAGAACATGCACACTTTAACAAACCAATCATTTCAGCGCCAGGGTCTGCCACATGACTGTGGCTGAAATGATTGGTTTGTTTGGGCCCCCACAAAACAAGCTGGCAATTAATGTGTCCCTGCACAAACTGGCTCTACGGAGGCAAGATGTTGTCCTCATCCTCCTCATCCACCGATTCCTTGGATAAAACAGGAAAAAGGGATTTAGGTGTCCCTGGACTGCTTACGGTCTTAGCCAAAGTTTCTGATCTTGACAGTAACTTTTTATGAACGCGCTGCAGGTGCCGTATAAGGGAGGATGTTCCTAGGTGGTTAATGTCCCTACCCCTACTTATTTCACCTTTACATATGGTACATATGGCAAGACAGTTGTTGTCCGGATTTGGATAGAAATATTGCCAGACCAAAGAGGTGGAATGTTTGGTCTTCTGCCCAGGCATGACCGTGATGGGCTTTTTCATCCCACGGACAACAACTGTCTCCCCCGGAGCCTGATTTAAACAAACCACATCACCATCAGAATCCTCCTCGCCAACTTCCTCCTCAGTGCCAGCTACACTAGTATCCTCATCCTGTTGTACTTCAACAGTGACATCTTCAATTTGCATATCAGCAAGTGGACTGTGGGTGCTCCTTTCAGCACTTGCAGGGGGCGTGCAAATGGTGGAAAGAGCCACCTCTTCCCGTCCAGTGCTGGGAAGGTCAGGCATCGCAACCACCACCACACTTGGACTCTCCTTGGGGATTTGTGATATCTTCTTAGAAAGCACAGTTCTTCGCTGTGCTTTTGCCAGCTTAACTTGTTTGATTTTTTTAGTGGGAGGAGGGCTTCCATCGTCATGTGAAGCTGAACCACTAGTCATGAACATACTAGGGATCGACCTTAGCCGTTCCTTGCCACTCCGTGTCGTAAATGGCATATTGGCAAGTTTACGTTTCTCTTCAGATGATTTAAATGTTTTTTTCAAGATCATTTTCCTGAACTTTGTCATTTGGGATTGTATGTGCCCTCTACTATGAAATTGGGCATCGACCTTGGCAGACGACGTTGATGGCATGTTATCATCTATGTCATGACTAGTGGCAGCAGCTTCAGCACTAGGAGGAAGTGGTTCTTGATCTTTCTCTATTTTATTTTTATCGGAGAAAGTTTGGTCCTCCATTTATGTTATATCGATTTGATATATACGTGCGGCTAAACACAGAAAATATTTTTTTATTTTTGCTGGAGAGTAGTGCACTTTGTGGGTTACACCACCCTTTAAGAAATGAGCCAGCCGGCTCTTTACTTATGGGACACAGGCGTACGCTTGGCGCTGCTCCTTTGTTGATGCACGTGCGGCTACTGCGCACACAATTCACAAACACAGAAAATATATATTTTTTTGGTTTGGAGTGTACTTTGGGGGTTACAGCACCCTTTAACGGTCAAGCCAGCCGGCCCTTTACTTATGACACAGGCGCACGCTTGGCACTACTTTGTTGATGCACGTGCGGCTACTGCGCAAACAATTCACAAACACAGAAAATATTTTGTTATTTGGTTTAGAGTGTACTTTGGGGGTTACAGCACCCTTTAATGGTCAAGCCAGCTGGCCCTTTACTTATGACACAGGCGCACGCTTGGCACTACTTTGTTGATGCACGTGCGGCTACTGCGCACACAATTCACAAACACAGAAAATATATTATTTTTTTAGCACTTGGGGGGAGCACCCCTGATGGACAGAGCACCCCCTGGACAACACTACAGCACCCCTTTAGGACTGGGACACTGCACAGGACTTTGGAGTGGACACAGCCCCTATGGAGAACTGACTGCACAACACAGTCCAGCCAGCCCCTATGGACTTTGAAGTAGTGGACACAGCTCCTATTAACAACAGCAGCACAGCACAACACAGCCAGCCCCTATGGACTTTGAAGTAGTGGACAACAGCAGCACAGCGCAGCACAGCACAGCACAACACTACTCTGCACCTCACTACACTACACAGCCCAGCCAGCCCTAACTCCCACCCTCCCTCTTGACTGTCCACAGCCGAGTGAGAAAATGGCGCCGACGCGGGTACCTTATATAGGATCCAAAACCCGCGAGACCCGGAAGGCGGGATGATGACGTTTTGCCTCGATTTCAGATCCGAGTCAGGCGGGAAAAGTCGAGCCTGACTCGGATCTGACTCGGATCGGGGGGGCTCGGGGGGGTTCGGATTTCAGAATTCCGAACCCGCTCACCCCTACTTTGAATATGAACTATAGTAGTACGGGGCGGCAGTTATAAAAAAAATAGTATGCAAATGTCGCAGCCGCATACAAGTGCCTGTGATTGCGACAGCCACAGACTGAATTGTTATATATTTCACAGCTGCACTGCTGGTGGATGCAGTTGCTATAAAGCCGCAGATGTAAAGTACAGCAAAACCACCATAGCGGCAATGCAAGGGGGGGTTTCCCTAAAAATCACAAACGTGGCTGCTAATATGGCGCATGGGCCATCTTTAATAAAATTTGATATTTTCATGATGAGACTCTAACTGTAGTTAATTGCTGACGTATCCTCTAACACAGGCATGTCAAACATGCGGCTTGAAAAAACATTTTATGACGCCCGACAGTGTGGGCCCACATATATATAATATGCGGCCAACACCCCTGCCACGATCGGAGCTCAGCATTCCTTGCATATAAGACTTTTTTTTTATTGCGGCCCACACACTCTTGATACCTTGAATATTCGGCCCAGTTGGTATTTTGAGTTTGACAGGCCTGCTCTAACAGCTTGCAATAACGTTGCAGACAGCGGCCTTATTCGAAGTGCAAGCTTCTCACGCTGCACAAGCCCATGTGCAATAACAGAGAGAATAATCAGGGCCATCAAAAAGGGATGTTTGTAGCACCTGATTAGTTGGTTTCTGTGGCTAACTTGTATATTGAATGCTTAGCATGCCCTTAACCTAGGGTTTGATTCCTGTTGAGGACAGGGATATTGAAAAATTATTTTGATTTTGATTTGGTTATTAATATCATATTATATACAGTATATTTTTAAAATGTTAATTTTAGATTTTATGAAGCCAGCGAGAGTTGGGGGGAGGCAGAAGGCTGTGTCTAGCAGGGAGCCAGTGAGAGCTGGGGGAGGGAGGGGGTGGGGCCTCAGTGCAGCTCTCTAATGAGCAGCTGCTAGACACATATTTACAGCATTATATAATAGAAAAATTTTTTTTTTTAATTTGCAACCATCAATTCATATTTATTACATGTTACACCATAAACAATATTATTACTATGCTATAACCATATCACCTCTACTTGTTTGTAATTTCTGTAGTCGGACCAAATATTTATTTATTTTTAAGAATTCATGGATTGTATCTATGAATTCTTGAAAATAAATAAATCTTTGGTAAAATTACATTTACTTTATTTAGTTTGCTGAGAGTGTATCATCTCTCTGGGGTTAAGAAATCCTCTAATTATTAGTAATTAATACTTGTTTTGTAGATAAGATACTGTATAGTTGTAGTGTATAATTTATTTGATTTATATTTACAAGTAATTCAAGAGTAAACTTGAATTACTTGTAACTTCTCGTATACAGAAACTGTTCACAAACCAAACGAAAATGACAGCATTCATATTGAAAGTTTAAAAAAGAAAAAAACATTGTTTTTGTTCATCACTTTGTAACTCTGTTGTGTGTCTTTGATGTACAATAAACAGACTCTATAAATACAAGTATTTCAAAATAATGTGTAGCTGTTTATCATATGATTGTTTTTTATATATATATATATATATATACAGTCAGGTCCATAAATATTGGGACGTTGACAGAATTTTCATATTTTGGCCTCTATTCACCACCAAAATGGCTTTGAAATTAAACAAACAAGATGTGATTTAACTGCAGACTTTCAGATTTAATTTGAGGGTAATTACATCCAAATCAGGTGAACGGTGTAGGAATTACAACGGTTTCTATATGTTCCTCCCACTTTGTAAGGGGCGAAAAGTAATTGGACAACCTAAACAATCCTAAATCTAACATTCACTTTTTAATACTTTGTTGCAAATCCTTTGCAGGCAATTACAGCCTGAAGTCTGGAACGCATAGACATCACCAGATGCTGGGTTTTATCCCTGGTGATGCTCTGCCAGGCCTCTACTGCAAATATCTTCAGTTCCTGCTTGTTCTTGGGGCATTTTCCCTTCAGTTTTGTCTTCATCAAGTGAAATGCATGCTCAATCGGATTCAGGTTAGGGGATTGACTTGGCCATTGCATAACATTCCACTTTTTAGCCTTAAAAAAACTCTTTGGTTGCTTTTGCAGTATGCTTCGGGTCATTGTCCATCTGCACTGTGAAGAGCCGTTCAATGAGTTCTGAAGCATTTGACTGAATATGAGCATATAATATTGGCCGAAACACTTCAGAATTCATTCTGCTGCTTTTGTCAGCAGTCACATCATCAATAAATTAGGGGTGTGCACCGGCCACTTTTCGTGTTTTGTGTTTTGGTTTTGGATCTTTCTTCGTGTTTTGGATCTGGATTGGTTTTGGCAAAACCACCCTTCCGTGTTTTGGGTTATGGGTTTTGTGTTTTGGATCTGTATTTTTTGGAAAAAAAGCATAAAAATATCTAAAATGACAGAATTTGTGGGTTTTTCTGCTCCTATTCAATTATTAACCTCAATAACCTTCATTTCCACTCATTTCCAGTCTATTCTGAACACCTCACACCTCACAATATTGTTTTTATGGCCAAAAGGTTGCACCGAGGTAGCTGGATGACTATGCGAAGCGACACGAGTGGGCGGCACAAACACGTGGCCCATCTAGGAGTGACACTGCAGTGGCAGACAGGATGGCAGTTTGAAAAACTAGGCCCCAAACAGTACATACTGCAAAGAAAAAAAAAGAGGTGCAAGATGGAATTGTCCTTGGGCCCTCCCACCCACCCTTATGTTGTATAAATAGAACATGCACACTTTATCAAACCAATCATTTCAGCGCCAGGGTCTGCCACATGACTGTGGCTGAAATGATTGGTTCGTTTGGGCCCCCACAAAACAAGATGGCAATTAATGTGTCCCTGCACAAACTGGCTCTACGGAGGCAAGATGTTGTCCTCATCCTCCTCATCCACCGATTCCTTGGATAAAACAGGAAAAAGGGATTTAGGTGTCCCTGGACTGCTTACGGTCTTAGCCAAAGTTTCTGATCTTGACAGTAACTTTTTATGAATGCGCTGCAGGTGCCGTATAAGGGAGGATGTTCCTAGGTGGTTAACGTCCCTACCCCTACTTATTCACCTTTACATATGGTACATATGGCAAGACAGTTGTTGTCCGGATTTGGATAGAAATATTGCCAGACCAAAGAGGTGGAATGTTTGGTCTTCTGCCCAGGCATGACCGTGATGGGCTTTTTCATCCCACAGACAACAACTTTCTCCCCGGGGCCTGATTTAAACAAACCACATCACCATCAGAATCCTCCTCGCCAACTTCCTCCTCAGCGCCAGCTACACCAGTATCCTCATCCTGTTGTACTTCAACAGTGACATCTTCAATTTGCATATCAGCAAGTGGACTGTGGGTGCTCCTTTCAGCACTTGCAGGGGGCGTGCAAATGGTGGAAAGAGCCACCTCTTCCCGTCCAGTGCTGGGAAGGTCAGGCATCGCAACCGCTACCACACTTGGACTCTCCTTGGGGATTTGTGATATCTTCTTAGAACGCACAGTTCTTCGCTGTGCTTTTGCCAGCTTAACTTGTTTGATTTTTTTAGCGGGAGGAAGGCTTCCATCGTCATGTAAAGCTGAACCACTAGTCATGAACATAGGGAAAGACCTTAGCCGTTCCTTGCCACTCCATGTCATAAATGGCATATTAGCAAGTTTACGTTTCTCTTCAAATGATTTAAATGTTTTTTTTAAGGTCATTTTCCTGAACTTTGTCATTAGGGATTGTATGTGCCCTCTACTATGACATTGGGCATCGGCCTTGGCAGACGACGTTGATGGCATGTTATCGTCTATGTCATGACTAGTGGCAGCAGCTTCAGCACTAGGAGGAAGTGGTTCTTGATCTTTCCCTATTTTATTTTTATCGGAGAAAGTTTGGTCCTCCATTTATGTTATATTGATATATACGTGCGGCTAAGGCGCACACAAACACAGAAAATTATTTTTTATTTTTGTTGGAGACTAGTGCACTTTGTGGGTTACACCACCCTTTAAGAAATGAGACAGCCGGCCCTTTACTTATGGGATACAGGCGCACGCTTGGCGCTGCTCCTTCATTGATGCACGTGCAGCCACAGTGCACACAATTCACAAACACAGAAAATATTTTTTTATTTTGTTTGGAGTGCCCTTTGGGCGTTACAGCACCCTTAAATGGACAAGCCAGCCGGCCTTTTACTTATGGGACACAGGCGCACGCTTGGCGCTGCTCCTTCGTTGATGCATGTGCAGCCACAGTGCACACAATTCACAAACACAGAAAAATATATTTTTTTATTTTGTTTGGAGTGTACTTTGGGGGTTACAGCACTCTTTAGCGGTCAATCCAGCCGGCCCTTTTTATTTATGGGACACAGGCGCACGCTTGGCACTACTTTGTTGATGCACGTGCGGCTACTGCGCACACAATTCACAAACACAGAAAATATTTTTTTATTTTGTTTGGAGTGTACTTTGGGGGTTACAGCACCCTTTAACGGACAAGCCAGCCGGCCCTTTATTAATGGGACACAGGCGCACGCTTGGCACTACTTTGTTGATGCACGTGCGGCTACTGCGCACTCAATTCACAAACACAGAAAATATTTTTTTATTTTGTTTGGAGTGTACTTTGGGGATTACAGCACCCTTTAGCAGTCAATCCAGCCGGCCCTTTATTTATGGGACACAGGCGCACGCTTGGCACTATTTTGTTGATGTACGTGCAGCTACTGCGCACACAATTCACAAACACAGAAAATTTTTTTATTTTGTTTGGAGTGTACTTTGGGGGTTACAGCACCCTTTAACGGACAAGCCAGCCGGCCCTTTATTAATGGGACACAGGCGCACGCTTGGCACTACTTTGTTGATGCACGTGCGGCTACTGCGCACTCAATTCACAAACACAGAAAATATTTTTTTATTTTGTTTGGAGTGTACTTTGGGGATTACAGCACCCTTTAGCGGTCAATCCAGCCGGCCCTTTATTTATGGGACACAGGCGCACGCTTGGCACTATTTTGTTGATGTACGTGCAGCTACTGCGCACACAATTCACAAACACAGAAATTTTTTTTATTTTGTTTGGAGTGTACTTTGGGGGTTACAGCACCCTTTAATGGACAAGCCAGCCAGCCCTTTACTTATGACACAGGCGCACGCTTGGCACTACTTTGTTGATGCACGTGCTGCTACTGCGCACACAAGTCACAAACACAGAAAATATATATTTTTTTTGTTTGGAGTGTACTTTGTGGGTTACAGCACCCTTTAACGGACAAGCCAGCCGGCCTTTTACTTATGGGACACAGGCGCACGCTTGGCTTTGCTCCTTTGTTGATGCACGTGCAGCCACAGTGCACACAATTCACAAACACAGAAAAAATATTATTTTTTTTAGCACTTGGGGGGAGCACCCCTGATGGACAGAGCACCCCCTGGACAACACTACAGCACCCCTTTAGGACTGGGACACTGCACAGGACTTTGGAGTGGACACAGCCCCTATGGACAACTGACTGCACAACACAGTCCAGCCAGCCCCTATTTACTTTGAAGTAGTGGACACAGCCCCTATGGACAACAGCAGCACAGCGCAGCACAGCACAACACTACAATGCACTACACTACACTACACTATAACACTACACTACACAGCCCAGCCAGCCCTAACTCCCACCCTCCCTCTTCACTGTCCACAGCCGAGCGAGAAAATGGCGCCGACGCGGGTACCTTTATATAGGATCCAAAACCCGCGAGACCCGGAAGGCGGGATGATGACGTTTTGCCTCGATTTCAGATCCAAGTCAGGCGGGAAAAGTCGAGCCTGGCTCGGATCGGCCTCGGATCGGGGGGGCTCTAGGGGGGTTCGGATTTCAGAAATCCGAACCCGTTCACCCCTACAATAAATACAAGGGAACCAGTTCCATTGGCAGCCTTACATGCCCACGCCATGACACTACCACAACCATGCTTCAATGATGAGGTGGTATGTTTTGGATCATAAGCAGTTTCTTTCCTTCTCCATACTCTTCTCTTCCCATCACTCTGGTACAAGTTGATCTTTGTCTCATCTGTCCATAGGATGTTGTTCCAGAACTGTAATGGCTTTTTTAGATGTTGTTTGGCAAACTCTAATCTGGTCTTCCTGTTTTTGTGGCTCACCAATGGTTTGCATCTTGTGGTGAACCCTTTGTATTCACTCTATTCTTCTCTTGATTGTTGACTTTGACACGTATACATCTACCTCCTGGAGAGTGTTCTTGATTTGGCCAACTGTTATGAAGGGGTTTTTCTTCACCAGGGAAATAATTATTTTGTCATCCACCACAGTTGTTTTCCGTGGTCTTCCGGGTCTTTTGGTGTTGCTGAGCTCTCCGTTGCATTCTTTCTTTTTTAAGAATGTTCCAAACAGTAGATTTGGCCACACCTAATGTTTTTGCTATCTCTCTGATCGGTTTGTTTTGGTTTTTCAGCCTAATGATGGCTTGCTTCACTGATAGTGACAGCTCTTTGGATCTCATATTGAGAGTTGACAGCAACTGATTCCAAATGCAAATGTCACACCTAGAATCAACTCCAGACCTTTTACCTGCTTAATTGATTATGAAATAACGAGGGAATAGCCCACACCTGTCCATGAAATAGCTTTTGAGTTGATAGTCCCATTACTTTTGGCCCCTTAAAAAGTGGGAGGCACATATAGAAACCGTTGTAATTCCTACACCGTTCACCTGATTTGGATGTAATTACCCTCAAATTAAATCTGAAAGTCTGCAGTTAAAGCACATCTTGTTTGTTTCATTTCAAAACCATTGTGGTGGTGAATAGAGGCCAAAATCTGAAAATTCTGTCAATGTCCCAACATTTATGGACCTGACTGTATATATATATATATATTTGCCAATTGAAAAATGTATTTGTGCACAGTGCATTATAAGAACAATTTTACATGTATATAACAAGATAAACTTAATGTGATGATTACTGTATGTGATATAACTATGTGATGTCTTATATATTGCTGTTGTTTAGTACTGCATAGGTGAAATAAGTTGTCAGGGGTGGACCTACCTTGGTTGTGGGTGCTAAATGGCCAGCACTGCCTCTGGGGCTTGCCTCCCCCCTGCACTTTTGGTGTGTGGGACTTATGGAGCGCCGCCCCTGCAAGTTGTATTACTTAATGTCCCACGTATATCTTGTATTTGGCAATGTTATGTTTACACCGGGTGCCATGGTGACGCTCCTAGTAACAGTGACGTCAATGAAATGTTTCGTGCCACGAATCACAGGGGAGAATAGAGTAACATGTGATGGTGCAGGGGCAAACACGGGACTTTTACACTTTTACAGGGGGGTTTATATATATATATATATATATATATACACACATACATGCATACATATATATACACACACTCCCCTGCCCCCTAACCCTCCCTTAGTGGCGCCTAACCCTAAACTCCCCACCTAGTGCCTAAACCTAACCTCCCCCCGGGGTTGCCTTACCCTAACCCCCTCTAACCACTCCCTAAACCTAACCCTCCCGGGGGGGTGCCTAACCCTAATCCCTCCCTGAGGGTGCCTAACCCTAGCCCTCCCCCCTAGGGGTGCCTAACCATAATCCCGCCCAAACCTAACCCTAACCCTGCTAGACTCCCTAATTCTAACCCTCCTCCACGCGGCTAAAGCTAAGGGCGCCCCAGACTTACCTTTGTATGGGTTGGCGTCCTCGGCGTACTGGCAACGGGATTAAGATAGGCATTGAAATACCGACGCCTATCTTAAATCCCTTGCCGGGATTCCAATGTCAGGACTGAAGACCTCATTCAGAGTCGGTCGCTGCGGCCGCACGGTCGTAAGGTAAAAGGGGCTGGATATGCAAATGATGCACTCGCAAGTTGCATCGTTAAGATGGGATCGTTAGCTGGACGAGCAAGTGGTGGATGCGGCCGTAAGACTAAAAAAACACCCCCTTCTCGTTCGCATTACACGTCATCTCCGGGCATATAAGGATTAATCGAGACCATCGGAAACCATCGGAGCTGGTCGTAGAGCTTAAGGTTGACCATACCCTCTCTTAAGCACTACGATCATGTCAGTGTAAAAATCTCCCATGTCACGTGTGCTATGACACTACTTTGTTAATTATGCACTCCCATAAAACGCCGTTTGCATAGTCAGGCACGCCTGCGTTCGGATCTCCACTCCCGCGTTCACAAGCACCTTCCCCTGTTACCACCCACAAACGTCTCATCCTGTCACTCAAACTAACGACCTGGCCAAGTTCAAGGAGAGAGATATTTCCGATCGTAACAGCTAGTTTGCACACGCGCATTGCGAATTTTACGCATGCGCAGCTTAGCGAACATCAGTGGCGTACGACTGTGCTCTGAATGTGGTCCTGAGTCTCAAGGTGCCCACACACATACTGACTTTTCATCCAATTTGGCCGATTTCAACGAATCGTGACGACAGATCATGTAAAAAATGGCCAAATCGTGAGTTTCTACTCTTGATCACGATACCGATGCGTGTCCCCGCTCATCGTACCTCGCATCTTCAGATCTGCTGTGCTATAGGGCAGATTAGCCAATCTGGGATACAATGCACTGGCTGGAAGATAGATCTTAAATCAGATTGGACATTTTTAACTCCAAATCGTGACCACGACTGCCTGTGGAGAGTTCAGGTGAAATCGTGTACATCGGCTGATTGGGAGCAAGTCGATATGTGTGTGGGCACCTTCATAACTACATTCCAGTTGAGCATTTAGAAGACTTACAATTATTAATGCTGTATGATTCTAATACAATACTAAACTGCTTGTTTACTATTCTTTAATGTATTAGTTTTAGTAATAACTCTTTTTTATTATCAAACATTATGTTTCTATGGCTACATTCAATTTGTATAAAAATAACAAAGGCTACGTAGTGATCTCTCCAGGTCTGTTTTTTCTCTAAATTCATACCATTAATAGTGTATGTCATGTTAAAAAAAAAAAAAAAAAGCAATAAAGAGTTTTGGATATGAGAATGGATATGAGATTAACAGCTGTCTTAGATACATTTAATATATATTTAATAAACATATGTATTTAATGTATGCATATTTTTACTTTATATTATACTTTAAACTTGTTCTTAAGAACTGAAATGTTGTGTACAGTATGTTTCTAAAAACAGATGGTCTATTCAAAGAATGTTTGAGACGTCAGCCAAACAAAATATAGTTTTTAATTTACTAAGTCTAGTAACAGCCATCTCTGCTTTTTGGTCATTATTATTATTATTATTACTATTATTATTATTATTACTATGCTCTAACCTTATAACATCTACTTGTTTGTTAGATTACAATATTTTTGTATGTGTTATATAATGTAAGGCTCTACTGCCATTTCGTGGCTAAAGTCAAAATTTATTCTTCAATAATCCTAATATTACTTCTTATTTTGTGATGATAGAAATGCAGTTGCAAATGGAGAATTTTTTAGAGGGGTAGGTCCAAATGCTTGTTTTCGAGGAAAAATAAAAAATAAAGTGCATCAAAAAGCCTGCAAAGAAACAAATAATTTGTCAAAAAGCATAGAAAATATCCAGAAAGTATTAAAGAATCCCATAACCACAAAATGTAACAAAATTACCATACAATAGACATTAATAATACATCCAACATATTCACTATTGAAAATCAGGGGAAATTGCTAAAACAGGTAAATATGACCAGTCCTCTTAAGCTGGGTACTCACTGGCAGATATATTGGCCGATCCCTGCCCCACAACGCCCCTTAAATGCCTCTGCCTGTCAATCAGGCAGAGGCATAGCAGGGGCTGTGTGCAATTACGCAGGACCCGTTCTGCACATTTACAGAATGGGTCCTGCACACGCGCAGATTCCCGATAATCAGGAATCTGCTTTCAGCATTGCGTATATGTGCAATGCTGAATTAGCCCCAATATCTGATAGACTGGCTTATCTGTAAACTAGCAGCCTTGGGCCAGTTCATAAATCCTCATATTTACTTTACAGAGGTATACCATTTGATCCAGCGACTTTTTAAAAGAGGAAATGTAAAGTGATTTAATCCTCTCACAATAGCCAACCTAAGGTGTGATTCTGAGTTGTACGTTTAAAATGCTTGACGACACTCAGGCTTCTGAGAGGGGGCAGCCAGAAAGGCATAGTGGAGGGACATGATGATGCGATTCAACGCAAATCACGTCATCGACCCCCCCCCCCCCCTGCTGCATCACTTGCGTGAACATCAGTCATCTGAGTTACCCCTTTAGGTTGCTCCAGATGGCAATGAAATTCACACAGCCAGGGCCAGTGAAGCTGCATCGGAAGATGTAGCCACTGGCCTCAGCACACCAACTTGCCTCCATTTTTTTTGATGCTGACCATCTCCACCCCTTCCCCGCCCCCAAATGGCAGCTACTTGTCATTATACTGCGGCTTAGGGGGCACTGCGTACGTCATCGCAGGCATCGATCGGCACATGCACAGTAAAGAGTTTTTGCATGCACTGATCAACCTCCATCGGAGGATCTGACTAAGGCTCATAGTGCTGATTACTAGCTGCACCTAGATTATGACAACAGTTCATAAATCCCATGTAAAGAACAGTATTTATGGGATGAAAATTTACTATAGTCACAATCCTGAATGTTGTGGGCCAACAGGATGAAATGTTTTTGTTGAGAGCAGTAGCGGATTTATCGCGAGGCAACAAAGGCCGGTGCTTAGGGCCCGGCGGGTCCAGTGGGGCCTGCCGACAGGGCTGTATGGAGGGGATTTCTGAGTGCTGGGCTGGCTTAATACTCCTGGCAGACTGTCGGCACAGCTGCTGGGTGCTGCTCCAGCACATGCCTGTGTGTGTCTCTGCAGTGTGTTGTGCGTGTGACATTATGACGCACGCACATATGATGTCACACACACGGAGAGGAGCTGAAACGCGGCCGGATAAGGGGATGCGGTGTGCGCTGCTGGTGCAGTGGCTGCCTGCTCCGGCCAGTGGCGGTATAGTTATTTTAATTTTGTATATCATGATCGACCTGCTCTCCTACCGGGAGAGGGAGGGGGGAGAGCAGTGTTAGGCCAGTTTCACATCTGCCGGTTTTGGCCGGCCAGCCAAGAAACAGGCAGAAGCCGGACATTTTTTTTTCAGACACTCAGTGCCTTTCACAAGCAGCGGCTTTGAGCCGCTTTTAATGTTTTGTTTTTTTGCATTTATCTACTGGCCATGCGCAGCAGCAGCAGCACAAGCCGGTCAGTGTGTGTGTGTAAGGAAACATTGTTTCATATACACTACTGGGGTGCAGGGACGGCACGGGCACGGCACGGCAGCCATCCTTCTCAGTAGATATTACTAGCTGTTACACGGCAACCGTGCCGTGTGAAAGGACCCACCTGCTTCCCTGCATAACTATATTTTACACACGGCAAAAAAACGGGCGGATTTTTGCTGCCCGGTCAAACCCTAGTGCTCCACGGGAGGTTACTGTCCTCCCTGAGCCAGCCCACCTTACTCTAGGTACAGTGTCTGCTCTCATGGGAGCAGGGGATGGTGGGTCTTGTGGAACACACTGATTGGATACATATATTATATATCAATATAATATTATACTGTAAAAGTACTGTTTATGTATATGACATGGGGGCATGTCTGTTACAATCAGTGAGGGTGGGAGGCACTGATATATAATGCAGTCACTGATTGTAGCAGCCTAGCAGGCCCCCCATCACTATAATATCCATTATTACACCACTCAGACAGTATGACTATATTGATTATATTTTGATTATATATTAGTGCCCTCCCT
The DNA here is from genome assembly GCA_031769625.1 of Taudactylus pleione. Classification (NCBI taxonomy): domain Eukaryota; kingdom Metazoa; phylum Chordata; class Amphibia; order Anura; family Myobatrachidae; genus Taudactylus; species Taudactylus pleione. The sequence continues at coordinate 2,523,092 of JAUIMM010000373.1, read as the reverse complement.
TCTCCCCCCACCCCGATTGTAGCACATATAATTAAGTTGATGTAGTATGCACAAAAGTGCATACTTGGAAAAATAAATATATAAAAGAAAAAGTATTTACTTTATAAGTATGTTCTAATGTGTTCTTTATATTATTATAATTATTTTTATACCCGAAAATCACTTGTTTTTACTGTGGATAATTACATTATTGTTTTCATACTCATTTGGCAGTGAGTTACTGTCACTTATTCTACTCCCTCCTTTTCTATCTTTCTTATCCCCTCCTCCCTCCCCCCTCAAGGACTGCACCGAAAACAACTGTATTGTGATTTTTTTTATATATCATTACTAGTAGAGAAAACTAGCTAGTTGTGTGGCTGCAAACTACAGTTATTGTTTTTACATATTGTTGCAGTGTCACCAGAGATGGCGTTGGTGAGCAGTAGATTCTGTGTGGGGTTGGAGAGATCCTCCCACACAGGGTATTAATACTGAGTTGTGATACATCTGTGGGTGCCTTGTGGAGAGAGCTCAGGTGTGGGCTGATGAGGAGGCAGACCAGTCAGGCTGCTGTTGGAAACAGTCTAAGTGGGACTGTGGCAGCCAGAGAGCCCAGTGAAGCTAAGCGAGCCATTGGGGGCCAGGATGCCTGTGTCTGGACCTTGCAGGAGGCATGGGGGGACCATAAACCTCTCAGACTGTGTGACATTGAAGCATCTGGGCTGCAGGCTGAGGAAGCCAGGGCCTACTGTATACCTGGAGGATACAGGGAAGACCACAAAGACTGATGGTGTTTGTATAGCTGTGCAAGCCAAGCTGGAGCCAGCAATAGACCTGCAGAGAAGCAGGAGGAGACTTTATTGGCAGACTAGCTGCACCTTGATAGAGAGGGTTCAATAAGTGAGCTAGTTCCCTAAGAGAGGGCTAGGTTGTTTGTTATTTTCTATTTTTGTTTCCTGATTACCATGCTGAAGTAAAGCACCATTTTCTTTATTTTACTGGAATGCCATGTGTGGACTCTAATTTTGCACCTAATCACTGCACCACTGACCACAATCTACCGAGCTAATTACCCCAAGTTATATGGTGGAGAATGTGGGCATAAAGATTCTACGCAAGAAAGGTCTGTGCAAAAGTGGATTACAGCAGGTACAGAAAATGTGGAGTACAAATAGAAATATGAATGCTTATTGCACTACATAATTGGAATCTCTTAGAAAGCTAAAGGAGGCTCACTGCACCTGAGTGATGGAAGGCTCGTCAAGGTGGTGAGTGAAGAGAAGTATAGAAGTGTTTAGCAAAAGTGAAGTTGCAAGTGTATTTTCTGCTAAAGAGAAAAAGTCTGTTGAAGTATTTCATGGAAAAGTTGTATGCATGCCTGCAAATCATTGTTTAAAGGTTTGCAAATTTATTGAAATGACCAGTTATGCAGTATATACTGTAACTGTGAAGAGAAATGTGTGTAACCTCGAATGTTCAAAACCTGCAAGAAAAGTGGTTTGTTCTGCTGAATGCTTAGGACCTGCTTGTTAATTTCAAGTAGGGATGTGCGCCGGAACATTTTTGCCAGATTTGGATCTGGTTCTAATTCGTTGTCCGGCTTTGGATTTGGATTTGCCAAACTACGGTGACTGGCTTTGGATTTGGATTTTTTTACAAAAATTGACAAAAAAAGCTAAAATCACATAAATTGGTCTTTTTTTTTCTTCCTAGAGTATTATTAACCTCAATAACATTAATTTCCAGTCAATTTAAAACACCTCAAAGCTTATAATATTGTTTTCAACATTATTGGCCAACGGTTGCAGTGAGCTAACTGGTTACTAAGCGACAAAGCAGCGGCACAACGACACAGACACCAGAGTATAAAGCTCATCCATGACACATTACCACACAGCAGTGGCAGAAATGAAAAGTAGTGCACCCACCCAGTGGGGTACGGCCAGCAGAATCACAGTACTTGTTTACAAAGTGGGCTACGGCCCTAGGAGTCACAGTGCACAATCTTATTAACATTATACCGCACATAGTATCCCTGATTCACATTACACCGCACATAGGACCTCATTCAGAGTCGGTCGTTGCGGCCGCTCGGTCATGCGCCACCGATGTTCGCTAAACTGCGCATGGGTAAAATTCGCAATTTGCAATGCGCATGCGCAAACTAGCTATTACGATCAGAAATTGCTCTCTCCTTGAACACAGCCAGGTCGTTAGTTTGAGTGACAGGATGATGCGTTTGTGGGTGGTAACAGGGGAAGGTGCTTGTGAACAGGGGAGTGGAGATCCGAACGCAGGCGTGCCTGACTATGCAAACGGCGTTTTATGGGAGTGCATAATTAACTAAGTAGTGTCATGGCACATGTGACATGGGAGGTTTTTACACTGACCTGATCATAGTGCTTAAGAGAGGGTATGGTCAACCTTAAGATCTACGAGTAGCTCCGATGGTTCCTGATGGTCTCGATTAATCCTTATATGCCCGGAGATGACGTGTAATGCGAATGAGAAGGGGGCGTATTTTTAGTCTTACGCCGCATCCTCCCCTCACTCGTCCAGCTAACGATCCCATCTTAATGACGCAACTTGCAAGCACTTCATTTGCATATCAGGCACCTTTTACCTTACGACCGTGCGGCCGCAATGACCGACTCTGAATGAGGTCCATAGTGCCCCTGATTCACATTACACCATAAAGTAGTGTCTCTTATTTATGTTACCACACACAGTAGTGACCCCTTTTACACAATGCCCACAGTAGTGACCCCTTTTACACAATGCCCACAGTAGTGCCCCTTTTACACAATGCCCACAGTAGTGCCCCTTTTACACAATGTCCACAGTAGTGACCCTTATACACAAAGCCCATAGTAGTAATGCCCCTTATACAATGCCCATAGTAGTAGTGCCACTTATACAATGCCCACAGCAATAGTGTCCCTAACACAATGCCCCCAGCAGTGGTGTCCCTTACACAATGCCCCCAGTAGTGGTGCTCCCTATGCAGCATCCTTAGTAGTAGGGTCCCCTATGCAGTGCCCTCAGTAGTAGTATGCCCCCCAGTAATATGCCCCCTGTAGTATGCCCCCCCCAGTAGTAGGCCCCCCAGTAGCAGGCCCCCTGTAGTATTCCCCCCCAGTAGTAGGCCCCCCAGTAGCAGGCCCCCTGTAGTATGCCCCCCCCAGTAGTAGTTTACCCCTCCATTAGCAGGCCCTCATACACAGAAAAAAAAAACTTACCTGAATCCCCGCTCCCGCGCCGTCCGCTCTGCATCCACACGCCGAGGAGGGAGCCGGAAGACGGAGCTCCTGAGTGAGCTCCAGCTGGCTCCCTCCGTGCAGCAGCCAATGAGAGTCTGTGTGACTCATTGGCTGCTGTAACAAACACACAGCTGCCGCTGGTGGCTGTGTGTTTGGTCTGTGTAGGACAGACCGCTATCACAGCGATCTGCCCTACACTCGAGGAGCCCTGATGTCGGATTCTCTAGTGAGAATCCGACATCGGGCGGCCACTGTTCGGCCCCGAACGGGGATCTGAGTCAGGCGGGGAACACCCGAACAGGGTTCAGGTGGACTCGGATCCCCTATGTTCGGAGCGGTTCGGATTCCACAGAATCCGAACCGCTCATCTCTCATTTCAAGGTGTGCTATTCTGTGTCCTGGACTTTTTCTTTTGCAATTAAAGGGGAAGAGACTTGTTACATGCTGTTCATTACAATCAAAGTTGGTGCAAGTGACAACCAAAGCAGTTACTGTGTTATGTTGTGAAGTGTATAAATTTGAAAGCCAAGTGTTGCAAGTTAAATACTGTGTGCTAAAAAAAAACCAAAAAAACATTTAAACCTTAAAGTGACAGACACCCAATTTGTTGTGGCTGAAAAGACTGTTGTCCCGTGTTTCCCATGAAGGTGTCATCCAGTCATTATTAGGCAAGTCAAATTCTGCTTCACTCTTACCCCTTTGAGACAACATGAATGACATGGTGAAGGCCTTGCTGGTGGCTACAGCAGCTCAGCAAGAAGCCAAAAAGCAACAGTGGGCAAAGCTCAAGACACAAAAAGAAAATGGTCAGTGGGCCTGATTCAGAGCCGGACGCTCTGACCAGAGCGCTCGTTCTGAATCAGGGCCCTTCTACCTAAGATTGAAGCGGCCTCCTGGCCACTCTCATAGCTGTGGATGACCACCCACAGCATATGCGAGCGGCAAAAAGATGGTCGCGATGGTCAAGACCATCGCGACCATCGGGCTTGCGACGAGACCCTGCAGTAGGGTCTCACTGCCGCAAGCCCAGGAGTGCTTTTGGCTCTATCAGAGCCAAAAGCACTCCCACTGACATCTCTAGTGATGTCAGTGGGGCCGGACCCAGACGGTAGGTGTTCCCATGGGAACGCCTCCGTCTGGCCGCCACGCCCACCAAAGGGGGCGTTCTGTCACTCACCATCGACAGCATGCCCCCTTTGGTGCGAGACCCATAATGACGGCTACCCCGTCGTTATTTGGGACTCGCGCATGTGCACGACGGAGCTCCCTCCGTTGTGCGCATGCGCACTAGGGCATCATCGACCCGCTTGCGAGCGCTCAGCGTTGGTGAGCAGCAGATTCTGTGTGGGGTTGGAGAGATTCTCCCACACAGGGTATTAATACTGAGTTGTGATACACCTGTGGGTGCCTTGTGGAGAGAGCTCAGTTGTGGGCTGATGAAGAAGCAGACCAGTCAGGCTGCTGTTGGAAACAGTCTAAGTGGGACTGTGGCAGCCATAGAGCCCAGTGAAGCTAAGCGAGCCATTGGGGGCCAGGAGGCCTGTTTCTGGACCTTGTAGGAGGCAAGGGAGGACCATAAACCTCTCAGACTGTGTGACATTGAAGCAGCTGGGCTGCAGGCTGAGGAATCCAGGGTCTACTGTATACTTGGAAGATACAGGGATGGCCACAAAGACTGATGGTGTTTGTATAGCTGTGCAAGCCAAGCCAGGCTGGAGCCGGCAATAGACCTGCAGAGAAGCAGGCAGAAACTTTATTGGCAGGTTTGCTGCACCTTGAGAGAGAGGGTTCAAGAAGTGAGCTAGTTCCCTAAGAGAGGGTTAGATTGTTTGCTATTTTCTATTTATGTTTCCTGATTACCATGCTGAAGTAAAGCACCATTTTCTTTATTTTACTGGAATGCCATGTGTGGACTTTAATTCTGCACCTAATCACTGCACCACTGACCCCAATCTACCGAGCTAATTATCCAGAGTTATCACAATATAGAAAGTGTGCAGATAGTTTTCCATACCCTGTTAGGTATCTATATCATGTCTATACTGTATGATATGTGATTTCTATTATCACAAGTACCACAAACAGTTATAAGGTGTGTTTAGTTTTGCTATATGACTGCTGTCAATATAAAGGGGGATATGCACTAGGCAATTTTGACAGGCGATTGCACGATAATGATGTCGTTATCGTGCAATTGACCGCAAATTGGGCATGTAAATGACAAAAATGACTAGCGATGCGTGTGACCGCTGGTCGTTTTTGCCATCTGTCATCGCCTGTACATGCTATTCAACCTGACGATCAGAGAGCACCTACTGTTCTCTTGCTGCCACCCGACCTCTCTGCAATATACGGGAAAGGAAACAAACAGTCACAGCCTGATGACGCCGGACACTCACAACATGTGAGAGTGTCCAGCGTCATCAGGCTGTGACTGTTTGTTTCCCTTCCCGTGTTATGCAAGAGAGGTCCGGTGGCAGCAAGAGAGGGTCGTGTCTTGATCTGCCTAGACTGAACGAGTGAACGAGTGAACGTTCAGTCTAGGCACATTACTAGATATACAAACGAGACCACGATTGCAATGTCGTAATCGTGCTCTCGTTTGTATATCTAGTAATGTCGTAATCGTGCTCTCGTTTGTATATCTAGTAGTGGATACCCGCCTTAAGACTGCTGATTTGTGTTCCTTTTTTATTTATTTCTTTTTTTAATTGAGACATTACAGTACATAAAAAATAATAAAATTCTGAGCTATAAAGCACCATCTTCCAGTGATACAATAATATTGTAATATTATCAAATAAACATCGAGGAACTAAGAACCTGATTCGCACGCAGCCGAGTAACATTGGAACCATTCGCACATTTGTGGTTGACCTGACCCTACTTCACAAACTGCTAAACTACCCGTCGCCATCTAGACCTCTGCCAGCGTATGCAATCGCAGGGGCTTAAGTATGCACACCAATGTAAAGGTATACAAACGCACAGGCACGCCTGCATTCCACCGACCACCCCCCCCTCTCCACCCCTAAATGGTCACTTCATGTCAGTCACTATGCTATTGGACTGCGTGCTTTCTGCAATCAATTAACGATCGCAGTGGCCGGTTTGCGCACGGGCACTGCGATGCATGCGCAGAGCACAATCATCGACCATCTGCATACGAACGCAGCCGTGAGATCCAACCTGAATAAGGCCCTAGGAACCCAGTTTTAAAACTGAAAAAAATATATAGTAGCATGTGAAATACACAGTTATGTTTTCCTTTTTAATGTTTGTAATGTCAGTACAGATGTGTCCTTACACATCTTAGGTCCCATGAGACTCTGCTAGCCCTAGGCGTCTTTTTTGCCAAAATGTGTTTAAGTTGCAATGTGATGTGACTAGGACGCACCAGCAGATTATGCTATGTGACACGTGCAGATCTGAGTGCACCTGAGTCTCTGTATCTGTATATGAAGTGCTGTTGTGCTTCATATACAGACTCAGGTGCACACAGATATAGAAGTGACGCATATAACATTATCAGCACAGTCTGCTGGTGCGTCCTGATCGCATCACTTTGCGACTTAGGTGCATTTTTGGCAAAAAATAAGATATCCAACACTAGCAGAGTAGCCTGGGACCTGGCCGCTCACTCGCACCAGGCAAGTTGCGATATGTGGCGTATTAAGGCTAAATGTACACATGTGAGGATATATCTGTAATGTTTAAAGCTTTAAAATATGAATATAAGGAGGAAAAACTACAAATAATGTAAGGAACATAAATCAGGAACAAAACTATAATTATGGATTGTTTGAGGGGGGGGGGCCCAAATCGGTATCTTGCTTAGGGCCCCATGAGGTCTAAATGTGCCACTGGGTAAGAGGCATTGCCTCTGACAGAGAAAAATAACAATACTGACATTTTGGTCACCGTTATGGCTCAGTTTTTGGAAAATCACTTCTGCAGTTGTGGATGATATCAGCTTCTCATTTCTGGCTACACAACTGTTGTGAGTACTTGTGTTCATTGTTTCCTCATTACAACAATACATCCCTTTTACCTGATTGGTTGGTTGGTTCAGTTCAAGTACAGGTTGAACTTGACTCTTCTGCTCACTATATATATCTGACTGATTGTTAAATGGACTACTTATATAATAGAGTTCTGTGTCTAATAATGGGCTTGATTCAGAGATGTACGCTGTAGCTGAGCCAATGCATCTTTGTATGCAGTGGCCATATTTTCCAACCTTTTGCTTGTCCTCCCCGGGAGAAGCCCGGGGAGGACAAGCAGGTGGGCTGTGATGGGGGCGGGGCCTGATGGGTCACGTCATAAAGCCCCATCCCCTTCGTGGGAAATTGCTGCGACTGGCTTAAATTTAAATTGGGGGTGGGGCTAAATGACGTGATTCATGGAGAATCGCGTCATTAAGCCCAACCCCCTACACAGGGACCCACGATCGCCACGGAAATTCTCCCCATTCTGCTCACTTCACTATGAAGAGGGCAGAATTCGGGATTAATGCCTACCCTTCCCAGGGTTGCGGCGAGTTATCCTAAAAATTGGAGCCGGGAGGGTAGGCATGTATGGCAGTGGCACTACGGCTGCAGCGGCTCTGCTAAAATATTCAAAAGCCACAGGAGGTGTATTAAGTGAAAAGACGCCCACTGCCGTCTTCTATGATCCACTGCTGCAACCGAAGACGCAGTATCGGATCAACTGCGTGAACATCGGACATCTGAGTAACCCTTAGATTACTCAGGATGTCTGGTGGAATCACACTACAGGGCCAGTGAAGCTGCATCTAAGGCGGTAGCCACTGGATTCGACACATCAAGAAAACGGGGCCAATGCTCCCATATTCTGGAACTCTGGTCGCCGCCGCTCCCAAACGCCAGCAGCATGTCAATCATGATTTCTTTTGGGGCACTACAAGCAGCATCTCAGAAACCGATCGGCACAGGTGCAGATCTGCAAACATTGGTTATGTATATAAATATCGAATTTATGTACATCTTTGAATTAGGCACAGTATGTTTTATTCAGGCCCATATAAAGTTCAAGTAATGTTATGCAAAGTCTGACTTTGAAGCTGGAGTCTGTATCATATTCTGAGCAAATCAAACAGCATTTGACAAGTTGGAATTTTGGCATGGTTCCCTAACCTGGGGCTATACACAAAGTATCTTGCATAAGTCTTTGTGGAAGTGTGATATTTGTATGTTTCTGCCCACATTTGCTGGCTCCCGTCTAGTCCCTGTGTGCGCTGCAAGATATGTAAATGCTGCTTGTAAGCAGGCTGTGAATCTGCAGAAACCATGGCAAACAAACAATTATTTTTTATAAACATACAATTAATTTATGGACTGTGTAAAATGTTGGCAGAAACCTGTTGCTATATGAGACACCTAGACAATGTCTGGGCATGTTATTAGAGCGGCCAACTTAAAGATGCCAAAGTTCTTTGCCCCATTACAAAGGTTTATAAAAAGTTCAAAATGAATAACATTGTCACTGCATAGTTGTGCTATGTATCATTATACATGTTTTGATAGCTATGCCACATAGCAATAAAATAGAAATTAATAGGCTGCAGATACTCCAACCTGACATTTTTTTTCATAGCGTAATCCTTATGAATTAATCATGTCTCATGCTGCAAACATTAAGGGGGCGATTCAATTCAACGCGAATTGAATAGCGCCGGGAGCGAGCTCCCGGCGCTATTCAATTCAGTGCACTGTGTGGTCGGAGAATCCCGGTTACCGCGTTCATCTTGCCTTAACAAGGGTGTTAAGGGCGGTAACCGGCATTCTCTGACCAAAGGGCCGGGCGCGGCTGTTAGCGCCGCGCTATACAGAAAAACAGCCACGCACCCGGCACTTCGGTCGGACTTCTCTTCGCATCCCCAAGGGGGTACGAGAGGAAATCCTTAGTGCACCCAAACAGACCGGTGTATTGAATAGCTTCGGGAGTCCCTCCCGTCACTATTCAATAGCGCGTTGTATTGAATTCCCCCATAAGAGACCAAAGCAAAGTTAATTTTCACATTGTGCATACTCCGGAGCTGAGTGTGTGCAACTACATGTGATGCAGTCATACTCAACTCAGCCACATCGCTGTTTGTGGCTGAAGGTGGCATAGCTGGGTTGTAATGGGGGTTACGCAAGCAGGGGCACTGAGAGGGGAGGAAACAGGTACTACTTGAGCTTCATCTTACCACAGCTTCCCACACAATGGGTTTCATGCATACCGGATAGAGGCACATTTAGCTTAACTTGCAGAGTTGGTCATATATGCAAAATGCGTCCAGCTTGAAATGAGTGGCATTCATAATATGCCTCAGAGCAATGCGCAGTTAAGAATATGCCACACTTCTGTGCCCCAATTCATAATATATTACACATCTGTGCCCCGAATTCATAATATGTCACACATCTGTGCCCACATTTCATGTCACAAAGTAGTACCAGCAGTTCATAATATTCCTTAGAGCAATGCCTCAATTTATAACATGCCACATATCTTTGCCCCAATTTATAATATGTCACTCATATGTAGCCCGATGCATAATATGTCACTCATCTGTGCCCCAGTTCATAATATATCACTCATCTGTGTCCCTCATAATATGGCACTCATCTGTGCTCCAATTCATAATATCTCACACACATGTGCTCCTAACCCCTAATATACCACTCATATGTGCCCTCAATTCCCAATATGCCACACATCTGTGCCCCCAATCCATCATGTGCCACACATCTGTGTCCCCAATTCATCATGTCACACATCTGTGCACTAATGATTCCTGCCTGTCTATACCTTCTTTAATTGTCGCTATTTAGCGTTCTGAGTCGCACAAGAAATAAATGCTTTCAGACTTTGAGTGTGGCTCCAAAGCACAAAAAGTTATTATTCAATATAAAAACAGATGGTTACACGCTGTGATCTTAATACAATTAGCGCAAATAAATTATTCAGACCCAAGGTACAGTTGTTACATACGCACGCGCTCTGGACCCAGATACCGGCATCAAAGTGGAAACATCCTTCAGCAGCAAAGCAAGCAGACTGGCATCCAGGTTTAGAGAGCCCACATATATACTCTTACAGAGATAGACAATACAATAGAACAGTTTGGCATGATTCTATTGGTGGTTCTTCCTGGTTCTTCTGTTACAGTACAGTTCATAGGTCAATTCGTATGGACACAATCAAGCCTCCAACAGCTCTTTGTGTCCTGTTTCCCGCTGCATAATAAATCTAAGCTGGCTACATTACAGAGTACATTTTAATGTTTAACTCTCTATGGTCCATAGTTTGCAGACACATGTTGCGATCTTCTCACAAATGGTACCGGAAATCTGCAAAGACACAGTGGATCAGTACAACACCAAACACGACCATGTACTAAACCTTAGATATCAAATTATATTTATTTCACAACATTAATAATACTGAATAAACCTTGAATAATACATAAAAGGTTCCCTAGAATTAAAGTGTAAGTGTGCAGTGTGTAAGTATTGGGGTTTTGGGAAAATATGCTAGTTAGCATTGTGCGACTACGTGTTTGTGGAGTACACCATGGTACGTGTTTTGCAGGGTTGATCATTTTATATGTTTTAGTGACTGTATTTATATGATGAGGACTTTTAACTTCTTTCTATTGTGTGGGAATCGCACAACGCTAAATAATAGCATCGCCGTATGTACTTGTAATGGGCGAGATTCACTAAAATGGCACTGGGTGACCAGTCGCAAAATGGTGTCTCATTGCCATTCGCAAAATGGTGTCGTGCAGATTTAATTTTAAACCGATCCTGTCTCAGCCAATTATCCAGCTTTGACAGTCCACCCTTTGATAGCAAACAACATGCTATCATACTCTGATTTTAAAATTAATTTAGGCTTACATTATGACATAATATTTAATGTTATATTATGGGATGGCACATGGTGGTTCTTAATCCATCGATAATGTGTCTCTAGGAGTGGACATAAAACTACCCTTATACACACACCGCAGATCTTGGAAGATCATGGGAAAGATGTGGGGATGCACTAATCCTATAAAAAGAAGTCTTGAGGGGGAATAGGGACTAACATTATTTAAGATGTTTTAAAATAACATTTTAATAACACATTTTATGCATGTCTAAATCTTATATATTATATGATGGTACCTTCTAGTTCAGGGTTGTAATGCAGTCCTACATTTACCTCACTATTGTTACTACTGACCACGATCATAATTTCATTCTTCTGGTTTACTTTATTTTTACATTTTCCACATTTTAACACAGTAGGAACTAGGGATGAGCGGGTTCAGATTTATGAAATCTGAACCCCCTCGAGCCCCCCCGATCTGAGTCGTATCTGAGCCAGGCTTGACTTTTCCCGCCTGACTCGGATCTGAAATCGAGGCAAAACGTCATCATCCTACCTTCCGGATCTCGCAGGTTTTGGATTCTATAAAAGGTCCACGCGTCGGTGCCATTTCTCACTCCGGCTGTGGACAGTGAAGAGGGAGGGTGGGAGCTAGGGCTGGCTGGGCTGTTTTGTGCTGCTGTTGTCCATAGGGGCTGACTGGGCTGTGATGTGCTGCTGTTGTCCATAGGGGCTGGCTGGGCTGTGTTGTGCTGCTGTCATAGGTGCTGGGCTGTGTTGTGCAGTCCGTTGCAGTCATAGGGGCTGTGTCCACTCCAAAGTCTATAGGGGCTGGCTGGACTGTGCTGTGCAGTGTCCCATAAAGGCTGTAGTCCTAGAGGAGTGCTGTAGTGTTGTCCAGGGGGGGTGATCTGTGCATCAGGGGTGCTCCCCCAAAAGTGCACTCCAAAAAAAATTATTTTTTTTTGTGTTTGTGAATTGTGTGCGCAGTAGCCGCACGTGCATCAACAAAGTAACGCCAAGCGTGTGCCTGTGTCATAAGTAAAGGGCCGGCTGGCTTGACCGTTAAAGGGTGCTGAAACCCCCAAAGTTCACTCCAAACAAAATAAAAAATTATTTTCTGTGTTTGTGAATTGTGTGCACTGTGGCTGCACGTGCATCAACAAAGGAGCAGCGCCAAGTGTGCACCTGTGTCCCATAAGTAAAAGGCCGGCTGGCTCATCCGTTAAAGGGTGGGGTAACCCCCAAAGTATACTACAAAAAAAATAAAAAAATATATTTTTTTGTGAATTGTGTGCGCAGTAGCCGCACGTGCATCAACAAAGTAGTGTCAAGCGTGCGCCTGTGTCATAAGTAAAGGGCCGACTGGCTCATCTGTTAAAGGGTGGTGTAACCCCCAACTTGCACTCCAAACAAAATAAAAAATTATTTTCTGTGTTTGTGAACTGTGTGCACTGTGGCTGCACGTGCATCAATAAAGGAGCAGCGCCAAGCGTGCGCCTGTGTCATAAGTAAAGGGCCGGTTGGCTCGTCCATTAAAGGGTGCTATAACCCCCAATGTGCACTCCAAAAAATTTTTTTCTTTCTGTGTTTGTGAAATGTGTGCACTGTACGTGCATCCTCAAAGCAGTAGCACCAAGCGTGCGTCTGTCTGTTAAAGGGTGGTGTAACCCCCAAAGTGCACTCCAACAAAAATAAAACATTTTCTTCTGTGTTTGTGAATTGTCTGTACTGTATGTGCATCCTCAAAGCAGCAGCGCCAAGCATGCATCTGTCTGTTAAAGGGTGGTGTAACCCTCAAAGTGCGCTCCACAAAAAATAAAAAATTGTTTTTTTTAACTCTTTGTGAATTGTATGCACTGTAGCTGCAATTGCATCAACAAAGGAGCAGCGCCAAGCGTGCACCTGTGTCCCATAAGTAAAGAGCCGGCTGGTTCATTTCTTAAAGGGTGGTGTAACCCACAAAGTGCACTAGTCTCAAACAAAAATAAAAATTATTTTCTGTGTTTGTGTGCGCCTTAGCTGCACGTATATATCAATATAACATAAATGGAGGACCAAACTTTCTCCAATAAAAAAAAAATAGGGAAAGATCAATAACCACTTCCTCCTAGTGCTGAAGCTGCTGCCACTAGTCATGACATAGACGATAAAATGCCATCAACATCGTCTGCCAAGGCAGATGCCCAATGTCATAGTAGAGGGCATATACAATCCCAAATGACCAAGTTCAGGAAAATGACCTTAAAAAAAATATTTAAATCATCTGAGGAGAAACGTAAACTTGCCAATATGCCATTTAAGACACGGAGTGGCAAGGAACGGCTAAGGTCTTTCCCTATGTTCAATGCTAGTGGTTCAGCTTCACATGACGATGGAAGCCCTCCTCCCGCTAAAAAAATCTAATGAGTTAAGCTGGCAAAAGCACAACGAAGAACTGTGCATTCTAAGAAGATATCACAAATCCCCAAGGAGAGTCCAAGTGTGGTGGCGGTTGCGATGCCTGACCTTCCTAGCAATGGACAGGAAGAGGTGGCTCTTTCCACCATTTGCACACCCCCTGCAAGTGCTGAAAGGAACACCCACAGTCCACTTGCTGATATGCAAATTGAAGATGTCACTGTTGAAGTACAACAGGATGAGGATACTGGTGTAGCTGGCGCTGAGGAGGAAGTTGGTGAGGAGGATTCTGATGGTTTGTTTAAATCAGGCTCTGGGGGAGACAGTTGCTGTCCGTGGGATGAAAAAGCCCATCACGGTCATGCCTGGGCAGAAGACCAAACATTCCACCTCTTTGGTCCGGAAATATTTCTATCCAAATCTGGACAACAACTGTCTTGCCATATGTACCATATGTAAAGGTGAAATAAGTAGGGGTAGGGACGTTAACCACCTAGGAACATCCTCCCTTATACATCACCTGCAGCGCATTCATAAAAAGTTACTGTCAAGTTCAGAAACTTTGGCTAAGACCGTAAACAGTCCAGGAACACCTAAATCCCTTTGTCCTGTTGTATCCAAGCGCCTGCAAACCACACCGTCAACTCCCTCCTCGTCAATTTCCTCCTTAGGCAGGATCGGAAGTAGTGGATGAAGCCCTTCATTCGCTTTGCCAGGATTCCAGGGTGGTCAATCTGTTGAAATCAGACCACTACATTTTGGCCACCGTGCTCGATCCTAGGTTTAAAGCCTATGTAGTGTCTCTCTTTCCGGCCGACATAAGCCTGCAGAGGTGCAAAGACCAGCTGAAGCGGAACGTGACACGTCAACAGCTCCTTCTTAATTTTCTCCCGCAATTTGGGCTGCCAGGAAAAAACTTAGGTATCCTAAGCAACCCGCTGGCGGTGATGCAGGGCAGCCAGGACCAAGTTTGGACATCTGGTCCGGACTGAAGGACCTGGCAACAATTTCTGACATGTCTACTGTCACTGCATATGATACTGTCACCACTGACAGAATGGTGGAGGATTACATCGGTGACAGCATCCAAGTAGGCATGTCAGACAGTCCGTACCTGTACTGGCAGGAAAAAGAGGCAATTTGGACATCCCTGTACAAACTGGCTCTATTTGCCTGAGTTGCCCCCCCTCCAATGTGTACTCAGAAAGAGTGTTTAGTGCAGCGGGGAACCTTGGGCCTGATTCAGACCCACTTGCGAGCGGCTGTCCGCTCGCAAGTGGGTCGATGTTATGCACTGAGCATGCGCACGACGGAGGGAGCTCCGTCGTGCGCATGCGCCAGACGCGACGAGCGAAGGAAAGTCCTTCGCTCGTTGTGTCCGATCAAAGGGGGCGTGCTGTCAATGTTGATTGACAGCATGCCCCCTTTGGTGGGCGTGCCGGGGGCGTGCCTCCCTGATGGGGGCGTACCCACGGGAACGCCTCCCGTCAGAAGCCGGCCCACTGACATCACTAGTGATGTCAGTGGGAGTGATTTTGGCTCTGATAGAGCCAAAATCACTCCGGAGCTTGCGGTTGAAAACCTCAACCGCAGGCTCCGGCTCGCAATTTCGATGGTCGCGATGGTCTCGACCATCGCGGCCATCACAAAGCACGCTCGTATAGCCTGTGGGTGGTGACCCACAGCTATATGAGCGTCCAGGAGGACGCTCCATGAAAATGGAGCCCGGCCCTCATTCAGAGCGTGCGCTCTGCTCAGAGCGTACGGCTCTGAATGAGGGCCCTTGTCAGCAAAAGGCGTAGGAGGTTGCTTCCACAAAATGTGGAGAAGATGATGTTCATAAAAATTAATTATCAACTCTTCCAGGGAGATCAGCCTCCAGAACGTACAGAGGGACCTGTGGTGATGGACTCCAGTGGGGACAAATTAATACTCTGTGAGCATGAGGATGTACACACACTGAAGAGGGTGAGGAATTGGTGGATGAGGACGACATCTTGCCTCCCGTAGAGACAGTTTGTGCAGGGACAGATTAATAGCCAGCTTGTTTTGTGAGGGCCCAAACGAATCAATCATTTTAGCCACAGTCGTGTGGCAGACCCTAGCGCTGAAATTATTGGTTTGTTAAAGTGTGCATGTCCTGTTTATACAACATAAGGGTGGGTGGGAGGGCCCAAGGACAATTCCATCTTGCACCTCTTTTTTTTTCTTTGCATTATGTACTGTTAGGATGGAAGTTTGAAAAACTAAGCCCCAATCTGCCACTGCAGTGTCACTCCTAGATGGGCCACGTGTTTGTGCCGCCCACTCGTGTCGCTTAGCATAGTCATCCAGCTACCTCGGTGCAACCTTTTGGACATAAAAACACTATTGTGAGGTGTTCATAATAGACTGGAAATGAGTGGAAATTAAGGTTATTGAGGTTAATAATAGCATAGGGGCAGAAAAAAACACAAATTCTGTGATTTTAGCTGTTTTCATGCTTTTTTAAAAAAAAATACAGATCCAAAACACAAAACCCAGAACCCAAAACACGGAAGGGTGGTTTTGGCAAAACCAATCCAGATCCAAAACACGAAGACAGATCCAAAACCAAAACACGAAAAGTGGCCGGTGCACACCCCTAGTAGGAACACACCTGACACATAAGCCAATTACTATGATGACAACCAGTATGAGGATCAGGAGTTTACCTATACTCGCAATCATTTCCTGGACCCACTCTCCTAGACCTGAGAACCATTTCAATGGGTTCAACCATGAAATCCATTCCTCTTTCTTCTCCTCTACTTCAGCCACTGAAGCATTATGGTTCTTCCAAAATTCCCATTTTAACTGCAGAATTTCATCCATCTTCCGGTCTATTACCTCCTTGGGATCGCTGGTATCATTTGTAATGTAAGTGCAACATTTTACACCAAATTGGGTGGCCAAAGTTACGCAATACCCTCCAGTGACAGCTGTTAAATAATTTAACACTAATCTATGTTGTACGAGTTCTTTCTTGTAAGCTTGCAACTCCCTACCTGTATACCTGAATGTGTCATCATACATCTTGGCGATATTAGCTATTAATTTAGCAAGATCTTGGATATATCTAAAATTATACCCCGAGCGATCCTGGTGGGATCCAATGCTACCAAAACTTGAAAGCCAGTTGTCTCACTAATTAACTGTGTGGCTTTATGCACGTCACCAGGTATCATATTTCTTTTGTCACTGTGTTCATACTGTGTGTGAAGATATGGTGATGGTGTTTTTTTATGAATACCAAGCATTTCACCATGTGTAAGGGTCATAACTTCTGGAACTACTCTTCCCATATAACACAAACCTTCGGAACTTGGAGAGAGCCACTTATATGCTTTCCTTCCACATATAAAATATACATAATCGGGGAGAATATAAGGAATAAAATGCATCATAATTATCCAACACATTTGGATAATTGTGATGCATTTACAAATGATCCTATCTCAGGTTCTCCCATATGGCTAATACATGTTTCTGGTTGTATAACCCTAGCACAGTACCCTTCTGGTATTCTGCCAACCATTTCTTTGGTGTTACTTAGTGTATATTTATACCAGAAGTGTCTTCCACCTGACCTAATTGTGCGTAACAGTGCATAATTCTTAGGCTCATGATAAGCCCTTAGTGAAAAGGTCATCGACTGGTAATTCCCAGTCACCTCCCAACTTCATTGTGACCATCGGGGCTTATGACCAGACCCTAAGGTTGGGTCTGGGCACTCGTAAGCCCCAGGGAGCTTTCTGCTCTGATGGAGCAGGAAGCTCCCCACTGACATCACTGATGATGTCAGTGCGGCCGCCCACAAAACGGTAGGCGTTCATTAAGGAACGCCTCCATTTTGGAAAACACCCCCCCCCGACCCGCCTACCAAACGGGGTGAGCTGTCGATCAACATCGACAGCTGCCCTTTTGGTAGTGAGCTCCGGAGCGACAGAGTTTTCTGTTGCTCCGGGGCTTGCGCACGCGCAGGGTGGCCGCTGCGCGTGCGCAGGACTAACCATCGAGTCGGTTGCAAGCGCATCGGCGCTTGTGAGCAACTCTGAATGAGGTACTAAGTCCTGTAATGGCAAGGCCAAAATAGAAAAACCTGGGATCCACATTCTGCAGTATCCACACATTCCCAAGAAGGTACGAATTTGCTGTTGATTCTGCGGCAGTGTCATGGTTTGTATGGCTTGGATTCTGTCATTTGTCAGATCTCATAACCCCTGGGTTAGGCAATGTCCCAAGTATTTAACCCTGGACTGGCATGGCTGTAGTTTGTCCTTAGCAACCTTGTGTCCTGTTTGCGAGAGATGAAGCAATAATAGTTTAGTATCATTTAAACATGACATAAGCGAATCAGAACATAACAATAAATCAAATTGGCAGGTTGAAAAGATTGTAAACAGTCGTGTAAGGCCTGAGAGAAGATACTGGGGCTGTCTATGAAACCCTGGGGTAATCGTGTCCATGTGTATTGTACACCCCTGCATGTAAAAGCGAATAGGTACTGACAGTCAGGATGAAGAGCTACAGAGAAGAAATCAGAACAGAGGTCAATGACAGTGACTTGGGTTGCATTTGGTGGGAGCTGCATAAGAATGACAGCTGGATTTGGCACTATGGGAAATTGGCTCTCTACTACTTTATTAACCCGTCTAAGGTCTTGTACCAGCCTATAACCCCTCCCACCACTCTTCTTCACAGGAAACGTGGGACTGTTGGCTACACTTTCTGTACAGACTAAAATTCCCTGTTGTAATAACCGCTCAATTATGGGATAAACCCCTAACTCTACCTCCTGTTTTAATGGGTACTGGGGAATTTTTGGAGCTTGCCTACCGCTTTTTAGATTTACCATTACGGGAGCTACATTTGCCATTAATCCAGTGCCCTGTCCATCCTTGGTCCAAAGTGAGTCTGGAATTTGGGATAACATTTGATCTACCTGAGATGGATTTTTACCTGAACCGGTAGAGTGATACATTGGTCCTCATTCAGAGGTGGTCGCAAGAAGTGATCGCTCACTCTGAATGAGGGCGACTGCATCTTTTTTTTAGTGCAGCCTCCTGGTTGCTAGCTAAGCTGTGGGTTACCACCCACAGCTTAGCGACCGACCAGGGTGATGGTCACGATGGTCAAGATCATCGCGACCATTGGGGCTTGTGATGAGACCCTAAGGTTGGGTCTCAGCAACCGCAAGCCCCAGGGAGCTTCTAGTTCTGATCGAGCAGGAACCTCCCCACTGACATCACTGCTGATGTCAGTGCGGCCGCCCACAAAATGGCAAACGTTCCGTCAGGAACGCCTCCATTTGTGTAGCCACCCCAACGCCATGCCTACAAAATGGGCTGAGCTGTCGATCAACATTGACAGCCGGCCCTTTTATAGTGAGCTTCGGAGCAAGAGAGTTTCTCTCTCGCTCTGGGGCTTGAGCACACGCAGTGCGGGTGCTGCGTGTGCGCAGGACAAAAACATCGACCCGGTTGCGAGTGCTCAGCCATGCGACCAGGTCTGAATGAGGTCCATTATCCTTTGGGGAGTGTCCAACATATCCCTCACCTCATGCGCAACTCTCTCTGGGATATCTAGAAATATACCATCTGGGGTACAATATATGACACATCCCATCTTACATAACAAATCTCTTCCCAGTAGGTTAGTAGGAGCCGCTGCTGCCAGGAGAAAAGAATGCCTGGTATGCAATGGCCCGATAGTGACCTCTGTGGATTTGGTTAAAGGATAATGTTGCACTTTACCCATTACACCCATTGCTGGTACTGTCTCGCTGGTCACCTGTAAATTAGCTGGAGATTTTTTCACTGATCTGGTCGCCCCTGTGTCTACAAGAAAAGGATATTTAGTACCAGCTACATCAACCATCATTACCAGCTCTTCCCTAGTACTTCCCATTAACCTGACTATCTGTAGACTACAGGAATGATCTGACCCCTAGCTTTGACTCGCACTCTCCAATACAGCATTTAAGGCCACAATTGGAGCTGGTGACTGTTGGAAACTTCCTGTACTCTGTGTATATTCCTTATGTGGATATCCAGGTACTCCCAGGTTAGGGGGTCCTACCTTCTTTACCTTACAGTTCCTACATGTCCCACTTGGTTGCAGTTAAAGCACCTTCATGAGTGGGGTGGGTGAAAGGGTTGCTGTGTGGGTTGAGCGGCAGGGAATGATTGTGGGTGTGGATAAGGATTTTGAGGGTAATATGGTGGTTGTGGATAGTATGGGTTTTGTGCCTGTGTGTGATAAGTAGGGTAGGGTTGTGTTTGCGGTGGTGCAGGATTGGTGAGGACATGTAGCTGTGCAGGTGCATCTGTGTCTGGTGGCTGTGATGTTACGGTCATTCCTTCTAGAGCTTGAATACTAACAGCCATTAGCTTCTCACTCTGGGTCTCTCTTTTTAAGGATGTTTTTATCATGTTCAATAGCAGATTCTATGAGTGTGTCTACAACTCCTCTCCAGCCAGGTAGTGAGGTCTGAACTCGGGTCTTTAGACTGTCTTTTAGACCATCCATAAGTACCATTATGATCATTCCCCTGTGATGAGTGCTATCTCTAATATCCTCTATCCCAGTGTACTGGGTGATAGCCTGCAGAGCTCGGGTACAAAAGTCCTCTGCAGATTCACTCTCTTTTTGTTTTATGGTGAAAATTTTACTCCAGTTAACTACTACTGGAAAATATACACCCAATTGAGTTATTATGCGGGTAATGTTACCTTGGTTACTCTCGTCTGTTAAGGGACCATCTCCATCCAATACGCAATCCGTGATAAACTTTTTCACATCGGTATTGTGTGGAAGACAAGCTCTTAACACCATTCGCCAATCTTTATTGATTGGCTCGTGAGCACTACCCAAATTTTTCAAAATTTTTTGGCATTTGGCTAATTCCTTTTTAGGATCAGGGAAATCATTCATTATGGAATTTAGGTCCGCTCTTGTCCAAGGACAATGCATTGCTACCTCCCTTGTGGGCACTACACCGTTCGCATCCGCATTCCCATTCGGAACAGCTATTGTCCGGATGGGATGCAGACCGGCCGCACTGCTACTTTTGACCTTGTTACCTGGCTGGGGATTGAGTCTATTACTTCTATGTATGTGGTTAACAACTTCCTCTACGGGTGCAGTGGATATTAACACTTCCTGTACAATCACTGATGAAGATGGGGCCACCACTTGTGCTTGTTGTGATGGAGCATCTAACATGTGTACAGCATGGGAAATGGCAGACATAACAACAGGTTCATCATCCGCATCATAAACATTTTCTTTGTGATTACTCAAGAGGGTACAAGTTACTTGTTACATTTTTATGGGTTTTTACAACGACTGTACCTCCACCCCCATACGCATAGGGCGGTGGTGGTGCGCGTGAACCACTGGCAATACCTTCTGTAATGCTACCTTGTTGCACAGGGCGCTGTTTCGTGGCACACATGCACCGCAGTTTAGCGCTGCGTGTGCACTCTCCTGTAACGTGCTCATGATGCTAGTTTGTGTCGCGTGCACACCCTTAAGCCACGCATCCCCCTCATGCTGCCACAACTTTAAACACTCGTTATATTTTACCTTTTTCATTCAAGAATGCACCTTACAGATGCTATCTCGGACATTGTTCAATACCTCATTATCAAAGTTGCCAATTCTGAGGAAAGGTCTAACACTCTTCATCGTCATTTTAAACCATACATCACAGTACCTAGTTGCATAAGCACGTACTTAGTATGCATAATATGCCATGCCGACCCAAGCGGCGCTTCCAATTTCAGCACATCATCTAACATCTCTACCGTTTGCTTGACTCCCATTCTGGGAGAACCCTAAGCTTTTCAATAGAGATTTAGACTGATGAAAGAAAGTCAAGATACTTTCACTTTACCTGTGGACGATATTAACAGGATGCACCCACACACCTATAGAAGAATAACCAGGCTGCTTCCACGCACCTAATCCCTTTTTGACTACCTTTCAACTGCTAGCATGTAGGCATTCCAATAACACCTACCCTTTTCAGTGATTTCGTCCACCCTCTACTCAGTTCACAATCACAATTTAGTCACAACTGTGTGGTTCAATTACAATGCTCAAATAAACCTAACTGATCACTGAATACTGCAATCACACTGTAATCACACAGAGTTAAAACTACAACAAAGACAACAACTACACAGGCTTATGTGTATAGACTGCGGTATCTACTACCGAGCCACTAGGCTGACACCAGGTGCCTAGCACTTAAGGGTCCTACGATACCCTTAACTAGGGAACATGTTACCCCTACCAACAAGTATTCACTGTTACACACCCTTTTCCTGTGCAGAAAAATACATGTTTTCCCAGACTATGGCAACACTGATCAAGGTATTTACAACAATGCTATCTATCAATATCACCATGCACTCTCAACAGCTTTGTTTAAAACATGTGGCAGCAATAAAGGAAATACGTATATGCTATTGTGCGACTAGTTGCATACACAATAATGCGACTACTACACAAAACGTATTATTACCCTTACGCTATTGTGCGATGTCCCTTTAACATAAAAATCTATTAATGAAGGAAAACAAACATTTTCCTCCCTTGTCCCTGGATTCTAATCAGCACTCCTTAAGCCACAATAACTGGTAGCGGACTCTCAGCAACAAAGTGGTAGCAGATTTTCGACGGCGCATCCACCCTTTTGCTGAGAGATCGCTGACTGAGTGTTACAAAGTGACCGGTAGCATGATTCACACTGCGAGCCCCCAACAATCGATTCCTGCCTGTCTATACCTTCTTTAATTGTCGCTATTTAGCGTTATGAGTTGCACAAGAAATAAATGCTTTCAGACTTTGAGTGTGGTTCCAAAGCACAAAAAGTTATTATTCAATATAAAAACAGATGGTTATACACTGTGATCTAAATACAATTAGCGCAGATAAATTATACAGACCCAAAGTACAGTTGTTACATACACACGCACTCTGGACCCAGATACCGGCATCAAAGTAGAAACCTCCGTCAGCAGCAAAGCAAGCAGACTGGCATCCAGGTTTAGAGAGCCCACTTATATACTCTTACAGAAATAGGCAATATAATAGAACAGTTTGGCATGATTCCATTGGTTCTGCTTCCTGGTTCTTCTGTTACAGTACAGTTCATAGGTCAATTCGTACACAATCCAGCCTCCAACAGCTCTTTGTGTCCTGTTTCCCACTGCATGATAAATCTAAGCTGGCTACATTACAGAGTACATTTTAATGTTTAACTCTCTATGGTCCATAGTTTGCAGACACATGTTGCGATCTTCTCACCAATGGTACCGGAAATCTGCAAAGACACAGTGGATCAGTACAACAGCAAACACTGTCTGCTTACCATGTGCTAAACCTTAGATATTAATTTTGTGAAATAAATGTAATTTGATAATACTGAATAAACCTTGAATATTACACTTTAATGCTAGGGAACCTTTTATGTAAGTGTGCAGTGTCTAAGTATTGGGGTTTTGGGAAAAGATGGTAGTTAGCGTTGTGCGACTACGTGTTTGTGGAGTACACCATGGTATGTGTTTTGCAGGGTTGATCATATTATAGTTTTAATGACTGTCTGTATTTATATGATGAGGACTTTTAACTTCTTTCTATTGCATGGGTGATGAGGGGTGTTGTTCCTTCTTTGATTTGTACACACAGGCCATTGCCAGCTTGTTTAATCCCAATATATCTGAAGCAAATGTTCTATTTCTCATATAACTAACATCAGGTTATACGTAACATAAATATATAAACTCGCAATGTGTTTAACCAGAATTATATACCCTTTAAATCATTTGGATAATTTCCTTTCATACAGATAACGATGCACACAAAATGTTATAAGTAAAATGTTTTTATATTCATCAAATCAATCTTCATAAAATCAATGCTTGTTAAAATACAATATAGACGATACAAAGATGAGAGAAAGAGAGAGAGAGAAAATGGTTGCTGTGTGAGATTATGGACCTCATTCAGTCGGTTGTTGCGGCCGCACGTTCGTACACCGCCGATGTTCGCTAAACTGCGCATGCGGAAAGTTCGCAATGCGCGTGCACAAACTAGCTGCTAATTCAGAAATTGCTCTCTCCTTGAACACAGCCAGGTCGGTAGTTTGAGTGACAGAATGAGGCGTTTGTGGGTGGTAACGGGAAGGTGCTTGAAAACGGGGGAGTGGAGATCCGAACGCAGGCGTGCCTAATTATGCGAACGGCGTTTTATGGGAGTGCATAATTAACAAAATAGTGTCATGGCACACGTGACATGGGTGGTTTGTACACTGAACTGATCGTAGTGCTTAAGAGAGGGTATGGTCAACCTTAAGCTCTACGACCAGTTCCGATGGTTACCGATGGACTCGATTAATCCTTATATGGCTGGAGATGACATGTAATGCGTACGAGAAGGGGGCGTATTTTTTGTCTTACAGCCGCATCCTCACCTTGGTCGGCCAGCTAATGATCCGATCTTAAGGACGCAACTTGCGAGTGCATCATTTGCATATCCAGCCCCTTTTCCCTTACGACCGTGCGGCCGCAACAACCGACTCTGAATGAGGTCCTATGTGTGTTGGGGGGGGGTTTGTTGGGGCACATGTCCTATTGTTTAAACCACAAGGTCTCTGAACACAAACTCCATTTTGAATGTCACAAAACTCACATAATGTTGTAACTTCTGTAAATCATATATCCATTAATGATCATAGTTATAATAACTATAATAAACCTATCTGAATTATACAACACCGAAACTGGGTAGAGTTATAACTATGATCACAAGACTAGTAATTCACAACTTCCATTGAATCAAGCACATGATTCAATGGGGAAACGTGGAGCACATGGAATTTCCTTTGTTCACAGCACATGGAGGTAGCCATCTTTAACAAACTGCAGACTACTTTTCACATGGTAATTATTACTTATACCAAATCTATACCAAATCTATACCAAATCTATTTGAACTATAAAATCCCCAAACTATGATAGTACATAACTTCACAATGCTATCACAATATGGCTAGCAATCCGCAACTCCCATTGAACCACAACCAGTAGCCGAATTCAACCTGAAATATTCACATTCCATACTACAATATTTCAACCAGATTCCATTATATAATGTTTCAGAAAGTATAAACTACTAAACAGTTTACATTACTTATAAACTTATTACAATGTAATTGACCACTACCGAATTACGGGTTCCTTCATCACCAGCTGATATCAAACAATTATACATCTACAGATTGCAATATTTTACCCAATTTCCATCTTAATCTTAACTACACAATGTTACAGTCAGACCACAAGAATACAACACACACTAAACCTATCTATCTCAGACTATGCTATTGTTCAAGCACATGGTGGATCGTATGAACGAGCTACAGTCTCCATTAAACACATGTGAATAGACAAAAACTACATGATATCATCCACTGTATGCATTGTTACATATTCTACATTACAGAGTCACCCATATAGCTTGCTGTTAGAAATTCACTTCACTATTGAATGTTAACCCGAAACTACAATACACACTTGTTACACATATAGGGCCTGATTCAGACCCACTTGCGAGCGGCTGTCCGCTCGCAAGTGGGTCGATGTTCTGGACTGAGCATGCGCATGACGGAGGGAGCTCCGTCGTGCGCATGCACCAGACTCGACGAGCGAAGGAAAGTCCTTCGCTCGTTGTGTCCGATCAAAGGGGGCGTGCTGTCAATGTTGATTGACAGCACGCCCCCTTTGGTAGGCGTGCTGGGGGCGTGCCTCCCTGACGGGGGCGTTCCCACGGGAACGCCTCCCGTCAAAAGCCGGCCCACTGACATCACTAGTGATGTCAGTGGGAGTGATTTTGGCTCTGATAGGGGGTGTTTCAATCCTTTACTTTGAAACTCATGTCCAATCACCTGTGGGGAGGCTTCAAGAGGAAAAAGCCTCTTACTGGGGGTATGCTGTGAAATGTGAACACCTTAACAAATGCTAATTAGATTGTAGTTTCATTTAGCCATCTCTATTGATATGCTGGAATAACCAGTTCTGTGTAAACTTGTTTTGGGGCCTGACTCTCTCTGGAATATATGAATGACACATATATATATATTTGATTCTAATTGTATAAGGAATTATTATTATTGATTTTAATATACACACTGTAACAGTGGGAATCGAACGACGCTAAATAATAGCATCACCGTATGGACTTATAATGGGCGAGATTCACTAAAATGGCGCTGGGCGGCAAGTCGCAAAATGGCGTCTCATTGCCATTCGCAAAATGGCATCGTGCAGATTTAATTTTAAACCGCTCCTGTCTCAGCCAATTATCTGGCTTCGACAGCCCCAATTCATAATCTGTCACTCATCAGCACCAATTCATAATATGCCACTCATCTGTGCCCCAATTCATATCTCACACATATTTGCCCCTAACTCTGAATATGCCACTGATATATGCCCTCAATTCCTAATATGCCACACATCTGTGTCCCCAATTCATCATGTTACACATCTGTGCCCCAATTCATAATATATTACACATCTGTGACCTTTATTTATAATATGACACACATTTGTGCCTCCAATTCACAATATGCCACACTTCTTTGTCTCCAATTCATAATATGTCATATATCTGTGCCCCCAATTCATAATATGCCAATCATCTATGCACCTGGGCAACCGCCCCATTCGCCCCTCCTATAATCTGGCCCTGCTATGAGGACGGGACAGACTCTGAGGAGTATATTTACTAAACTTTGGGCTTTTAGAAGTGGAGATGTTGCCCATAGCAACCAATCAGATTCTACTTAACACTTAACATAGCTCTCTATGGTCCTGCCCGCAAGTAGGCTAAATGAGGCAGCTTCATCATACCACAGCTTCCCACACAATGGGTTTCATGCACACTGGATAGAGGCACATTTAGCTTAACTTGCAGAGTTGGTCCTATATGCAAAATGCATCCAGCTTGAAATGAGTGGCATTCATAATATGCCTCAGAGCAATGCGCAATTAATAATATGCCACACATGTGCCCCAATTCATAATATGTCACACATCTGTGCCCCCAATTCATAATATGTCACACATCTGTGCCTGCATTTCATATGTCACAAAGTAGTACCAGCAGTTCACAATATTCCTTAGAGCAATGCCTCAGCTTATAATATGGCACATATCTGTTCCCCAATTCATAATATGGAACTCATATGTGCTTCAATTCATAATATGGCACTCATCTGTGCTCCAATTCATAATATGGCACTCATCTGTGCTCCAATTCATATTATGGCACTCATCTGTGCTCCAGTTCATAATATGTCACTTAGCTGTGCTCCAATTCATAATATGGCACTCATCTGTGCTCCAATTCATAATATCTCACACATATGTGCTCCTAACTCCTAATATATCACTCATATGTGCCCTCAATTCCCAATATGCCACACATCTGTGCCCCAAATCCATCATGTGCCACATATCTGTGTCCCCAAATCATCATGTCACACATCTGTGTCCCAATTTATAATATGTCACACATCTGTGCCCCAATTCATCATGTCACACATATGTGCCCCAATTCATAATATGTCACACATCTGTGTCCCCAATTCATCATGTCACACATCTGTGTCCCCAATTCATCAAGTCACACATCTGTGCCCCAATTCATAATGTTACACATCTGTGACCCTTATTTATAATATGACATATATCTGTGCCTCCAATTCATAATATACCACACTGCTATGTCCCAAAATCATCATGTCACACATCTGTGCCCCTAATTCATAATATGCCACTCATCTGTGCACTTGGGCAACCGCACCATTCGCCCCTCCTATAATCTGGCCCTGCCATGAGGACAGAACAGACTCTGAGGGGTATATATACTAAAGTGTAGGTTTTTAGAAGTGGAGATGTTGCTGGTTAAACTGCACCATGTGTGGGCTAACTACTGCCAGCACCAACACCTGCATTACACACACAGTACCATTAGTACCTTGGCCAATACATGTGTAATTGGGATTGAGGACCTCATTCAGAGACGGTCGTAGCGGCTGCACGGTCGTACGGGCAACGACCGCAAAATCCGAAAGTATGGCTGGTCGATCGTAAATAAAGTGACGCCCATTCATTAGCACTGCACCTCCTCTAGCTACCGACTGATCAGATCGAACGAACGACACAGTCGTAGTCAGGCACTGTCAGTCGCTGTATGCTAATTATGCTCTGATGTTTGCGGCGGTATGTGTTGTATTGATGGTCACATGTCATGTTTACATGGACTATCGATCAGCTTGTTATTAGCTTGTTGTCAATTATCTAATTAAGAGTGTTTAACTCTTGCTGTTCTTTTTATTCATTTTTTTTCATCTGTCAATAAACTTTATTGTTTTTTTCGTGGGTGTTTTCTCCGTTCTCTTTTTTTTTTCTAAATTTCCAAAACAAAGTAATGTTTATTATCTGTGAATGTACTGTTGCTAATTGTGTTAACTTTAAAAATGCATGTGCATTTTGCGTTAGGATCATTTGCACTCTTATGTTTGCAATAGCACACTGCGTGTTTTATCCAATCAAATCTGACCTTATTTTTCGGGTCACATGATTAAAGGATTGGCCAATAGTGTTTTTTTTAGGAAACTGAGTAAATATTTTAGCCAATCATCTTTATTTTACCCCATGTATATTTCATGTTTTCTGAAAAATCGTCCATTGCCATCATGAGAGCCGCGGCCTTTACCCATAGAGAATTATTGATTCTCGTTCAGATCATGGACAGGCGGATTACAACCGCCCAGCCTCCAATTTCCAACCGCATAAAGTGGGCGGCCTATGCGGAGGTGAGGCGAGCCCTTCGTAGTGCGGGATATAGGCGCAATATAGCACTACTAGAGAGGGGGTGGTCAGATCTGCGCCGCCGGTCGCCAGTCCTTTTGGGAAATTTGCAGGCGCGATTACGCAGACGTAAGTATGCATTTGTATAAATGTTATAATTAGTGGACTGTTAAAAATGTATGTTCCTTTTCCAATTCTTTTCTTAAATGTAAACAAACCCTCCTGTATGTTGTCCCTATTGTCCTGAATGTGTAAAGTGTACTTGTATTGTTAGGCCGAAAGTGAAAACTAAACTTATTTTTTTTTTATATCTTGAAATTTTAGAAACACAGCGGAGACAGAGAAGGGCCCGCAGATTTGGAGGCAATGCAGGTCCCAACCTGCAGCCCTCCCCCTCACCTTCCCCATCCGCTCAACCCAGCCATCCCTCCCCACCACCATACTCCCCCAGTAACCCTCCCTCCCTCTTCCAAATCTCCCCTAGTATTCCTCCCTCCCCTGCCCACTCATCCCAAATCTCCACTCCTGTGCCCGAGTCCACAACACAAATATCCCCTCCCTTTGATTTGTTCCACTCCATTTCCCCTCCCACCATTCCCCCAACTCCAACTTACTCCCAATCTCCGGCACCATCTCCCGCACCATCTCCATCAGGTGCTTTGTTGAAATGCTCTGATGGTATGTGTTTTTTAATCTTAATTTTTTTATTTTTTTTTTGGAGTATTGTTGTTATCCATGTTTTTAAAAAAATATTTGGGCTGTGTGTTTGTTTTCTTTTTTACAGTATGGGTGTCAAAATCATTGCGCAGTAATGCTTCAATATTTTGTGCTTATGTTTTGTGCCTGGGCCCTTTTTCGGGGGGGGAGCCCAAAAATGTATGCCTTTTGGGGTTTCCAAAATGCTTTTTATTTGGTGTAAAAATTGATTACATTTGGATTAGTATTTTAGATTTAAATAAAACATGTCACAGAACTTGGGAAGGTGATAGGAACCAGACTAACCTTGTTAATGTTGTATGCACTGTGTTTAAAATATACTAAGATGTAACTTCATTAGGAAAAGTGATGTTTGCCATAGCAAACAAACACATTGTATTTTTGGATTATCAAGAACATTCTAGAAGTGAATACGTGTAGTGTGTTTTAAGGATATGGCCGTCATGACTTAAGAATACACCTCCCAGTTGTTTTTTTAACATCGTAGGGGTTTTTTGGTTATGCCACATTGTTAGGGTTTCCAATTGTTTTTACACCATAAAAGTTTCTACATATTAATAATGTTGTGTGGATGAAACTTTCGAACACACCCTAACATCATTGTGTTTTTCCACTTTTTGGGACATTGAATAATGTTTAATGTTCAAATGTTGGACATTTTTTATATGTTTTTAACCTACAAATACATTTTTCTGTCAACAGATCTAACCAACATCATGGTGGAAATTCGAGAGGAGCTGACTCAAACAAGTGGACATTTGTTGGCAGCCTACTGCTGCCTACAGAGGATTGTGGGGAGGCTTGACCGATTTTAGTTTTTTATTTTCCTCTTTGTACCTTTTAAAATTGTGCTTATTCAAGTAAAGTTTTTGTTTGAAAAACATTTGTCCTCTTTTTTTAAAAAAAAATTAATTGTGTAATTCTGCATTTCAAATAGTTTGTGAACAAAGCTGGGTGCCTTTCCATAGTGTAACTAATTCCAAAATGTTTATGTAAACCTTAAGAACATTTGCAGTAATGTTTTGGGTTTTTTTGCTTTGGTGTTGCCATACATTATCCACCTCAAAATGGCTTTCAAAAAACATTTACACCAAACCTTTTTTTTGGAAAAACATTTATTAAATAACAAACATGTTGCCAACATGCTTTTAATCGTAAAAAGCATTTCATCACAGAATCACGCATAAAAAATGTACTCAGGGTTTTCCAAATTAAAATATCTTGCTTAGTCAGACATAAACAACAATAGTCAAAAACAAACATAAAATTTCTTTTTTAACAGACAAATGAATCAAATAAAAGGCAAATTAACTAAACATGTTGTGGTATATCCGGCCAAATTTTGGCCCTCATTCAGAGCCACTCGCTATCGGCAGTACGCTCGTTCCGAGCGATGTTCGCACATCTGCGCATGCGTACGGTTTTTAGTACGCATGCGCGAACCAGTCAGTGCGGCCGAAAATCATTTGTACGCAATATAGCGAGTGCCTGCTATTTTGAGTGACAGAATGAGGCGTATGTGGGTGGTAACAGGGGAAAGTGCTTGAAAACGGGGAGTGGAGATCCGATCGCAGACGTGCTTAAAGGTCAAAACGGGCGTTTTATGGGTGTGCATAGTTAATATAGCAGCGTCAATGACCACGTCACTTGGTTATTTTAAACTCAGAACTGCTCGCAAAATAGCGGTTGAAAAAACCAACCACAAGAATAGCGAGCAGTTCATATTCTGTTCGATGTACTCGATTAATCTAATAAATAGCGGACATGACGTATGGTGCGAGCGGCCAGGGGGCGTTTTTAAGAAATAAAAGAGCGTATGTTTTGCTCGCTCGTTCAGACTTAGAGGTGTGAACAGACTGCAATGTGCGAACAGATCATTTGCATAGCCACCCCTTGTTTTTGAACGAACGAATGCAAATAGCAAACGGCTCTGAATGAGGGCCTTTGTTAGTTGTCCAAAAACAGTACAGGGTATTACCAATGGGTTCCATTAGTTTTGCAGTTTTGGAAAGTGTTGTGATTTTGGTGGAAGAAAAAAGAAATCAAAAATTAGGTACACCTTAAAATACATTTGCTCTAAGTGTAAAATTCTAAATAAATATTAAAATTATTACCTAAAAAATCTGGAAACAGAATTGCGTCTGGCCCCCCCGACAGCATCACAACACCTTTCTCTGGGTGCATGGGTACTCGACTCCTTATTGCAATGTTGTGTAAAATCCCACACAGGACCACAATGCGAGAAACCATATCCGGCGAGTACATGAGTGCACCACCAGAGTGATGGAGACACCGGAACCGGCCCTTTAAAAGGCCGATACAGCGCTCCACCACCTGCCTGGTGGCAGTAAACGCGGCATTATATTGAGTTTGTGACCCTGGTGTGGGAGTCAAATAAGGATTCAGCAGCCAGGGCGTGCAAGGATATCCACTGTCACCTGATGGAAATGGGACACCATAAGATACATAAATTGACCATGAAAACATGTTTACACTATTACTATAGCTACATCCTGGATTTATACTTACCAAGAAGCTACGCATCACCAGCCTGCAGTGTTTTTGCCCAAAACCTTGAATGCTGGATCATGTACGCATGATGGCTGCAGCCTGGAAATTTGGCATTCAGGGAGAGGATCTGGAGGGAGGCATCACATAACACCATTACATTTAGCGAATGGAAATGTTTACGGTTCCTATATATTTGTTCCCTGCATGCAGGGGGCTGAAGAGCTATGTGAGTGCCATCCACTACCCCTATGACGTGTGGAAAGCCTGCAATCTCAAAAAACTTCTGCTTTACCACATCAAGGGCTTCTGTATCCAAAGGCATACTAATAAAATGTGCTATATGATTGAAGAATGCATCTAGCACACGCCTCAGGATCCGTGAAATGAGGGCTGGGAGAGGCCACCCACCAGCCCCACAGTGGTTTGGAAGGACCCTGAGGCACAGAAATGTAACACCACCAACAACTGTGTAAGTGGTGTGATTGCTGTAGGAATGTGAATCTGACTTTCTAGATCATTCTTTATTATTGAAAGAGTGTCTAGGATAATATTTGGAGGCAGGCAATATGTGGTTACAACCACATCATCAGGCATTCCAAAAAGGGTGACACGTGTTCTATATATCTTGGCCCTTGCACGCCTCCTATGCCTACACTCAGGAGGAGGCTGAGGAAGGTTGGTGGGGGGCAACATGGCCACTATTAGCTGGCCCACATCGCTCTGTACAGTTACAATAAACAAAAAAAATTGTTGTTGATAAAGAATTTTCTAAATTTTCCCAAAAATACTTAGCTTAGTAATAATGGTGATTATTCTTACAGGGTTAGGCTGTGCCATCTTTGGGAACCCCTACAGGTATTGTTTGTGTACGGATTTTTATTTTATGGAAGAAAAAGAAAATTAAATTTTAATAAAAAAACACCAGTATTACTACTATTATTGTGAAAACAATCCTTAACTTTGAAATTGGGAAATATTAAAATTTGAAAGCATAATTATTGGTTTATCATTAAAAACCACAAATGCATTATTAAATGTAAACAAAACAGCAAAAACCCTTCATTATTAAAGACAACAAACTTTTAGGTTTGTAAAAATAGTCACTTACCTGAATCAAGTACAAACTGGACTGTTAAACACCTAAAACAAAACAATAGAACATGACAATAATTGCTTGAATAATGTCCTTTTTTAATTTTAAAATACCAAAAAAAAAAACTTGCAGTAGGCTGGCACACTTACTTGAGTGTGCAAAGCACGTTGTTATTTGGATCCTCAAAAAACACGGCCACCCAAACACACACGGTTTTGGAAATGTATGGGCATACAAAAATGTAAAAAAAAACACCACCCAAAATAAAAAAAAAAAACAACACCCAAAAAAAAAAAAAAAAACAACACCCAAAAAAACAAACAAAAAAAACCCACCACCCAAAAACACAAACAAAAAAAAAACAACACCCAAAAACAAAAAAGCACCAAAAAACCCCCCCAAAAACAAACAAAAAAAAACACAAGCACCACTCAAACAACACAGACAGGCACCACTCCAAAAACACACACAAGCACCACTCCAAAAACACACACAAGCACCACTCAAACAACTCCAAACACTATAAACACTAGCAATCCCTTCCTGCACCACAAATCACTCCAACTACAACCCACAAGTAAGGGAACATTTGGCTTTGCTTTAAATAAGGTCCAAAAAAACACAATGATTGAATAATGCAGGCAAGGTGTGCATTGTACTTAGGCAAATAGGGATGCACGGGTAACCAATCCAGGGATGCGCTCACATCTAGCCCAACCCACGCAGTGATTACAGAATGCAGGAAAAGTGTGTATTGTACTTAGGCAAATAGTGATGCACGGGTAACCAATCCATGGATGCGCTCACATCTAGCCCAACCCACGCAGTGATTACTGAATGCAGGAAAGGTTTTCATTGTACTTAGGCAAATAGGGATGGATGGGTAACCAATCCAGGGATGCGCTCACATCTATAAAAAAGTCTTCAAAAGCACTATTCTTCATGCTCTCTCACATGTTTGGAAAATGTCAAGCGAGGAGCATGGTGGGCAGAGGCCAACTGAGGCAGGTAAGTGTGAAACACATTTTGATAAAAACACAAGAACAGTTCATATTTCCAAAAAAAATTTTTTAATTTTATCTAATTTTACAAATATAGTGGTGGTATTGGATTGCCAACACCTACAAGAGGAGGAGAAGGCGGGGCCAAGCAGGCAAAGGGCAAGAAACCCTCCATTTTCAAGGATAGAGCTTGAGACATTGGTGAGCATGACAATGGAGAACCTTGTCCATGCCCCAAGAAATATGGGGGCTGGAGCTAAAGACAGGATTTGGGAGGAGATATCCAGGGCTGTTAGTGCTGTGGGGACAACCCACAGAACCATTAAAGTCGTGAAAAAACGGTAAGAAAATTATATTGTGAGTGTACTGAAGTCAAAAGTGAGATCTTATTTTAAAAAACTAACCCTTAAAAAATGCAAAATCACATTGTCAGATGGACAGATTTCAAGTACCAGTTGAAGAGGAAGCTACAGAGTAGGGTGGACCATTCTGCGGGGACAGGTGGTGGTCCCATCCCTGAGGAGCTGACCTTGACGAGGTTGGAGACGTTGGCTCAGGGATGTGTGATGGAAGAGGACATAGTCGGCGTGTCCACTATGGACACTGACATGGCCGACTTCAACGCTCCACATGTGCAAGAATGTAAATATTTTTATGACCCAAAAAAGTATAAAGCTAAAACGTGTATGCGTTTTTTTGTTTCAAAAAATACAAATGATTTTTTTCTTTTTTTTTCCAGACTCAGAGGAGGTAGTGCCTGCTGCTGAGGTCAGGTCTGGGTCCAGCACAGATAGAGACTCTGCAGGGGAGGATCCAAGTACTCCATCTGGGGACCCTGTGGAGTCTACTCCAGGGCAACCATCGGACCGAGCAGTGCCTCTCCTAACCAGCTTGGTCTCCCAAACTCAGGAGAACAGATGTGTTCTTCTGAGGATGGAGACCACTCTGGTGAGGGTGGCGGTGGTCCTGGAGACCATTGCTGGGGCCATAGACCGTTGGGCCAATACCCAGGAACAGGCAAACCCACCTGCCATGATGGAGCAAGACTCCCTTCCTCCCAGGACAACCACCACTGGCAGCCCAACAGCCCCCCCGGCAAGTATGGAGAGCCCTATGCCTAGGCCTGAGGAAATCCCATCTACCTCTGGCCAGGCCAGTCGGCGTGTTACGCGCCAGTCAGCTGTCCATAGCTTACCTCTTCCTCCGAGCCGGCCCAAACGACGAAAGTAGCCCTGGATATCTCCTCCATCACCTCTTGTCCAGTCCCCATATTTCTTGTCACCAATGTCTCAAGCTCTTTTTTTGTTTTTATTAATTTATTTTTAGAATTGTTTTTTTTTTTTATATATATATATATATATATATATATATATGCAAATGTTGCCCTAACAAATGTAAGTTAAATTGTGATGAAAGGCTAATTTCAAAAAAAAAAAAAATGTACAAAGCAAATGTCTATATTTAACTATATCAATGATCAATGTATACATGGTTTAAGAAGTATGGTATCTGAAAAGGCTGCTACGCAAAACACAATGATAGATGTTTTAAAAAATGTCCGAACAAAATAAGTTTAAAAAGCACAAAAAAACATTTGTGTTATGAATTCCCTAATGCACACGCAAGTGAAATCAGTTACAAGGTAATTAGCAGTGTTAATAGTTACAATGCAGCAATCTTAGCTGCTTGGTTTGTGTGGTTCCAATTAGAAACATCACACGTAACATCGGATTAACGATTGTACTGTTGTGGCTTATGGACGCTTCTTGCCTACCTTAGCCTGGACGATCATCCTGTTCATAGAGTGACGTTGTCAAGCATCCGCAATTCATGGTCGTACGAAGCAGATAATTTATGCATTCCCCTAAAATGCCTGGAAACGCTGAAGAACGCCTCCGTTTGCAGACCACCACCCCCGTATACACCCACAAATGGACTTTCCTGTCCATCAACATTAGCAATCCACTTCCGTTTCGGAAGCCCTACGACCGACAGTATTTTGCATCAGTAGAGCTCGTACGATCATGCGCACAGCTAGCCGTGCGCAGGCACAGAAATAAAAACATTGGATGCGTACGACCGTGCGGCCGCTACGACCGACTCTGAATGAGGTCCTGATTTCTCTGGAAGACTACTGCACTAAGCACATTCCGCTATGCATATCTGTGAAAGCTTTACTGTGCTACCACTATCTGCTACAACCATAATACTCTGCTAACACAGTTATAGGCCCAGTCACCACATGTGCTAGAAGTTACCATCAATCCTCAGATTAAACTTCTCTTTAATCACCAGGCTCAGATAGAGCGGTGTCTGTTCCAAGGATATCACCATGCTCAAATCCGGCTGCTGAAAGTCCAGATACCCCTGGTGTAATATACGCATATACCAAGATCAAATGAGTCACAAATGAAACAAAATAAGAGGATCTGATTGAGTATGGACAAACTCTTAATTAATCTGTATGATAGAAATGTACAGTGCAGGGAACAGCATGTTGTTTGAGAGACTGACATGTGCTGAAAACTAATCTATATGGAAGTTTGCTATGCAGATGCAGTTGAAGTGGGAGAAATTGTGGAAAGGTCACTAGTACCCTGGTGACAATCCAAATCATGAAGATGTAGACAGAGCTATGGGGATAACTGGCCTAGCAGTGGAATCACATGTTTATTCAGTAATCCACGGAAAGATACAAGTTATGGTATGTGCATAGCACTGCAAATGGTGTATGAAGAAGTGTGAGTCAACTAGTGTCTGAAGCAGTGGAGGCAAGGTCATATATACTGCTCATATCGGGACAATTACACTACACCCAAGAGTGCGAGGCAAGGCAGTTGTCATTGGTGTGGAAGACAAACTTTTGTACCTAACCTTGAAACTAACCTGATTGCTGTGAATGTTTTAAAACAGAGAGATACAGAGTCCACTTTGTGAAGGGTTGGTGTGTTGTGTACAACCAAAGAGGGACTGTTATTGCTGCAGCTACCCATTATCAACAATTATACATCCTTGACACTGTGCAGTGCTGTGCAATGGTCACTGAGGAATCCACTGAATCATTGGAATGGTGGCAGAGTCGGTTGGGGCATCTAGGTTATGATGAAGTACAGAAGAGTCAGATGGTGACTGGGACATTGGTGGACAATCCTGAAAGACCAGCATGTGAGAGCTGTGTGAATGGTACCTTTGCACCTTTCCTAAATTCGCATACAGAGCACAAGTGCCATTGGCGCTGGTACATACTGACATCGTGTGAGGACCAACACAGATTAAATCCATGAGTGGCAAGCGTTACTTCATTACACTCATTGACAATGTTGCAAGGATGACATGATTATTTATTGAAGAACAAAAGTGTATTAACAAGTAACATTAAAGTTTACAAGTGTTCAAGAATCTCATTAAGAAATAGACATTTCAGATGCTAAAAGTTCTAAACTCTGATAATGGTTGAGATTACGAGACTAGGGATCTAGTATCTAAAAGAAAATGGCATCCAGCATTAGTTATTGCTTATAAACCAAAACAAAATGGGTCAGTGAAAGAGCTAACAGAACAATAGTTAAGAGAACCAGGGCTATGCTGTATGACTTAATTCTTCATAAAATAAAAAGTGAAATATCAGCCATCTACGTGTGTTTGGAAGTACAGCTTATGCTCATGTACCCAAGGAGAGAACACACAAGCTTTATTTAAAATCCATTGGCTATATCATGCTTGGATACTGTGGTCAAAATAAAGGCTACCATCTGTGGAACTTTAACAACAAGAGACTTATACTGTCCCAGGACATTGTGTTTCACGAGACCATTTCAGTGTTACGGTTTCCTAGACTTTACTGCGTAAACCCCCTAGAACTCAAATATGGCGAGGTCTTCTGCCAATAACAGCCACCCACTGTTTCCTTAGAACTAATTACATTCACCGGTACTTAGGTGGCTGTCTGGACTTATACTCGGAGTAGTAGAGGTTTACACAGACAATCTAGGAAGACCAGAGTTTATCTTGACACAATAGGAGCAGCAAGAGTTGATGCGGCTTGTGCAGCTGGAGTATAGATGTAACTTGTATAGCTGATGAGAAATTGATGTGGCTATTGCTGCCAGAGGAATTGATGTGGCCTGGAGGCCTAGATGCAGCGAGGTTTGCCATGGAGCGGCTATTGCAGCCGGAGGAGTTGATACAACTGGTTAAGCTGAAGGAATTGATGCGGTCTATGGAAACTATACAATGGATGAAAAAAAGTGGGGAGGAGGGTGAACTCCTACCCAGCTCTCGGCGCTGATGATAATAATATAACCCTGTCAGTTAGGATCAGCTGCAACTGCTTGGAGTTTAGTGTGAACCCCTATGACAAATATTGGAAAAACAGCATGGGCAATGCGCTATGATCACATCTGACTGCAATGGAATGTGTTTATAAACAATATAACACACATTGGTTGAATAAAAAAGAGAATATTTTACTTCTTAAAAATGGAATAGATACATCACACACAGTACATTAAACACAATACATATAACATATAAAAATTGTATCAGAATGATTGCTTGTGTCAGAGAGTGAATCTTCTGGAGAACAAAGAATAAGTGATACAATTAAATGTAACACATCAGATCATTTGTGTCATTTCCATGGAATGAATTAATGTTGTCTTAGTTCTTTATTCACTGTTTGAAACTATTGTGTTCTCACACCTGAAATGAATATATTGTCTATATAAATTGATTTGGGTTTGAGGATATCGTGCTGGCGTCCCAGCATATACTAGTGATATTGAAGATAATCAATTTGGAGTTATATAGCTTCTATTCTGGAATAAATACTCCTGTATATGATATATCCATCAACCCAATGGAGAAATAGCGGCAGATGGATAAGTGTCTTTCTCTCCGTATGTTGGAAGAGAGAAAGTGTATCTTAACGCTAACTGGGGAAGGATGCAGCGGTGCTCTATCAGATGAATGTAGTCACTGTGGAGAGCTGATTGTCGGCGTGCCGTGGGATCGGCAGCTTCGCTGTGTACGGCCGTGAAGTTGGCTCCGGAATCCCGCTGGCACAGTGAGTGCGGCAGTGCTCTCCCAATTGGATGCGATCACTGCGGGGAGCTGGAAGGTATTACTCCGTATGCGGCTGTACAGTCAACTCCGAGATCCCGCTGGCGTGATGCGTGTGGCGGTGCTCTCCCAATTGGATGTAGTCACTGTGGGGAGCTGGAGGGTATTGCTCCGTGAGGCTGGTATCTCCGCTGCCTGGAGCTGTGTAGTCAGCTCGGGAATTCTCCAGAGGTACAGGTGCAGGTGTGTAGAACACAGTGGAAGGACTGGACGGCAATGACGTCAACGCGTTTCGTCTCTTTGAGCTAGAGACTTTTTCAAGACTGACATTGCAATGATAAGTGCCGTTTTTATCCTTCTGAAAGGTCCACCTTTACAATTATAGACAGCTGAATCACATCAGAATGAGTTGGACAGCTGTGTTTCACAATCTTTTCAGTTTATAATTTGTACAAAAATAAAACAATAATTTTAACTGACTAAATAACAATAAAAAATCAATTTATATAGACAATCTATATTCATTTCAGGTGTGAGAACACAATAATTTCAAACAGTGAATAAAGAAGTAAGACAACATTAATTCATTCCATGGAAATGACACAAATGATCTGATGTGTTACATTTAATTGTATCACTTATTCTTTGTTCTCTTGAAGATTCACTCTCTGACACAAGCAATCATTCTGATACAATTTTTATATGTTATATGTATTGTGTTTAATGTACTGTGTGTGATGTATCTATTCCATTTTTAAGAAGTAAAATATTCTCTTTTTTATTCAACCAATGTGTGTTATATTGTTTATAAACACATTCCATTGCAGTCAGATGTGATCATAGCGCATTGCCCATGCTGTTTTTCCAATATCGGTCTATGGAAACTGTTGCGTGGCTGGATTAGTTGTGGTACAGCTATTGAAGCCGGAGTAACTGAAGGTTGAGGTGTGGCTTGGTTTGCCATGGAGCGGATATGGCAGCCGGAAGACTCGGTGGGGCCTGGAGGCCGAGGTGCAGCTAGGTACGCCGTGGAGTGGCAATGGCAGCAGATGAAGTGATGCAGCCTGGATGCCAAGGCGTGGCGTGGTTCGCCATGGAGCGGTTTAGACAGCCGGAGGAATCTATGTGGCCTGGAGGCCGAGGTGTGGCGTGGTTCGCCGTGGAGCGACAATGGCAGCAGGTGAAGTGATGCAGCCTGGAGGCTGAGGTGCAGCTAGGTACGCCATGGAGCGGCAATGGCATCAGATGAAGAGATGTAGCCTGGAGGCTGCAGTGCGGCCCGGTATGCCGTGGAGCGGAAATGGCATCAGGTGAACTGATGCAGCCTGGAGTCCAAGGTACAGTGTGGTTCGCCGTGGAGTGGCTTAGATAGCCGGAAGAATTGGTGCGGCCTCAAGGCTGAGATGCGGCGTGTTTCGCCGTGGAGTGGCTTGAAGAGCCGGATGAATTGGTGCGGCCTGAGAGCCGAGATGAGGCAAGGAACAGTGCTGAGACAGAGTCTAGCTACAGGAACCGGAAAGACACATAAAGAGACACTATGGCAAGCAAGGACGTGAGGATGCCACCGGATATTTAAGAGTTGAAGAACCAATCAAAGCAATGGAAGATCATTCTGTGTTCCCAGGAACATGTGATGTTGTCCAGCATCTAGATTGCCTAGGAACAGATGGTGCAGTTCCTGTATGGCAGGTGGAAGTAAAAGGAGTAACCATTGAAGTGCTGTAGGGAAGCAAGTCATGCCCCCCCCAGTACCCCCCCCCTCCTTGATGAGGCTTTAAGGAACCCTTAGAACCTGTTTTATCGAGGAAGTTTTCATAAAACATCTTCAATCCTGGAGCATGTAAAGACTTTTCTGGAACCCAAGACCTTTCCTCCGGACAATACCCCTTCCAATGGACCAGAAATTATGATTGTCCTCAGGAGAACCTAGAATCTAAGATTTCCTCCACCATGAATTCCTGTTGTCCCTGCACCACAATTGGAGGAGGTTTAACTGGACAACTGTACTTAAACTTAGAGGAGAAGAAAACTGGTTTAAACAAAGAACAATGAAAAGTGTTGTTAATACGTAAAGACTTAGGGCCTGATTCAGAGCCGGTCGCTATTTGCGGTCTGTTCACGCCTCTATGTCTGAACGAGCGAGCAAAACTCGCGGTCGTAATTTTGAAAAAGACGCCCCCTGGCCGCTCGCACCATACGTCATGTCCGCTATTTATTAGATTAATCGAGTACATCGAACAGCGTATGAACTGCTCGCTATTCTTGTGGCTGGTTTTTCCTACCACTATATTGCGAGCAGTTCTGACTATAAAACAACCAGGTGAGTTGGTCAATGACGCTGCTGTTTTAATTATGCACTCCCTTAAAACGCCCGTTTTGACCTGTAAGCACGCCTGCGTTCTGATCTCCACTCCCCGTTTTCAAGCACCTTCCCCTGTTACCACTCACATACGCCTTATCCTGTCACAAATAGCAGGCATTCAATATTTAGCGAACAAACGATTTTCGGCCGCACTGACTGGTTCGCGCATGCGTATTACAACCCGTACGCATGCGCAGATGTGCGAACATCGGTCAGAATGAAGGAGTGGCCGCTTACGAGCGGCTCTGAATCAGGCTCTTAGGACCTGATTCAGACCCATTCGCTAAGGCGCAATCGCTCGCTGCTGGGCGATTGTTGTTCAGTGCACATGCGCATAATTAGCATTGCGCATGCGCAAGCTAGGCTCAGCGATGGAGAATTTTGTGCTCGTAGCACACAGACTGCCCGCTAGTTTGAGTGACAGTGCTGTTTGTGGGTGGTAACAGGGGAAGGTGCTTGTAAACGGGGGAGTGGTGTTGCGGATGCAGGTATGTCAGGCCAACAAAACGCAGTTTAAAGGGCGAGCATAATTAGCAAAGTAGTGTCATTGTACATGTCACCTGCATGTATTTCAGCCAGCACTAATTGCAGTGCTTGTGGTTTGGTAAGGCTACCTCAAGGGCTGCGAGCAGCTCCAATGGCTCTCGATGTTACCGATTAATCCTACAATTCCAGGAGATGACGTGTGTTGTGAGGGGAAAGTGGACATCTTTATACACTACTGAGTGCTCAGTGATGTAACTCGTTAAGACATAGAGGGCGCCCTTACGCCACGCAGTGCGAGCGAGGAATTTGAATATCTGGCCCCTTTTTGTCAGTGAGCAGCTGCATCTTGCGAGCAGGTCTGAATGAGCATCAGGATTTACCCGACCAATAATCTGGAATAATCCGGAAAGGGCCTATGAACCTGGGGCCCAATTTCTGTGTGGGTTGCCACAACTTGATGTTCTTCGTAGCCATTCAAACCCAATCTCCAACCTTGAATTTACACGGCTTCCGATGTTTGTCCGCAAGGTTCTTGGATCGCACAGAAGTTTTAAGGAGCACACATGGAATACTCAAGATGGAGATGTAGATCCCCTGGCATTGGGTTCAAAGGAATTAGCTCTAAAATGTTGTCTGGTGATGCAGTAAAGTGGAGACACTGAAAAAGCAGAATGGCAAGAATTATTAAAAGCAAACTCCGCCAAGAGCGAGTGAGTAACCCAATCATTCTGACATTTTGAAACAAAACAACAGAGATATTGTTCCAGAGACTGATTGGCATGTTCAGTCTGACCGTTGGACTGAGGGTGATACCCAGAGGAAAGACTAAGGCCAATACCTAATGAGGAACAGAAATTCTTCCAAAATTGGGCATTGAACTGAGTAACCCGATCGGACACAATATCCAAAGATAGCCCATGCATATGAAAAATATGCTTGAGAAACAAGACGGAAAGTTCCTTGGCAGTGGGAATTTTAAGTAGAGGAATAAAATGTGCCATTTTACTAAAGCGATCTACTACAGTCCAAATCACAGAACATTGAGAAGAGGCAGGGAGGTCAACAATGAAATCCATGGTAATGTGTGTCCAAGGTCTACTGGGTATAGACAAAGGAAGAAGGAGGCCAGGTGGAGCAACTCGCGGTGTCTTATTCCGAGCACAGATGTCACAGGCAAGAATGAACTCACGGATGTCTCTCGACAATGAAGTAATTACATCATCTTGG
Source organism: Taudactylus pleione (assembly GCA_031769625.1). Taxonomy (NCBI): domain Eukaryota; kingdom Metazoa; phylum Chordata; class Amphibia; order Anura; family Myobatrachidae; genus Taudactylus; species Taudactylus pleione. The sequence goes on along the minus strand of JAUIMM010000373.1, from coordinate 2,480,202 downwards.
AAATACCTAGATGACCTATGGAATTCTGGGAGTGGAAGTCCAACAGAACAGCATCCCAGAATCTTTCTGGAACAAACAATAGTCCGGCAGGTTTTCCAGATGGAGCTTCCAACTGACAGGGTTGAAGGGAATCAACAAAGTTGCGTGCAAGAGCCAAATGGATACGTGAAGCAGGAATAATAAGTTGATCTGAAGCCACGGACTGTTGATCAGGTAGAAAACTCCTAGACAGCGCATCTGCCATGATATTCCTAGATCCCAGACGGATAGAGATTACATAGTTGAAGCGGGTGAAAAATAATGCCCAGTGTGCCTGTCTGGAATTAAGTCCTTTTGCTGATTCTATATATGCCAAGTTCTTATGATCGGTAAGAATAGTGACCTTAAATTTCCCCCCTCTAACCAGTGCCTCCAATCCTCCAAAGCCCATTTAATCGCTAGTAACTCACGATTGCCCACATCGTAGTTTCTTTCAGCTGAGGCGAATTAACAGGACTTAAAAACACACGGATGCAACCGATTGTCTTGCGGATCTTTCTGGCAGAGAATGACCTCTGTAGTACTCCATAGCCTTATTCTCTGGAACCGACAAGGCAAATAAGCATCCTTTGGCAACTTAGCAGTAGGGACTAGTTGATAGCACAAACATATGATCGTTGAGGTGGAAGAATATCAGTCTTTTGTTTGGAGAATATGTCAGAAAATTCACAGTACTAAGGGGGAATCTCAGAGTAAGGTGTTGATGCAGAAGGTTGCAACAGCCGAACAGGTACTGCGAGACAGTGAGAATAACATCTGGAGTGCCACTTGGAGATTTCACCGGTCTTCCAATCAATAACAGGATTGTGAAACCGGTGTGAGACCTAAATGTAATTTCCCCTGAACATTTAGGCCTTCCCTTTTACTGGTTTGTTTGGACAGTTATTAACTGTGTGACCTTTGTCACCACAGTACATGCAAAGACCTAAGGAGGGCCTCCTGTGCTTTTCCTCAGGAGACAGACAAAAGGCTGCATCGATTCTTCTGAATCAGGAGGAGGACCCCAGGAAGGACCCCTTGGAATTCTAGTGGGCAAATTCCTCTCACGTCTGCGTTCACGAAGACGACGGTCGATGCAGATGACTAGGTGCATAAAGTCATCCAGAGACTCTGAAACGGGTATTGAACCAGAATGTCTTTAATAGGCTCAGAAAGACCTAGGCAGAACTGGTCGTGAAGAGCAGGGGCATTCCATCCAGAGTCCACTGCCCATCTACGAAACTCTGTGCAGTAATCTTCCGCTGCCCTCAGCCCTCAGGCTATGGCAGCAGGTGAAGTGATGCAGCCTGGAGGCCGAGGTGCGGCTAGGTACGCCATGGAGCGGCAATGGCATCAGATGAAGTGATGCAGCCTGGAGGCCACGGTGTGGCTAGGTACGCCGTGGAGCGGAAATAGCAGCAGGTTAACTGATGCAGTCTGGTGGCCAAGGTGCAGCGTGGTTCGCCTTGGAGTGGCTTAGACAGCCAGAGGAATTGGTGCAGCCTGAGAGCCGAGATGAGGCAAGGAACAACGCTGAGATGGAGTCTAGCTACAGGAACCAGACGCTATAGCCGGCAAGGCCATGAGGATGCCACCGGATATTTAAAAGATGGAGAACCAAAGCAATGGAAGATCATTCTGTGTTCCCAGTAACACGTGATGGTGCAGTTCAAGTATGGCAGGTGGAAGTAAAAGGAGTAACCATCGAAGTGACATTCAGTTAATCCGAACAGAAATGTTGTATAGCCACATGGACCTGTGTTGCTGGATATGCCTGCAGCTGAATGCGTGTCTGACAAGCGTGAAATGACAAAAGTAAACAACCATCTGGAGAACAGGAGTTCTATGAGGAGCAATGAGGGTAAACTTTCTAAAAGGCTTAGGGCCTGATTCACTACGGATCGTAATTCTGCTTATACGTAAGCACCACAGTTGCTAATATCAACGGTGCTATTTAAATGTTTGCATTCATACTGCGAATGCAGCCTAACACAAGGACGCCCACTTCCCTTTACTCACATCCATATACTAGGGAAACATAGCAAAACAATCGGTAACATTGACCCATAAGCACACTTGCACAAGCCCTGACCTTACTCTGAAATTGCTAACATCGACACACGCTATCAGTGCTATGGCTGCTTATAGCCACGCAGTGGATAATTTATGCACGCACCTGCAACAGCATTGCAACGCACTGGCATGTCTATGTTCACCTGACCCCCCCACCCTCCATCACCACCCACAAATGGCACTTCATGTCAATTGCTCTGCGTCTGCGTAGCCTCTGCAATCGCAATTCTGTTTGCAATTGCTAGCTTGTGCACTGCAATGCATACGTATGAGCAGAATGTAACAATCAACTGATTGCGTGCGTCTTTGCAACTGCCCAGCCCTGGGCACCTCACCCAGTCCTGGTTCCAAAAAATTACGGGGATACAAAATGAGAAGGGTTACGCTGTAATTTAGGAACCAGCACTGGGCTGCTGAGACTGTCCTGGTTTTAAAAATAGGGGGGGGGGAATTTTGCATAGGGATCCCCCTATTTTTACAACCAGCACTGGGCTCAAATCCGGCCAGGTTGTAATGCCACAGCCAGGGGACCCTTTCACCGGGTCTCCCATGCCAAAGCATTATCATCCCAAGCTGGTCAGCCCAAGCTGGGGATCTCAGGAGAGGTGGGGACCCCCCAATAAAGGGAACCCCCACGTCTCCCGAGCACACCAGGCTTACACTGAAGCCTGGGGCTCTTCTCTGCACCCCTGGGCTGTGGGTATGGGGGTAATAGTGATGAAAATAACTTTTGTTTTTTACCGCGGAACTACATGTGCCAGCGTGCCTGCCCTTTGGCAGGCGGCCGGCACCCGTACCTTCGCTGTAAAAAAAATTGTTAAAAGACACACACACTGTAGATTGTACAATTATATAGCACACACCTACCACACTCACACATACTTACCTACTGCCAGCTGTTCTGTACCTTTGACCAAGTAGTATTCCAATGGGTTACCTGTGAAAAACATGCAGAAACATACACAAATCACACTGATCTGTGTATGTTTCTGCCAAACTTGCAGCTCAGAAGGTGGTTTATTTGAAACCTCTAATCAGCTGCGAGTTTGCTACAATTACACCCGTGATTGTAATCACAATTCTTAGCAAATTCCAGAGTTGTATCTTTTTCATTGAAAGTACTTTCAAGTTTGGCCGATGGTGAGTATAATGGAGCTTGCAAACTCACCCGAGTTGTTCAGTGTAAAGAGAGAAAATCTCTCCCGAGTTTATCTTTAGTAAGTTTGCGAGTTGAAACTCACCTGAGATTGCATTCTCGACCAAATTCAAATCTTTGTAAATTTACCCATAAATGTGATTTGAATATGTATAGTTCAGAGAGGGCCATAAACATTACTACTGAAGATCATTATATAAGAGCTCTGATGAAGAATACTTTAGTCAGTGCAGTTTATGGGGCATATTCAATTTTCTGCGGGGTTTACCTCGCGACCAATTGCCGGCCAAAATCCCTGCGGCACAGGGAAAAGCTATTCAATAAAATAGCCTTCTTCACTTGCCGAAAAATCGGGACTCACGCGCGAGCCCGATTTGGTGTTTTTTACGCAGATTTTACTTCGCACCTCCATGAGCTGCGAGGTAAAGTTCGACTGAAGGACTCGCGTGCGGGGATGCTGGGAATTGAATAGGTCGAGCGCAGCAATTAACCACGGGGTAAACTCAACGGCTAAATGAATATGCCCCTATGTTTCCAGTGAAATATTGAGTGAATGATTGATTGATTTATTGTGCTCACATTTGTCCCTTACAGGAATGTCGACTGGAATATTTTCAAAATGCTGATGTGATGCTTTGCAAAATGTCTTTGCCTAACTCTCAATGTCTTTCCAATGATGTGAAATGTGATGTGATGCTTATAATGTGTCCTATGATGGATGGCAGCCTTGAATGAGGAGGGTGTTGAAAAGAGTGCAGTCCAGTGCTGCCTCCATCCAGCATTCTGTTAGTTACACTGAGCTGGCGATCCCTAGGACCCATCGGAGCTCAGGGGCTTTCAGACCCACTCACGAGCGCAGGACACTCGCAAGCGGGTCGATGGTGCCGAATTGCGCATGCGCACGACGGAGGGAGCTCCGTCGTGCGCATGCGCGAGACCCGCATAACGACGGCCAAGCCGTCGGTATGGGTCTCGCACCAAAGGGGGCGTGCTGTCGATGGTGAGTGACAGCACGCCCCCTTTGGTGGGCGTGTCGGGGGCATGGCTGCCAGATGGAGGCGTTCCCATGGGAACGCCTACCGTCTGAGTCCGGCCCCACTGACATCACAAGTGATGTGAAGTGATGTCAGTGGGAGTGATTTTGGCTCTGATAGAGCCAAAATCACTCCAGGGCTTGCGTCACCGAGACCCTACCGCAGAGTCTCATCGCAAGCCCGATGGTCGCGATGGTCTTGACCATCACGACCATCATCATGGACGCTCGCTATACCTGTGGGTGGTAACCCACAGCTATGCGAGCGTTCATGAGGCCGCTCCATTTTCAGGGAGGAGGCCCCTGATTCAGAGCGAGTGCTCTGGTCAGAGCATCCGGCTCTGAATCAGGCCCTCAGTCAGAAGGGGTCCGACCTCTGACATGTGCTACTGTGCATGCGCGGCATCTCCGCTCGTCTTTGCTCCATTGCATCCATGAAAACAGTACGTACTCTGAGACACTCACCGCTGTTAGTCATTTCTGCGCCCAAACATAACCACAAGTGCTCTATACCAAAACCGATATATAGTAGGATACCAGGACTACCATCCAACGTTGCATTCACCCAGGTCACACCCGGCGCACTACAACAACCAACATTACCCTAAACTCCAGGCTGCTAAATTCCACACAGATTGCATACCGCCAATACCCCTGTGATATCCCTGTGTGAGCCTGTCTAGTTTTTTGTAAAAACTTTCATTTATGCTCTGCACCTTCCTGAGCAGAGAAGAAAAAAGTCCCTACTCCCCCTCGAGTCACTGAAAGCCTGAAGGCACTTTAGGACCACTTCACACAGCTTCACAATAACATTGTGCATTATGGTGTTTTTCTCCCTTTCTTCTTTTTCATGTTCCCTACAGTATACGCTGGTTCCGGAATTAGGATTGTCTATTCATCTAGATGGTCTAACTGTATATCTTTCTATCTTTTACAATGATCAATTTCAGCTGATGCTATGCAGGATGTGTATTCTTGTTGATTACCTGCTTCAGTGTCATTGCATATCCTCCTGATCATTCTTCAATATTATGGGGTGTTTGGACAAATGTTTAGAATGGCAGGGAGCGACTTGGTAGAAGCACAGGGCACAACACTGGTCTCCCTCTCCGGTGCCAAGGACTAACCTGTCTAGAGTCAGGAGAGAAGCCACAACTCAGATTGGGTTTAGAGCAGTGATTCTGTAATGAAAACGACCCTCTATCTCAGCGGTGGCCAACCTGCGGCTCTTCCATTGTTCTGATGCGGCTCCCCTGCCAACTCCACTGACTGACACTGACTGCCCCTCTGATAGGCGTGCAGCTGTTCAGAGGAGGTTCGTCCTTTGTTGCAGCAGTCTGCTCCACTCCAGAGGCATGTATGGGTGATCTGGTGAGGTCACGCCACAGACTGGATGCAGAGCTCAACTTGTGACTGAACCTGCAGCCATGAGGAGGACGCGATCACCGACACCGGAGCCTACCTACATAACACAGACAGTCGCCACAGGGTGAGAGCTATGGAGGGGGGGTTATTTCTTTTTTCATTTTATTTGTGAAATGTGGGGGGGCTGGAGTGGCCCACTGAGTGGAAGGGAGCGTGGGGGAAGGTATCTGGACTGCAGTGGCCTGGAGAGGGGGGGGCTGGTGTGTCATAAGAGGGTCTGCTGTTGTGACACATGAGGGGCTGTTGAAGTGACACATGAGTGGGACTGGAGGGACACATGGAGGGCTAGAGTGATACATAGAGGGGTTACAGTGACACATGGAGTGGTTGAATTCATGTAAATTTGGTTTTTTGTTTCTTCAATGTATTTTATGTGGATGTGGCTTTTTCAGTGTATTATTTGTGAATGTGGCTTTTTTGGTGTATTTTATGTGGATCCGTTTTTTTCAAAGTTTTTTATATTGTTCTGGCTTTTTCTTTCCCTTTAATAGTTACCGCCACGGTGATGTGTGAATGCACTTTTACATGCTCCTACAAACATCATAACAGAGGCATGGCCTAGCTGGCCACACCCCTTTTTGCATGTGCATTTTGGCGTGTGCATGATCTCGGCTCTTAGACATACCTACTGATATTTCTGGGCTCTTTGCCTCTGACTGGTTGGCCACCCCTGCTCTATCTGCTTCCATTAGTGCCATCTATACATGTATTACACTAGAATTTAGGCACCACTCCTTACTTAATTTGATGCCCTAGGCAACCCTAGCAGATAATCCCACCACCAAATTTAGGGGCAGATGGACTAAGCTCTGGAAAGTGATAAATTGGAGTGATAACCTACCAGCCAATCAGCTCCTAACTGTCATTTTTTAACCACACCCTGTAACATGCCTGGTGGCTGGTCGTTTATCACTCTCTAATTTATAACTTTCCAGAGCTTAGTACATCTCCCCCTTACAGGGACATCAAAAATAACACATTGGTTTATGACTTATTTTTTATTGTTAAAGAAACATGTGCTAAATGCACAAAACATACAACTATCCAGGCATCCTCCTTATGGCCCATGGCGTAGAAGTGAATGCCGTAAAATGTGTCAGTCAGACTCATTATACTGCTGCCTTCTGCGGGTACACTCATTGCAGCCCAGGTTGGTGCAATGTACCAGCTGAACTGCCGTTAGTTTCGCCTCTGACCCAGCACCTCTCTTCCAGTCTCACATCACAGCACCCATCATCCAGCAGCACAGATCACAGAGGCAGCCAACACCACCCATCACCCACACAGCAATCCTCATCCAGCACCCCTCATCCAGCACAGCACCCCTCGTACAGGACCCCTCTGCCCTCTCCCAGCACAGCATCCCTCACCCAGCAACACAGATCACAGCCTCACCCAACACCAATCACCCTTCACCTGGCTAGCATACAGCACCCATCACAGCAGTCAGCTCAGCATCCTTCACTACATGCTGAGCTGACATTAATCAAAACATTTTTATAACAGTCACTTACTTTTTAAAACTGGCTGGCTGGCTGGCTGTGCATCTGCCCCTGCTGTTTGCAGCTCCTGCTGAATCCTCCTCACTGCACTTTGTGGGGGTGGTGCTGGCAAGAGAGAACATTAGTATATGTGACTGGGTTACACCAGGAAAGGACAGTAGTATATGCGGTAGGCTGCAGGGACTCTGCAAAGACCCATGCGAGGAAGAGCTGCTGCGGCTGGGCATGTGCTGCAGCACTCCTACAGAGACCTGTAGTCATTTTTGTTGATGCCCTGTGTCCACTGCCCCCACTGTGCAGAGTCTGCTACCAGGGCTGCCATCAGAAATCGTGGGCCCCGCTTCTGACAAAATAGGCAGGGCCCCCCTTGGGGATGGTGCAGAGGTGGGTGGAGCTGTGTATAATGTGGGTGGAGTTAGACTGGGGGGTGGGATGTCAATTGGTCATTAAACCAGTTTAAACATTCTCAAAGTTTGGGGTCAGGAAGGAAGGATGGACATGGGGACACACAGCTGGGAAGCCTGGACTGGGAGGGCACAGAAAAGGCTGAACTGGGGGTGCACAGGGCAGGGAAGGCTGGACCTTAATTGTGAGGCACAGGGCAGGGAAAGCTGGCTGGACAAGAGGGGGGCAGGGCAGTGAAGCTAGGTGTACTAGGGGGAGGCTGGACTGGGAAGGGGGGACAAGGCAGAAAAGACTGGCTGGATTAGAGGGCACAGGGCAGGGAAGGATGGTTGGTTTAGGGTGAGCACAGGGAAGGGAAGGCTGGCTTGATTAGGGGGAGCACAGGGAAGGGAAGGCTGGCTTGATTAGTGTAAGCACAGGGCAGGAAAGGCTGGCTGGACAGGGGGGGGGCACACGGAAGAGAAGGCTGTCTGGACAAGGGGAGCACAGGGCAGGCGAAGGCTGGCTGGAGTAGGGGGTTAGGGTAGGGAAGGCCAGCTGCACTAGGTGGAGGGGCATACAGGAGGGACTCCGAGTCCTACCTTGTTTCTCAGCCTCAGCGAGCCCGGCCCCGGGAGTCAGCTGCGCAGATACACAACGGCAGCCTGGGAGAAACAGTGCAGCGCTGCCGGTGGCATTTCACATATGGCGTTGGCCATAAGCCAATCACAGCTCGCGTACCAGCAGCCAATCAGGAGCGGCCATCGTGGCTACTCCTGATTGGCCGCCGTTCCGCGAGCTGTGATGCTCGCGGATGGTGCCATGCTTCAAATACCGTCGGCGGCGCTGCGCTGTTTCTCCCAGGCTGCTGAAGCCCAATTTGATATCTTCTGCCTTGCTGTCACCGGGACCCTGCTCTCTCCGTGCCCGGGACTCCAGGCTCGGCAGACCCCCCCTGATGGCGGCCCTGTCTGCTACTATGCTCCAGCCTCCATGGACTTGCTTGCTCCCACAGCAGCAGCCCACTGTTACTGGTTGGGAGCTGCCTGCTGCTACCTGATCGGAGCAAAGCCCCACTGTCCAGGTGTCCCTGCCCTGCCGCCGGCAGTTCCTCCCCTGCCTGCCTGCTCACATTTGCTGCTGCTCAGCTGACAACTTTGATCAGGCCCATCAGCAGCAAACAGTGGACGCTGCACAGATGCCATTGTGCCTTAGTGCCTGCCCAAAACCTCTGCTGACTGTCAGCCCTAGGCGGGCTTGGATGCCCCTTGCCATTCAAAATACCCTAGGCAATTGCTTGGTTTGTCTATGAATAGGGCCAGCTCTGCTTCCACTGAGGGCAAAGCAAAACCATTAAGATCTTGGCTGTGTCTGTTTATTTTTTATTTAAATAGTGGCAAGAGAAAATACAGAATTCCTCAGCACTCTGCAAATGACCAGCAAAAGAGATGCCATGTTGCAGGATCCTGGACGCCTCCCTGTGAGTAAGCTCTCAATTTAGAAATATATAAATATATTAGGGGTGTGCACCAGCCACTTTTCGTGTTTTGTGTTTTGGTTTTGGATCTGGATATTTCTTTGTGTTTTGGATCTGGATTGGTCTTGCTTTATTATAGGAAATTGTCACGAATGACTTTGGAGGATCTCCTAGTAAGGAGCTGAAAGTTGAGGTCTGGGGTTGTGGAAGGAATCAGAAGCGAGGGGCCTGAATGTATGACCTCCTCATCCACAAGTATCGGATGTTGGTGAGACCTGACCAAAAGCGCAGAGTCTAACTTGCTGGGAGGTGTTCACAAGTGATCCCTCCAAGCGGGAATTGGGTTTAAACGGCACTCAGCAAGCAGGTCACGGCCCTCTGAACAGGTATCCAATACACGTGGGAAATGGAGATTAGAACACCGATAAGGCCCAGGAGGTTTGTACTTCAGAAAGAAGCACTAGTGAGGTCACTGTACGAGGATGTAGTACTAAGTATACAGGCAAGGTATCAGATGACCGCTGGCACAGGAAGAATACATGGTAGTTGCACTCGAAGAAAGTACTGATTACGTGGGCATGGTGTTTAGGTGCACCACTGGCACAGGAGAATGATGCTGTGATTGTACTCACAGGATGTACTGAGTGCGCGGGTAAGGTGTTTTCAGACGCACTGATGACACAGGAGGATGACGCTGTGATTTTACTCACAGAATGTACGGAGTATGCGGGCAAGGTGTTACAGATGCACCGCTGTCACAGGTGGATGTCGCTATGGTGGTACTCACAGGATGTACTGAGTATGTGAGCAAGGTGGTTCACATGCACCACTGGCACAGGAGGATGTCACTGTGATTGTACTCACAGGATGTACTGAGTATATGGGCAAGGTGTTTCAGATGCACCACTGGCTCAGGAGGATGTTGCTGTGATTGTACTCAAAGGATGTACTGAGTACGCGGGCAAGGTGTTTCAGATGCACCGCTGGCACAGGAGGAACTTAGAATAGACTTCATAGCAGAACAACAAGGTAACCTGGAATATAGTGACCGCAAACACTAGTAGTAACGACGTTGTACAGGCAACTTCCTGTTGTCCAGAGCCTGCTAAATACCTAAAGGTAGCAGTCCATTGAAAGACAGTGTCAGCTGACAAAGATCATGCTACCATTGGACCTAGGGTCAGTCAGGTGATGAATACTGTCATGGCTGCGCCCATGATGACAACCTCAGTAACCAAATCACGGAGCAGCAACTGGAAGACAAGCACACCTAAGGCATAATCCTCAGCGCGTCACTCGCAGCTGCACCAGACGTCTGACCACATGAGAAGTCATGATCACGCGAGAAGTCAGGGGAAGTCGGTGTTGAGGTGAGTAATGGTCGATCCTAGGCCGAAACCTGACATAAATAAGTGGCTGATACAGCCTTTTGAGGTCTGGTCTGCCAATTCTATTTTTCCCTGTTGGATGTCTGTAGTCAGTACCTCGTCTAGCTGAGGGCTGCAATCCCTTGAACAAGGAATATGACCCGCTTGGTGTGGAAAACGAATTAGAGGGAGGTTTAACCCTGATTGGATCATTTTCAGCAACCACCTTTATGTGGTAATCTTTTGCCACTCTAGATAGAATTGTTTGAGCGTTTTGTGGAGAGAAGAGAAAGTGCGTGAACAAGTGTTAGAGTACGATCCTCTTGAGGCATCATTGGATCTGTGCATGAAGCCTCCTCTCTGGACACATCTTGTGCCTTGGAAGTCTCAGGTTGAACCTGTGGCTCGCAAAGTCCGACCCCCTTAAAGAAAGGGTCTCTTGAAGGGCTTGTTTACCTTTCTAAAAATGACTTTCTTGCCTTATGTCTTATTTTAACCTCCTCTATGAAATGAGGGCTGAAGAGGTCAGGATCAGTAAGGTTAGGGAATTCTAATGATTTGGGCACTAGATCTGTGAGCCCTGCGCCAGTAAGCCATCTGGACCTGTGGGTGTCGGTAATATAGTTGAAGGTCTGGCCTATTATGAGTGTTGCTTTGCTAATGGCCTTAAGGAGAGCAAGCTTGGACACCACCAGGGATTCCAGAGCTACGCAAAACAGCAGTGGGCCAGCTGCGTCTGCTATTTTATATTGAATTTTCTCATAGTACAGTCTGTGGAATCATTGTGCCTCTTTTCTCCCACTATGGAGGCTAGGGCAGGGTTAATATTGGGAGCGAATAGTGTGGGTACATCTGGTAAACCCATGTAGGATCGTAACACCAACTCATCTTCTTTGACAAGTGTTACTCTACATGCCAAGTGGGCAAATTTCTGGACCTCAGAGTTACTTTTTAAGGCCCAGTGTGTGGCATATAATTTAGTCGGCTGTGTTTTTCCTAAAGCCACCCTGGCCATCTGAATCTCGCTATATTCCCCATGTTGGGAAGAGGCAGAGTTTCTGTCAATTTCCTCTGATTCCGTCTACAGAGGAAGAGTGGCCATGGTCCCTACGGGAAATGTGCAACTGTCTGTCAGGTGACCCCACATACTAAGAGCGGGAACCTTTGTGCTGCCTGCCACGGGCAGAGGTTTCTTGCCAGCTATGGGCAGAGGTGTTGTGCTTGTGTAACCTCTATTTAGGGTTAATCCAGCAAACAGGCCATATGACTATATGAACTGTGTTAAGAATTGAAATATAAGTATATAACTATTATCTCTGTTCAATGGTTAATATAAATATAATTGTACCACAAATGTATAATAATATGTGTACTTATACATAATTGGTGGTGTGGGCCAGAATCATCCAGAAGGTTCTGGATGCCTAAAACCAGTTAGAGCTAGTTCTGCTCACTGTGCACACTGACACTGAGAAGTGACAGTTGGAGAGAGGGCTCAGTTAGAGCTGAGCTGACCTGAGGTGACGACTGAAAGAGGCGGGAGTCTGAGTCAGGTATCTGATATAGAGAGACGGAGCCCGTGCTCTCTAAAGTGGACAGCAGATGAGGAGAAGTGATGAGCGGCGGCCATTGAGTAGGGGGATCAGAGCAGATTTCTGCCCCCTTTAAGCATAGAGAGCTTACCTAATGTCTGAGGGGAGCAGCCAGAGCTGTCAGTAACTGCTGGTGCTGACTGGAAAACATCGGGAGAGGTCTATAATCTCTCCACAGTGACAGCCCTATATTCTCTTCTTACTATAGCTACTAACTTATACACAGAAAAGATCCTCTAACATATCATACTATGGGCATAACTGTGAAGGCAGAAACTTCCCCTGCAGCCCCCAGTGATTAGTGAAATCAGACTTACTACTATTATATCAGGAGCTCTGTGACAGAACGCAGCCACACAGCTAGGGAGTCAGTCAGCTTCAGCCAGAGTGTCAGGGTTCAGCCTAGGATCGGCCTCTCTCACCTCCTTGCCGGTTCCCCTGACTTCCTTGCGGTCAGACGTCTGGTGCAGTGATGGACGTTTGGCTGATTATTCTGCCTTAGGTGCTTTTTGCGAGCTTCCATGGTTGGCTGTGTGTGCTGGGGATCGGAGTTCCCATCATGGGCGCCGCCATGACAGTTCTTCTCATGTGACAGTACTCCTAACCTATGGTAGCATGATTTCAGTAAGCTGATGCTGTGCTCCAGTAATCTGCTACCCCTGGGTATAAATCCACCTCCAGAACTCCAGGAAGTTGCTGTTCAACTTCGTTATTCCAAGTGCCTGTGTTACTCCCACTGTTGCTTCAGCCTGCTCAGTTTCCCAGTTTCCTGTATTAGCTTCCATGCTAAACCTTACTCTGAGACTTTAGCTTTCTCACAAGTACTTCAGTATTTCATGTCCCTTCCCTGTGTGTCTTTGTATATGTGCTGCTAATACTATTGCAGCTTTCCTGTGGCTATTACCCTGTATCACTGAAGTGTCAGATTACCTGCTGGTATTAATTAGCTCACAGCTGGTCCTCCCAGCACATGTCTGTGTCAATCTGCTCTGTGTCTTGTCAGTGCAAATCTGCACTTGCAGTTAGCACTCTCCCAGTGTATGCCTATCTTCTCTATATGTCTTGTCTGTGCAATCTGCACATGCATATATAATTATTCCCAGTATTTTGCCCAGTACCAGCATTTCTAGCTCTCCCAGTATTTGGCCTTTGTCCAGTACCACATTTCTAACATTCCCAATATATTCCTTGAGTCCACTCTATGTGCAATCCCCAGTATATGTTTGTACTTTCCTGCATATTTAGCAAACTCCAGTACCTACCTGTGTCCACATCTCCCTGAGCTGCTGAGCTAGTCAGCTCCTGGATTTCTTAGTGATTCTCAATACTTTCTCAGTAATCTCATGCAAGCCGGTGATCAGGATTTCTAATTGTGTTCCAGTGTATCTCCAGTGTTCTAGCAATAACTTAATATAGTTTCCGGTCTTCTGCCATTCCCAGGTACCTGTCCAGAGGGCCGCGACCTGCTCACTTGGTGCAGCGGAAAACTAAATCCCAACTGGAGGGGTCACTGGAGAAAACCACCAAGTGAGTTAGACTCCGCGCCTCTGGGCAGGTCTAGCCAAACCTGGGTTCGGCCGCAAATAGGAGACCTAGCCTCAGTCACTCCACAGAGGATCACTTTCACCGGATTGTGACAGTTTGAACAGCCTAATATGCAAGCCGCCAAGTTCCAGGTTGAAGCAGGTTTTCAGGATTTACTCTCTCGTGTGTCTGCACAGAAGACAGCTTTGCAATCCATCAGACAGCAGCTGCAAGAACTCTCTAGTCAAATGATGGTTATTCATTCAGTTCTAGCTGCTTTGTCCCCAGACACACCACAAGTTCCGCCAGTGAATTCTCCACAGTTTCGCTCCGAAGTTTCAATTACCCCAACAGATGAAAAATTTTCTGTGCAAGCTAGTGATTCTCTCAAGTGTCCTCTGGTTCCCCAATTTCCTGATATTCGAGACCCTGAACCTTTCAAGAGTTTCTACTGGCTTCTAGAACAACTACAAAATCTCCGTCCCAAAATTTTTCAAGTTATTTCCAAGCTTTCTAGTGCTACTCCTGACTTGACTAACAGCTTTTCCAAGCAAACTAAAGTAAAGCATCAAAGTTACGTGCGCCCTAAACTTACTGAGGTTGAATGTCAGCGACGCCGGGAACTGCATCTGTGTTTATATTGCGGTTATGACGATCACTTTCTTAAGGACTGTACTCTGCGCTCACTGAGAAGTGGTGACAAGTGTGTGACTCCTAATGTCTGCATTTTCAGTTCTCCCCATCATCCATCAGTGATTCCTGTTTCTTCAGTTACAGATAAGGAGGTGATGTCCACTAAGCAAAAGAAAGTTCAAGTTTTCGATTGGGGCCCTGCTACAAGATGCTTCAACCCTCGTCTAAGAAATATTGGGAGGATATTTCAACCTTCTAAAGTCAGGGACACTACTCATTCCACTTCTACTGGTCACGGCCCGGATTCCATTTCCATCAGTCCCAGCCTGGATTCTGCCTGTTCCGGTCCCAGTCTGGATTCTGCTTTTCCCAATATGGGACTCCAGTCAGTAGCCCCAGGAGGGGTCTCAACTTCCTTACCCCAGCAGGGGGTCCCAAGTCTTGCACCCCAGCAGAAGGTCTCAAGTCTCGCACCCCAGCAGGGGGTCTCAAGTCTCACACCCCAAGATGGGGGTCTCAAGTTCCACGCCCCAGAAGGGGGCCTTCGTTTCAAGTTTCATGCCCCAGGAGGGGTTTCAAATCTCTCACCCCAGAAGGGGGTTACAAGTGTTGTACCCCAAGAGGGGGCTTTCATTTCAAGTTTCACGCCCCAGGGAGGGGTCTTCGTTTCGAGTTTCATGCCCCAGGAGGGGGCCTTCGTTTCAAGTTACACGCCTCAAGAGGCTTTCGTTTCGAGTTTCACGCCCCAGGACAGGGCCTTCGTTTCGAGTTTCATGCCTCAAGGGGAGGCCTTCAGTTCAAGTGATGCCCCAGGAGCAGACCGTAATTTCAAGTGTTACTCCCCAAGAAAGGGTCTCAAGTTCCATACCTCAAGAGGGGGTTCTGAGCCACTCACCCCAGAAGGAAGTCTGAGTTCTTGCATCCCAAAAGGGGGTTTCATATTGTGTACCCCGAAAGGAAAAGCCAAGTCAACTTCCCCAGAAGGGTGTTTTAGGTCCCATACTCCAACAGGGAGTGTCAAGTTTTGTACTCCAGGAGGGGGCCTTGAGTCTCTCACCCCAAAAGGTTTCAAATCTTGTTTCCCAGGAAGGGGCCTCAAAAGCTATCCCCCAGGAGGGTGTTTCTAGTGTTATACCCCAAGAATGGATTTCAAGTGTCACGCCCCAAGAAGAAATCCTCATTTCAAGTTCTTTACCCCAGGAGGGGATTTCAAGCCTCTTACCCAGAGAGAGGGTTCCTAGTGTCCTTCCCATAGAGGGGACTTCAAGTGTCTCACCCCAGGATGGGGTTCCCAGTGTAATACCCCAGGAGGGGATTTCCAGTGTTACGTTTCAAGAGAAAGTTCTTGTTTCAAGTTCTTCATCCCAGGACAAGGGTCCAAGTATCCTACCCAAGGATGGGGTTTCCAGTGTTATACCCCAGGAGGGGATTTCAAGTGTTACGTTTCAAGAGAAAGTCCTTATTTCAAGTTCTTCACCCCAGGAGGGGGTTTCAAGCTTCGCACCCCAGGAGGGGGTTTCAGTTTCCTCACCCCAGGAGGGGATTTCAAGTGTCTCACCCCAGGATGGGGTTCCCAGTGTTGTGCCCCAAGGGGGAATTTCAAGTGTTATTCTCCAAGATGGGACCTCAAGTGTCTCACCCCAGGATGGGGTTCCAAGTGTTATACCTCAAGATGGGATTCCCAGTGTTATACCCCAGGAGGGGATTTCAAGTGCCTCATCCCAAGATGGGGTTCCCAGTGTTATACCCCAGGAGGGGAATTCAAGTGCCTCATCCCAAGATGGGGTTCCTAGTGTTATACCCCAGGAGGGGAATTCAAGTGTCTTACCCCAGGATGGGGTTCCCAGTGTAATGCGCCAAGATGGGGTTCGTGGTGTTATTCCCCTGGAGGGGACTTCAAGTGTCTCACCCCAGGATGGGATTCCTAGTGCCATCCCCCAGGGGGGGATTTCGAGTATTACATTTCCGAAGAAGAGTTCAAGTGTCTTACCCCAGGAGGGGGTCTCAAGTCTTGTACCCCAAGAACAAGGGTTTCCAAGTGTTACTCCCCAAGATGGGGGTTCAAGCATCATACCTCCAGAGGAGGTTTCTAGTTATGTACCCTGGCATGGGGTATCAAGTCTCTTAGTCCAGGAGAAAGTCTCAAGTTTTACATCTCAAAAAGGGATTTCAAAATCTGTATCCCAAGGAAAGATCTCCGGTTCTTTATTCAAGGAAGAATCTTCTAGTGTTGTGTCAAAGTCAAATGCTTTAGTGCCCAATCCGTTAAGAGGTTCACAAGATGATGCTACCACTACATTTAAAGGTATACCTCAGGATCCATCTGATGTTTCTATGTCCATTTTTTTTGATGGAGATATAACGCAGTATTATGCTTTGGTGGATAATTTCATCGCTATTATGAAATCCTCTCCATGGTCTGAAATCAAGCCTACTAATGTAGTAAAATTTATAATTTCATCTTTCTGAGGTAAAGCTTGGGACTGGGTTGAGCCTATTTATGATTCAAAGGATCCGATGCTGTCAGATTTAGTAGCCTTTTCTGCGGCAGTCATTAAAGAATTTGGTCCAACTTATCCTTACAGTTCTCTCGAGGATCCTCATCTCAACAAAGTCTCCAGTTCTGGGGTACCACCCTCTGCTATTAAGCTCAGATGCATTTCTTTGAGTCCTTCTCAAGAAGATCCAGTACAAAAACAACCTGTCCAGAAGGATAAGACTCAAGGAGGCATAAGGATGATGAATTATAACACAGATTCTGACTATGATCCTGAGTACAATGAAAAAACAATTTCGGTAGTTCCCATGAAAGACACTTTGAAACTTAAGTCTTCTTCTTCTTCAAGTGGTTCGAAAAAGTCTCGGAAAAAGAAGAAGAATCGATGACTTCCTGGCGACCAACCTTTCTTGGACCAAGTTGACTATTTCTTCCAATTATTAGTCTCAGAATCCATCTGGTATTGGGAACCTTGTTCTTCTAAATTTTCCAGTTCTTATTGGATCTTCAATCAAGATTTTCGAGTTTCCTGTGTTTTTCAAATATATATATTTTTTTTGTGTCTTTCTGAGGAGCTCCAGTTGAGCCTTTATGGGTGTTCGGTGCCCACCCTAAAAGGAGGGGGTACTGTCAGGGTTCAGCCTAGGATCGGCCTCTCTCACCTCCTTGCCGGCTTCCCCTGACTTCCTTGCAGTCAGACGTCGGGTGCAGTGATGGATGTGGGGCTGAGTATTCTGCCTTAGGTGCTTTTTGCGAGCTTCCATGGTCGGCTGTGTGTGCTGAGGATCAGAGTTCCCATCATGGGCGCCGCCATGACAATTCCTCTCATGTGACAGTACTCCTAACCTATGGTAGCATGATTTCAGTCAGCTGATGCTGTGCTCCAGTAATCTGCTACCCCTGGGTATAAATCCACCTCCAGAACTCCAGGAAGTTGCTGTTCAACTTCGTTATTCCAAGTGCCTGTGTTACTCCCACTGTTGCTTCAGCCTGCTCACAGTTTCCCAGTTTCCTGTATTAGCTTCCATGCTAAACCTTACTCTGAGACTTTAGCTTTCTCACAAGTACTTCAGTATTTCATGTCCCTTCCCTGTGTGTCTTTGTATATGTGCTGCTAATACTATTGCAGCTTTCCTGTGGCTATTACCCTGTATCACTGAAGTGTCAGATTACCTGCTGGTATTAATTAGCTCACAGCTGGTCCTCCCAGCACATGTCTGTGTCAATCTGCTCTGTGTCTTGTCAGTGCAAATCTGCACTTGCAGTTAGCACTCTCCCAGTGTATGCCTATCTTCTCTATATGTCTTGTCTGTGCAATCTGCACATGCATATATAATTATTCCCAGTATTTTGCCCAGTACCAGCATTTCTAGCTCTCCCAGTATTTGGCCTTTGTCCAGTACCACATTTCTAACATTCCCAATATATTCCTTGAGTCCACTCTATGTGCAATCCCCAGTATATGTTTGTACTTTCCTGCATATTTAGCAAACTCCAGTACCTACCTGTGTCCACATCTCCCTGAGCTGCTGAGCTAGTCAGCTCCTGGATTTCTTAGTGATTCTCAATACTTTCTCAGTAATCTCATGCAAGCCGGTGATCAGGATTTCTAATTGTGTTCCAGTGTATCTCCAGTGTTCTAGCAATACCTTAATATAGTTTCCGGTCTTCTGCCATTCCCAGGTACCTGTCCAGAGGGCCGCGACCTGCTCACTTGGTGCAGCGGAATACCAAATCCCAATTGGAGGGGTCACTGGAGAAAACCACCAAGTGAGTTAGACTCCGCGCCTCTGGGCAGGTCTAGCCAAACCTGGGTTCGGCCGCAAATAGGAGACCTAGCCTCAGTCACTCCACAGAGGATCACTTTCACCGGATTGTGACAGTTTGAACAGCCTAATATGCAAGCCGCCAAGTTCCAGGTTGAAGCAGGTTTTCAGGATTTACTCTCTCGTGTGTCTGCACAGAAGACAGCTTTGCAATCCATCAGACAGCAGCTGCAAGAACTCTCTAGTCAAATGATGGTTATTCATTCAGTTCTAGCTGCTTTGTCCCCAGACACACCACAAGTTCCGCCAGTGAATTCTCCACAGTTTCGCTCCGAAGTTTCAATTACCCTTACAGATGAAAAATTTTCTGTGCAAGCTAGTGATTCTCTCAAGTGTCCTCTGGTTCCCCAATTTCCTGATATTCGAGACCGTGAACCTTTCAAGAGTTTCTACTGGCTTCTAGAACAACTACAAAATCTCCGTCCCAAAATTTTTCAAGTTATTTCCAAGCTTTCTAGTGCTACTCCTGACTTGACTAACAGCTTTTCCAAGCAAACTAAAGTAAAGCACCAAAGTTACGTGCGCCCTAAACTTACTGAGGTTGAATGTCAGCGACGCCGGGAACTGCATCTGTGTTTATATTGCGGTTATGACGATCACTTTCTTAAGGACTGTACTCTGCGTCCACTGAGAAGTGGTGACAAGTGTGTGACTCCTAATGTCTGCATTTTCAGTTCTCCTCATCATCCATCAGTGATTCCTGTTTCTTCAGTTACAGATAAGGAGGTGATGTCCACTAAGCAAAAGAAAGTTCAAGTTTTCGATTGGGGCCCTGCTACAAGATGCTTCAACCCTCGTCTAAGAAATATTGGGAGGATATTTCAACCTTCTAAAGTCAGGGACACTACTCATTCCACTTCTACTGGTCACGGCCCGGATTCCATTTCCATCAGTCCCAGCCTGGATTCTGCCTGTTCCGGTCCCAGTCTGGATTCTGCTTTTCCCAATATGGGACTCCAGTCAGTAGCCCCAGGAGGGGTCTCAACTTCCTTACCCCAGCAGGGGGTCCCAAGTCTTGCACCCCAGCAGAAGGTCTCAAGTCTCGCACCCCAGCAGGGGGTCTCAAGTCTCACACCCCAAGATGGGGGTCTCAAGTTCCACGCCCCAGAAGGGGGCCTTCGTTTCAAGTTTCATGCCCCAGGAGGGGTTTCAAATCTCTCACCCCAGAAGGGGGTTACAAGTGTTGTATCCCAAGAGGGGGCTTTCATTTCAAGTTTCACGCCCCAGGGAGGGGTCTTCGTTTCGAGTTTCATGCCCCAGGAGGGGGCCTTCGTTTCAAGTTACACGCCTCAAGAGGCTTTCGTTTCGAGTTTCACGCCCCAGGACAGGGCCTTCGTTTCGAGTTTCATGCCTCAAGGGGAGGCCTTCAGTTCAAGTGATGCCCCAGGAGCAGACCGTAATTTCAAGTGTTACTCCCCAAGAAAGGGTCTCAAGTTCCATACCTCAAGAGGGGGTTCTGAGCCACTCACCCCAGAAGGAAGTCTGAGTTCTTGCATCCCAAAAGGGGGTTTCATATTGTGTACCCCAAAAGGAAAAGCCAAGTCAACTTCCCCAGAAGGGTGTTTTAGGTCCCATACTCCAACAGGGAGTGTCAAGTTTTGTACTCCAGGAGGGGGCCTTGAGTCTCTCACCCCAAAAGGTTTCAAATCTTGTTTCCCAGGAAGGGGCCTCAAAAGCTATCCCCCAGGAGGGTGTTTCTAGTGTTATACCCCAAGAATGGATTTCAAGTGTCACGCCCCAAGAAGAAATCCTCATTTCAAGTTCTTTACCCCAGGAGGGGATTTCAAGCCTCTTACCCAGAGAGAGGGTTCCTAGTGTCCTTCCCATAGAGGGGACTTCAAGTGTCTCACCCCAGGATGGGGTTCCCAGTGTAATACCCCAGGAGGGGATTTCCAGTGTTACGTTTCAAGAGAAAGTTCTTGTTTCAAGTTCTTCATCCCAGGACAAGGGTCCAAGTATCCTACCCAAGGATGGGGTTTCCAGTGTTATACCCCAGGAGGGGATTTCAAGTGTTACGTTTCAAGAGAAAGTCCTTATTTCAAGTTCTTCACCCCAGGAGGGGGTTTCAAGCTTCGCACCCCAGGAGGGGGTTTCAGTTTCCTCACCCCAGGAGGGGATTTCAAGTGTCTCACCCCAGGATGGGGTTCCCAGTGTTGTGCCCCAAGGGGGAATTTCAAGTGTTATTCTCCAAGATGGGACCTCAAGTGTCTCACCCCAGGATGGGGTTCCAAGTGTTATACCTCAAGATGGGATTCCCAGTGTTATACCCCAGGAGGGGATTTCAAGTGCCTCATCCCAAGATGGGATTCCCAGTGTTATACCCCAGGAGGGGAATTCAAGTGCCTCATCCCAAGATGGGGTTCCTAGTGTTATACCCCAGGAGGGGAATTCAAGTGTCTTACCCCAGGATGGGGTTCCCAGTGTAATGCGCCAAGATGGGGTTCGTGGTGTTATTCCCCTGGAGGGGACTTCAAGTGTCTCACCCCAGGATGGGATTCCTAGTGCCATCCCCCAGGGGGGGATTTCGAGTATTACATTTCTGAAGAAGAGTTCAAGTGTCTTACCCCAGGAGGGGGTCTCAAGTCTTGTACCCCAAGAACAAGGGTTTCCAAGTGTTACTCCCCAAGATGGGGGTTCAAGCATCATACCTCCAGAGGAGGTTTCTAGTTATGTACCCTGGCATGGGGTATCAAGTCTCTTAGTCCAGGAGAAAGTCTCAAGTTTTACATCTCAAAAAGGGATTTCAAAATCTGTATCCCAAGGAAAGATCTCCGGTTCTTTATTCAAGGAAGAATCTTCTAGTGTTGTGTCAAAGTCAAATGCTTTAGTGCCCAATCCGTTAAGAGGTTCACAAGATGATGCTACCACTACATTTAAAGGTATACCTCAGGATCCATCTGATGTTTCTATGTCCATTTTTTTTGATGGAGATATAACGCAGTATTATGCTTTGGTGGATAATTTCATCGCTATTATGAAATCCTCTCCATGGTCTGAAATCAAGCCTACTAATGTAGTAAAATTTATAATTTAATCTTTCTCAGGTAAAGCTTGGGACTGGGTTGAGCCTATTTATGATTCAAAGGATCCGATGCTGTCAGATTTAGTAGCCTTTTCTGCGGCAGTCATTAAAGAATTTGGTCCAACTTATCCTTACAGTTCTCTCGAGGATCCTCATCTCAACAAAGTCTCCAGTTCTGGGGTACCACCCTCTGCTATTAAGCTCAGATGCATTTCTTTGAGTCCTTCTCAAGAAGATCCAGTACAAAAACAACCTGTCCAGAAGGATAAGACTCAAGGAGGCATAAGGATGATGAATTATAACACAGATTCTGACTATGATCCTGAGTACAATGAAAAAACAATTTCGGTAGTTCCCATGAAAGACACTTTGAAACTTAAGTCTTCTTCTTCTTCAAGTGGTTCGAAAAAGTCTCGGAAAAAGAAGAAGAATCGATGACTTCCTGGCGACCAACCTTTCTTGGACCAAGTTGACTATTTCTTCCAATTATTAGTCTCAGAATCCATCTGGTATTGGGAACCTTGTTCTTCTAAATTTTCCAGTTCTTATTGGATCTTCAATCAAGATTTTCGAGTTTCCTGTGTTTTTCAAATATATATATTTTTTTTGTGTCTTTCTGAGGAGCTCCAGTTGAGCCTTTATGGGTGTTCGGTGCCCACCCTAAAAGGAGGGGGTACTGTCAGGGTTCAGCCTAGGATCGGCCTCTCTCACCTCCTTGCCGGCTTCCCCTGACTTCCTTGCAGTCAGACGTCGGGTGCAGTGATGGATGTGGGGCTGAGTATTCTGCCTTAGGTGCTTTTTGCGAGCTTCCATGGTCGGCTGTGTGTGCTGAGGATCAGAGTTCCCATCATGGGCGCCGCCATGACAATTCCTCTCATGTGACAGTACTCCTAACCTATGGTAGCATGATTTCAGTAAGCTGATGCTGTGCTCCAGTAATCTGCTACCCCTGGGTATAAATCCACCTCCAGAACTCCAGGAAGTTGCTGTTCAACTTCGTTATTCCAAGTGCCTGTGTTACTCCCACTGTTGCTTCAGCCTGCTCACAGTTTCCCAGTTTCCTGTATTAGCTTCCATGCTAAACCTTACTCTGAGACTTTAGCTTTCTCACAAGTACTTCAGTATTTCATGTCCCTTCCCTGTGTGTCTTTGTATATGTGCTGCTAATACTATTGCAGCTTTCCTGTGGCTATTACCCTGTATCACTGAAGTGTCAGATTACCTGCTGGTATTAATTAGCTCACAGCTGGTCCTCCCAGCACATGTCTGTGTCAATCTGCTCTGTGTCTTGTCAGTGCAAATCTGCACTTGCAGTTAGCACTCTCCCAGTGTATGCCTATCTTCTCTATATGTCTTGTCTGTGCAATCTGCACATGCATATATAATTATTCCCAGTATTTTGCCCAGTACCAGCATTTCTAGCTCTCCCAGTATTTGGCCTTTGTCCAGTACCACATTTCTAACATTCCCAATATATTCCTTGAGTCCACTCTATGTGCAATCCCCAGTATATGTTTGTGCTTTCCTGCATATTTAGCAAACTCCAGTACCTGCCTGTGTCCACATCTCCCTGAGCTGCTGAGCTAGTCAGCTCCTGGATTTCTTAGTGATTCTCAGTACTTTCTCAGTAATCTCATGCAAGCCGGTGATCAGGATTTCTAATTGTGTTCCAGTGTATCTCCAGTGTTCTAGCAATAACTTAATATAGTTTCCGGTCTTCTGCCATTCCCAGGTACCTGCCCAGAGGGCCGCGATCTGGTCACTTGGTGCAGCGGAAAACCAAATCCCAAATGGAGGGGTCACTGGAGAAAACCACCAAGTGAGTTAGACTCTGCGCCCCTGGGCAGGTCTAGCCAAACCTGGGTTCGGCCGCAAATTGGAGACCTAGCCTCAGTCACTCCGATAGTCACCTGAACCCCCCAGCTCACCGTCCTCCACAGAGGATCACTTTCACTGGATTGTGACACAGAGCCTGACAGATGTAAGTCTTCCAGGGCCTGTCCTACCATTAGGCAACCTTGGGCGCCAGCCACTGGAGGGCGCCACTGGGTCCACAAAGAAAAAATATGAATGGCATAATTCATGGCTGAGTGACATATAATGAATTTGTGGCACAGCTGTATGGCATATTATGAATTTGCGGCGGTGTTATGAGGTACATTGTGACTTTGGTGCTCTACTGTGTGTAATATTCTATATAGTATATTATGAATTTGGGACACTGCTGTGCATGGCATATTATTTAACTGGGGAGACTGATGCGTGGCATATTATGAATTGGAGGGAGCAGGGGGGCTTGGTGAAATGTTTCCTAGGGCGCCCGGAAACCTTGCTCCGGCCCTGAAGTCTTCTATAACCTCATTGAGGTACAACAGCCTAAGAAACAGCGTGTGACCTTACATTAAGTTCACCTGCCTCACTGAGGATATGTAAGACAATATTCACATAACATATAATTATATATACCCTGCAGCTTAACTTTGTGCATCACATCACCTATATCTAGGTTGTAATACTATTCAGTGGAGGATATTCCCATGTGCAATCATCACCTGCAGAAAGATAACAAAACTATTATTTCATCAAGCCTTGATAAGTCTATATATATATATATATATATATATATATATAGACTTAAGTCAGGTCCATAAATATTGGGACATTGACAGAATTTTCATATTTTGGCCTCTATTCACCACCACAATGGCTTTGAAATGAAACAAACAAGATGTGCTTTAACTGCAGACTTTCAGATTTTATTTGAGGGTAATTACATCCAAATCAGGTGAACGGTGTAGGAATTACAACGGTTTCTATATGTGCCTCCCACTTTTTAAGGGGCCAAAAGTAATGGGACAAACTAAACAATCCTAAATCTAACTTTCACTTTTTAATACTTTGTAGCAAATCCTTTGCAGGCAATTACAGCCTGAAGTCTGGAACGCATAGACATCACCAGTCGCTGGGTTTCATCCCTGGTGATGCTCTGCCAGGCCTCTACTGCAAATGTCTTCAGTTCCTGCTTGTTCTTGGGGCATTTTCCCTTCAGTTTTGTCTTCATCAAGTGAAATGCATGCTCAATCGAATTCAGGTCAGGGGATTGACTTGGCCATTGCATAACATTCCACTTTTTAGCCTTAAAAAACTCTTTGGTTGCTTTTGCAGTATGCTTTGGGTCATTGTTCATCTGCACTGTGAAGTGCTGTCCAATGAGTTCTGAAGCATTTGACTGAATATGAGCATACAATATTGCCTGAAACACTTCAGAATTCATTCTGCTGCTTTTGTCAGCAGTCACATCATCAATAAATACAAGGGAACCAGTTCCATTGGCAGCCATACATGCCCACGCCATGACACTACCACCACCATGCTTCACTGATGAGGTGGTATGTTTTGGATCATGAGCAGTTCCTTTCCTTCACTTCTCTTCCCATCACTCTGGTACAAGTTGATCTTTGTCTCCTCTGTCCATAGGATGTTGTTCCAGAACTGTAATGGCTTTTTTAGATGTTGTTTGGCAAACTCTAATCTGGTCTTCCTGTTTTTGTGGCTCACCAATGGTTTGCATCTTGTGGTGAACCCTCTATATTCACTCTTGTGAAGTCTTCTCTTGATTGTTGACTTTGACACATATACATCTACCTCCTGGAGAGTGTTCTTGATTTGGCCAACTGTTGTGAAGGGGTTTTTCTTCACATGGGAAATAATTCTTTTGTCATCCACCACAGTTGTTTTCCGTGGTCTTACGGGTCTTTTGGTGTTGCTGAGCTCTCCGGTGCGTTCTTTCTTTTTAAGAATGTTCCAAACAGTTGATTTGGCCACACCTAATGTTTTTGCTATCTCTCTGATGGGTTTGTTTTGATTTTTCAGCCTAATGATGGCTTGCTTCACTGATAGTGACAGCTCTTTGGATCTCATATTGAGAGTCGGCAGCAACTGATTCCAAATGCAAATGTCACACCTAGAATCAACTCCAGACCTTTTACCTGATTAATTGATAATGAAATAATGAGGGAATAGCCCACACTGTCCATGAAATAGCTTTTGAGTTGATAGTCCCATTACTTTTGGCCCCTTAAAAAGTGGGAGGCACATATTGAAACTGTTGTAATTCCTATACTGTTCACCTGATTTGGATGTAATTACCCTCAAATTAAATCTGAAAGTCTGCAGTTAAAGCACATCTTGTTTGTTTCATTTCAAAACCATTGTGGTGGTGAATAGAGGTCAAAATCTGAAAATTCTGTCAATGGTCCAATATTTATGGACCTGACTGTATATATATTAAGGTATTTATATTTGAACCTCTATATACCCCTGCCTGTACCTTCTAAAATCCTTCCTATAAACCTCTAAGGATGACGCTAATTTGCGTACGCAGTCATACAATAAATAGACTCCAGACTCAGAACATGTGGTTCCGAAGCACAAAGTATTATTCAAGTAAAAGTACAGTCAGTTACACGCTATGATCTGTGTACAATTTAGCGCAAAGGAATTATACAGACCCAAGTACAGTATACATACGCAGCGCCTCTGGTCCAGATGTTAGGTATCTGCAAGAAACCCCTCATCCGTCAGCATTCAGCAAGAAGACTAAGACCTAGTGTTTGAGAACACATGTTTATATCCCCCCAGAATAGACAGTACAATAGAGGAGTTTGCTACTGATATCATTGGTTCCCAGAGGGGAAGCGTTTGTTACAGAGCGTTTAACAGGCTGGTTCAAATAGACCAACCCAGCCTCTAACAACTGTGGGTCTCTTCCCTCCCGCCCCCATGCTACATCCTAACAGTTGTTCATTAAATATACATTTTGTTGCTTGTAGTCTCTGCGGTTCATAAGTTGAGAATGCATGATGCGATCTCCACACCGATAGTACCGGAATTCTGTTGAAAGAGTACGCATCAGTACGAAACCAAACACGGCTTTCTTAGCATGTATAAAACCTTAGTTATAAAATATCTTTATTTCACAGCATTTAAACTAACTGAACCAACTTAAATCTTATACTTTAAAGCTTATTAAACCTTATGTGTGAATATGTAATGTGTGAGTATGTAGGGTTTGATATAAGGATGCTAGTTAACTTGGGGGCAGATGCATGCGCATAAAGCTAATAAAACAGCGGTTTCATACAAAGTCCTATGCATTTGCTAATATGCGACTAGTTAACAGCGCAATTGTGCATATTAATGTGTGTATGAGAAATTATGCACTTAAATCTCACTAAGTGAACATCTAGCAATGTGACATGCTGAGCCTGATAGTTCCATATGCCCCCCCCGTCAGCAGGCCCCCACCTTTCCCAGGCTTCAAAAGAAAAACTCTTTATTCTCCCAGTCTCTTGTGTGAATGCAAATAGCCCAGCTACAAGAGACAGACCTAACATAACACTCTAATCTTTGAAGTCATTTCATTGCAGGAAGCTTGCTAATGTAAGGTGTGTATTCGAGCCGGGCCACCTGTAGTGAGAGCAAACACTATCCAGGAAGCTTATCTACGCAAGCTAGTTGTCACGTAGCCATTTGCTTTATTCATCTAATGCAATCCAATTTTGAAATACTGTAAAGCCATTTCTGAAATATATCCTTTACAATACGTAAAATCATGAAATAGGCTTTTGGTGAATCGCCGTAACTTATGGCGATGGTCACAGATGCATTCGCATGGTGCTAATAATATTATCGCCACATGTACTAAAGTGTGAGTTTATCTAAAATGGCACTTAGGTGGCCATTTCGCAAAATGGCATCGCTGCGATTCAATTTTAAACTGATCTTGTCTCAGCCAATAATCCAGTTTCGACAATATATATATAAATATATATATACACATCAACTTTCTTCACACAGTGATTATTATGCTAACCAACTTCTCAGTGCGAAACATGTAATGTGAAAGCAAAGGAGGATCAATAAGTTCTGGTAGCAATTTATTTAAGGGTTAATACTTTAGCTGCCATATATTATCTCTTTCTGGTTCTTAGTTTGAAGAAGCAAAACAGTAGTAAAGGATTGACCATTATTTATTTTAAAGAACAAAATAGTTATGTATATGTATTTACTAATACTGTGGTAACATTGTAAGTGTATTAGAAAAGGTAAACCAATACGTAGGGAGACTATTAGAGTGGAAACTAAGCTGTGGGTGGGTAATGTGTATCTGACCCAAGAGTTTGTATACAGTTTATATATATATATATATATATATATATATATAATTTAAGTTAGTGAGGGAAGCAAATAACTAGAGATTATAGGAGTCCTCACCCTCATTAAAGTATGTAGTAGGAGTGCTATTTACTTAATCCATTTGTAAGTGTAGATATGTGCTTGTGGTTTCATGTTACATTGTGTAACTAATTTGACCATCATTCTTGTGTGATTTATGCATTATATTATGGTGCATCCTCAGTATAACCCTCTTTCATAAGATCTGCATCCTGAAACGTTCCAGCCTAATACAGTCTGTATTTGTGTCAGATATACGTCATCAGTAATTTGTCTAAGACCGGGTTTGGTAATAGGGGATAACCTATCTCAAACACTCTCTCCCACAGATAGGGGTTCTCCCAAGCTAGCCCCTGGTAGCTAGCTATCGTATATACGGCTTATACGATCATATATAAGGCTTATATATCGTATATAAGGCTTTGGTGGAGGCACTATAGAATTAGCCCAAAAGCATAGCAGACACACAGATAGTCTGAATACCCTAATTTAATAGTAAAGTAGGGTTACACTTGCTCCAAGCACTATCGTGTTGTCTGCTATGAACAATTCTGAGGAATGGGGGAATGAGCAGGTCTCCGTGGGCCTAAAATTACTATTATTTTTCTTTGTACTTGTTTTCTTATGAGTTGGTGAGTTCCCTGAACAGGGCGGTGACTTGTCACAGTGCTGAGGAGATTTTTCTACTTTAGAGTCAGAAATATCAGAAGTGTCAAAACTTTTGACAGGAAAAGGTTTTTTCTTTATAGTGTGAATAACCTCTGAAGAGGAGGAAGTAGAGGGGGAAGGTATTGCCCTTTTATGGGCTATTTTCCCCTTAAAACTGCCAGCCATGGTGGACATTGGTAGTGAGTCTGGGCCAGATGTACTAAGCTCTGAAAAGTGAAAAACTGGAGAGTGATAAACCACCAGCCAATCAGCTCCCAACTGTCATTTTTCAAATACAGCCTGTAACGTGACAGTTGGGAGCTGATTGGCTGGTAGTTTATCACTCTCCAGTTTATCACTTTTCAGAGCTTAGTACCACTCCATATGAGTTACATACAAAATTAAGACACATTAAGGGCCGTATTCAATTAGTGTGCGAAAACCCGCTATCGGCGATACTTTATCACCGATGACGTCATTTTCACCATTTTCACTTTTCTCCATATTCAATTTCAAAGACTTTTTGCAGGTGCGAAAAGTCTTTGTCAAAAACTGGGGATAACTTCTCACCATAGAATAGGTGGCGAAAAAAAGTGCAGAATTGGGGTTTTGGGGTGCAGACTTAAAAAAAGTACCCTGCACCACTTAGAATTTTTTAAAATGTTCCATAGGACACCCCAAAAAAAGTGGTTTCGTTTTGGGGGCGAAAAAAAAAAAGTTGAGGGACAAACTTATAAACTAGTGAAATAGACTCAGGGGGGATCCCCAAGTATGTGGCAGGTGTTTATTTGGTTGCGGTTGGTTGTGGCAGGTGTATTTTTAAAGATGTTTTAAAGTTCACTTTAGGGAGTTAAAAATATGCTTGCACCTATTTTCATGTACCCCAAATTTGATGGGACTAGTTATTTTTCAAAGAAAAGATGCTGAATGCTATTTTTCACCACCTTTTTAAAGGCAAATTTAAGCACCTGTAGAGACCGTTTAAAATCCCTAAATACCTTTAGCAGGGCTTTTCGGGGGTACCCATAGTTATCCCCCATGTTAGTGCATCTTTTGGGGGGTGACAGGTTGATTTCCCCAAAAGTGACAGGTCTTTCGCTACCTACCTTTCCGCCGGTTCCCATTTTCGCCGATTCCAAATTGAATATGGGGATAGGCAGGCACATGCCCAATACTTTATCCCCAAACAAGCTCCGATGACAGCGAAAAGTCCGGCAACTGACTTTTCGCCTCTAATTGAATATGGCCCTATGACAAATTAAGAGACAGATAATGTGTCCCCCATGCCAGTGCTGACAGAGAAATCAGATTTGTGGCTCAGGCGTGTACCCATGTGACACCAGCATGCACGTGATCCGCGGGCACGCACACGCCTGCGAGCCGCTCTGTACACAGGCAGAGGAAGTGAAAATTCTTTCCCTTTCTCTGCCTCTGCGTTTTTCCAGGAGGCTTGCTGCCTAATCCAACTGCTGTTGCTAGGTGGCAAGCCTCCCGAACAAATCTCAGTGTCTCCCTGAAGAGTCTAGCAATCTCCCTGATTGCACCTTGCCCCTATTATGAAGCTGTTATATTAAAATAAAACCAGAGATATTTACATTCAAATGGGATCATTAGTATCAATTCCCTGCATTGGTTATAAGGCACAATGATCCCTACGACTACATGCATTTTCTGAAAAGTATCAGTGTGCTTTCATCAACATGTAGATATTACTAACTGCTTTTGGGCTTGTTTATATTTGGATGTAAGTCAGTTTTATGACACGCCTCTCAGATGTAGCAGTATACGCCCACTGTAATGCCACGCACATAGGTGGTGCTTTTACAATCGCCCTGAAATGTTTTTTCAAAATATGCAAGTATGGTTATTATCATGTAGCATAAGAAAATACATAAATGTATGCCACAAAGTGGGTGCTATTATCAAGAAGCGTTAGGACCACCAAAACAGAGGCACCTCGGCATGGTTTGTGGCTTAACCATATGACCATAAGTATACAAATATATGTAGCTGAGATCCCTGCATTATTGCTATTATTATAAGTAGGATGAGAATCTCTTTTGCTGGTCCTTTGCAGTGTGCTAGGGAGTTTTGAGTTTTTTCTTGTCTAGATTAGCCCTCCCTTACAAGCACCTGTGATGGACCAATACATTGATTTGAGCAACTACAATTCCATGTTTTTTTTATTTTAAATAGTAACAACTTTTTCTCATACTAAAAAGCAGGAGAAATTATCTTTATTCATTTTATAAATAGAGTTTCTGGACATTCTAAGCCACTCCACGCCCTCTATATTATTTATTTATTTATTTCCATTTACTGTAGTTCCACGGTGCTCTTTTCTTTTCCCAAAGAGCATGGCTTCCATAACCAGAGAATATTATTCTGTAGTATTAGAGAATATTAACTACACATTTAGTCCAGCAGAGGGCAACCTTGCTTTATTATTTTATGCAGGGATCTTCTACCTAATTTCTTTGTTTGCCATCTTCATAGAACATATATCACCTGTATTGGGAACTCAGGTTTACTCAACCATAGTTACTCCATTTTTTTTCCCGATGACTCTGGCAGCATTGCTAATTTTATTTTACAATTACTGCTAATATTGCCGTCCATGTTGTTGATTTTCATACTTATGCACCAAAAAGAAAAGACATGGTGATTTCAAGTACATGATGTATATAGAGTGGATATAGGGGTCCATTTACTAAACCTTGGATGGAGATAAAGTGAACGGAGTTAAAGTTCCAGCCAAACAAACTGCCATGTCACAGGTTGTGTTTGAAAAATCAGTTAGGAGCTGGTTGGTTGGTACTTTATCTCCGTTCACTTTATCTCCATCCAAATGTGCCCATATCTAGATTTCAGCATATCTGAGACTGGCGGGCCACACTATCCTGGGGCTAGCCTTTGGTACCAGGGCAGATTCTAAGTTCTAGACCATGTCAAAACCAGGGCGAAATTTTCCTTTGCCCCCTCCCCCATAATAAAAATGAACATATCTCAGTGTAAACATAGCGATATGTGATGCAAAGCATGGTGCGTGTCAATCGTATAGAACCTCTGATCTTTTTTTTACCTAGAAAATGTACTTTTCCTGTAGCCATAATAGAAGTTTTTACTTTACTATAGATCCTATCTTTTATAGAGAGTTAAATAAATGTGTATCCTTTTATTATAAACCGTCCATTCATTTTTAATTGTGCTTTAGCTCTGCTAATTTATACCTCTATTTCTTCTGATATTTGTGGGGGCTGACTACCCCTTTACCAGCTGATTCCTGACAGTGCGCTAGTTTCTTACATTATTACAATTGCTGTAGGGCCCCCCGTGGATCTCCCCACCAACATTCCTGTACTGTACCAGTCCGACACTAATGAGGGGTTTAGAGAGCACAGAGAATAGAGTAGTCCGGCTGCCTATCATCACAGGAGGAGGTGGGACCCACACATGGCCAATGCTACCATTAGGCAGCTTTAGGAGGCTGCCTAAGGGTGCAAAGCACTGAGGCCCTGATTCAGAGCCGGACGCTCTGACAGAGCGCTCGCTCTGATTCAGGGCCGTCCCTGCTCCTTTTTGGTGCGGTCTCCTGGCCACTCGCATAGCTGTGGGTGACCACCCACAGCTATAGCGAGCGGCCAAAATGATGGTCGCGATGGTCAAGACCATCGCGACCATCTGGCTTGCGAAGAGACCCTGCGGTAGGGTCTCACTGCCGCAAGCCCAGGAGTGCTTTTGGCTCTATCAGAGCCAAAAGCACTCCCACTGACATCACTAGTGATGTTAGTGGGGCTGGCCCCAGACGGTAGGCGTTCCCATGGTTACGCCTCCATCTGGGCAGCCACGCCCCCAGCACGCCCACCAAAGGGGGCATGCTGTCAATCAACATCGACAGCACGCCCCCTTTGGTGCGAGACCCATAGCGACAGCTTGGCAGTCACTGTTCAGGTCTCGCGCATGCGCACGATGGAGCTCCCTCCATCGTGCGCATGCGCACTAGGGCACCATTGACCCGCTTGCGAGCGCTCAGCACTCGTGAGCAGGTCAGAATCAGACCCTGAGTCCACAAAAAAAAAAGAAGGATCTCTCAGTCACAGCTGGGACTACTGATGACCAAGGCTGACACAGGAACTCCCCCAAGCCCCTGGCACTGCACTGTCACCATACCCCTTTCACACTGCCATAAAATAACCCGGGTGTCTGCACATGAACGTGCAGCAACCCAGGTTACTGCACAGTGTGAAAGGGCCCAGTTGAAATAACCCGGGTCGAGCATTTCAACCTAGGTAACAAGCAGGGTTGAACCGACTCATGGTGTGGTGTGAACAGGTAACCTGGATCGAGGTGACCTGGGTCCCGTTCACTGCATAGGGAGAGTCGGTGCTTGGGTATGAGATAATTTCCAAGCGCTGGCTCAGCAGCGACAGCGGTGACATCATCGACTCTGCATTATTGCTGGGTCGGGCCGCCAGTCTGAAAGAGGTCTCAGGCAGGTCGCACCAGGTATCGACGCGTGTACAAATTAGGGGTGAGCGGGTTCGGATTTCTGAAATAGATATGAGATATAGATAGATAAATAGATAGATATGAGATATAGATAGATAGATATTAGGGGTAAGCGGGTTCGGATTTCTGAAATCCGAACCCCCCCGAGCCCCCCAATACGAGGCCGATCCGAGTCAGGCTCGACTTTTCCCGCCTGACTCGAATCTGAAATCGAGGCAAAACGTCATCATCCCGCCCTCCGGGTCTCGCGGGTTTTGGATCCTATATAAGGTACCCGCGTCGGCGCCATTTTCTCACTCGGCAGTGGACAGTGAAGAGGGAGGGTGGGAGTTAGGGCTGGCTGGGCTGTGTAGTGCAGAGTAGTGTTGTGCTGTGCTGTGCTGCTGTTGTCCATAGGGGCTGTGTCCACTACTTCAAAGTCCATAGGGGCTGGCTGGACTGTGTTGTGCAGTCAGTTGTCCATAGGGGCTGTGTCCACTCCAAAGTCCTGTGCAGTGTCCCAGTCCTAAAGGGGTGCTGTAGTGTTGTCCAGGGGGTGCTCTGTCCGTCAGGGGTGCTCCCCCCAAGTGCTAAAAAAAATATTTTTTTTCTGTGTTTGTGAATTGTGTGCGCAGTAGCCGCACGTGCATCAACAAAGTAGTGCCAAGCGTGCGCCTGTGTCATAAGTAAAGGGCCGGCTGGCTTGACCGTTAAAGGGTGCTGTAACCCCCAAAGTACACTCCAAACCAAATAAAAAAATATTTTCTGTGTTTGTGAATTGTGTGCACTGTGGCTGCACGTGCATCAACAAAGGAGCAGCGCCAAGCGTGCGCCTGTGTCCCATAAGTAAAGAGCCGGCTGGCTCATTTCTTAATGGTGGTGTAACCCACAAAGTGCACTACTCTCCAGCAAAAATAAAAAAATATTTTCTGTGTTTGTGTGCGCCTTAGCCGCACGTATATATCAATATAACATAAATGGAGGACCAAACTTTCTCCGATAAAAATAAAATAGGGAAAGATCAAGAACCACTTCCTCCTAGTGCTGAAGCTGCTGCCACTAGTCATGACATAGACGATAACATGCCATCAACGTCGTCTGCCAAGGCCGATGCCCAATGTCATAGTAGAGGGCACATACAATCCCAAATGACAAAGTTCAGGAAAATGACCTTGAAAAAAATATTTAAATCATCTGAAGAGAAACGTAAACTTGCCAATATACCATTTACAACACGGAGTGGCAAGGAACGGCTAAGGTCTTTCCCTATGTTCATGACTAGTGGTTCAGCTTCACATGACGATGGAAGCCCTCCTCTCGCTAAAAAAATCAAACGAGTTAAGCTGGCAAAAGCACAGCGAAGAACTGTGCGTTCTAAGAAGATATCACAAATCCCCAAGGAGAGTCCAAGTGTGGTGGCTGTTGCGATGCCTGACCTTCCCAGCACTGGACGGGAAGAGGTGGCTCTTTCCACCATTTGCACGCCCCCTGCAAGTGCTGAAAGGAGCACCCACAGTCCACTTGCTGATATGCAAATTGAAGATGTCACTGTTGAAGTACAACAGGATGAGGATACTGGTGTAGCTGGCACTGAGGAGGAAGTTGGCGAGGAGGATTCTGATGGTGATGTGGTTTGTTTAAATCAGGCTCCGGGGGAGACAGTTGTTGTCCGTGGGATGAAAAAGCCCATCACGGTCATGCCTGGGCAGAAGACCAAACATTCCACCTCTTTGGTCTGGCAATATTTCTATCCAAATCCGGACAACAACTGTCTTGCCATATGTACCATATGTAAAGGTAAAATAAGTAGGGGTAGGGACGTTAACCTCCTAGGAACATCCTCCCTTATACGGCACCTGCAGCGCGATCATAAAAAGTTACTGTCAAGTTCAGAAACTTTGGCTAAGACCGTAAGCAGTCCAGGGACACCTAAATCCCTTTTTCCTGTTTTATCCAAGGAATCGGTGGATGAGGAGGATGAGGACGACAACAAAACCCAGAACCCAAAACACGGAAGGGTGGTTTTGGCAAAACCAATCCAGATCCAAAACACGAAGAAAGATCCAGATCCAAAACAAAAACACGAAAAGTGGCCGGTGCACACCCCTAGTACAAATCCTGGGTGCGACCCACCAATAGTGATGTGAAAGGGGTATTAGTGCTGTACAGACAGCAGCAGTGGTGGTCGCCCCTTCCCTCTCCTCCAGTTCTTTCCTCTGGGTGCCAGCATATCACTCATATAAGAATCTCCGCCCCCCCCCCCCATACAACACAAGGAGCTGCTACTGCTGAATACAGCCTGGTAAAATATGGTGTGGCATTTTGGTGAGAAGCAAGGACTAATGAGGGGTGTGTGTGTGTGTGTATGCGTTAATTAGTGAATAAGGGGTTATTGGGGGCACAAATCTGTGGAACATTATGTGTTGGGACACAAATCTGTGGCATGTTTCGTATACATTGATGTGTAGCATAATTATGAAATGGGAATATAGCTGTGTGTCATATAATGGATTTGTGGTACTGATGTGTGACATATTATAAATTGGGGGCAATGTTATGAGGTACATTATGATTTTGGGGCTATGCTGTGTAGAATATTAGTTGAAGCATTTCTATATAGTATACTATGAATTTGTGACACTGTTGTATGGCATATTATAAATTGGGGCCACTAATGCTTGGCATATTATAAACTAGAGGGAGCAGTGGCAGTGGGTAAAATGTTGCCTAGGGTGCCCAGAATCCTTGCACCGGCCCTGGAACCACAGAGTAAGGAAAAGAGGGAACAATAGTGGATCATGCAAATCCATCATCTGCGGTGCACACCTACAAGTAGCATGAGAAAAAAATGTCCCCAAAATGACTGGGAGGCACTTGCTTCCCCAGTGGCCCCCTTCCCAAATGCAGAGGAGAGGCGGCAGGAGGAACAATGCCAAGACTGAGGGGCCGGGCTGTCAGCAGCTGTGCTCTTCCAGGCACAGTGCTCCGGGCTATGGCCCTGTCAGCCCGCCCACTGAACCGTCCCTATATCTGTGAGGGATGTAGTTTAAATCCCGGTGGTCAGGATGCCGGCGCCGGAAATCCCAACAACAGTCAGAATTCCGGCGCTGGCATCCCAACCGCCGGCATCAGTAGTGCACGCAGGGGGGGTTTCTGAGCACCCAGAAACCCCCCCAACAGACTATTTGAATTTTTCGACAACAGCCGTCATGTTTTGAAGCCCCTTCCCCCTCGCTGCAAAATGCCGTGATTCGTGGGTCAATGAAGAGGGGGTAGGGCTAATATGCGATTCCTTTAGAATCATGTCCTTTTGTCCACTCCCCTCCCAATAGACCCACAAATCGCAGCATTTTGACATCACAACTGGTTCCTGCAGCCAGATATATCGGGCAGCCAATTTGTAAGGATGTATGCACAGCTGCATACTTACCAAAGCGTTCGGTTGGCCACACAGAAGGCCGATCCGTCAGTAAAGTATGTACCCCGCTTAAGGTAACACGGCTTTTGCATTTACTACTATCACCGTTATACTGTATTGGATGGAAGTAAACACATGTGCATGACTGACACATAATTACTACTGTTTTGGTGTTGAATACATTTGGAAATATATACAATTCAACATACAAATTTAAGTTATTTTTTATGTTTAGCTTTTTTTATGTTCATTATGTTCAGTGTGTATATTGTATCTTGTAGTGCATCCGATGTGCAAATTAAATTGTATTATCAGATAACAGCATTAACAGGCCATTTGCATAGACAGAAGTGATTTAGAAGTCAGGCCACACCTAGGCACAACATTATTCCCGCCTTCCTCCAAAAAACCTAACAAAACACAAATATATTTGTGCAGGTATATGGGTAGTGGGCTTCAAATCAAAT
Source organism: Taudactylus pleione (assembly GCA_031769625.1). Classification (NCBI taxonomy): domain Eukaryota; kingdom Metazoa; phylum Chordata; class Amphibia; order Anura; family Myobatrachidae; genus Taudactylus; species Taudactylus pleione. The sequence goes on along the minus strand of JAUIMM010000373.1, from coordinate 2,443,415 downwards.
AGAAATGAACCTGCATCTAAAAATGTTTTGAATATTTTATTATGGATAAACAGATAAAAAGGGAATTCACATGAAGAGAATTAAAATTGCTTATCTTTAAATGTAGCCAAAGAGTCACCCCTGAGGGCGTCCAGGACGAAACGCGTCGGACCCTTGCACCCAGCCTCTACATAGTGTGGACTTTGATACCATCAATGACTTTGCTACTTTTAATGATAAGCAATTTTTATTATCTTCCAGTGTTTGTAATTCCCTTTTTATCTGTTGTATTGATAATAAAATATTTAAAAAAATTCTGATGGGGGGTTCATTTCTATTTCATTTGAAGCCCACTACCCATCTACATGTGCACACCTTTTGGGATACTAGAGGGATATTGAAGGAACCTCCAGGAGTATATTATTACACGGTGTCATTTCAGCGTTATCTGGTATTCAGTCCTTTATTTTATTTTTTATTATTTCCACAATATTATGCTCTCTTCTCATGAGCCCACATGACCCCCCTTTAAGGTTTCCAGGTAAAGGAATCCAGAATACAGTATACCTTATCTATGGGAACCTCATTATTGGAATTCAGATAAGCCTTAAAGATTTTATTTTTGGTATGCACATTTCATTCGATCACCTTGATTATTTATTTACCACTATTACACTACCAGGTGCATGTCTTTTTAAACCTTTACAGAAATTCTGATCCAGCTGCCAAAGGGAACCTTAAAAAAGACTTAGCCAAAGGATCTGTGATTTTTTTATGTATTTGCATCTGTATCTACTGTACAGTATATTACACTTTACTATTTATATTACTTATTTAGATGAACTATATTATTTACTCATTACAAACTGTGAAACTTCTGGGATATTAGTTTGTGTGAAAAAAGCTTTCCTGCACAGGTAGGCCAAGAGGACTCTTGTTTGGGGCACTCTTAGATAATTTAATGTATGACATATGTAAGATATGATTCGGTAGTTATAAAACATACATTTTTATTATTAATACTCATTAAAATATTGGTGCAAAAACACTCTGATAAATTCAAATAATAAATACAGACAATAAGTTATAAATCCTGTCTGAGGAAGTCAAAAATTGTACTTCTATATCAGAATATAGAGGGCGAAAGTATTGAAAAGGCCATCCTTATATGTCTAAAGAAGGAGAAACAAGGAAAGATTGTCAGCAGTCACAGGCAGATTCTAATAATGTGAAAGCCAGCGCTAAGAGTTGTCGCTAAGGCAATAAAAGATGGTGATCAAAAATATGCTAAGATGGACGGTTCAACTAAAATAAAAATCATTTAATAAAACATGAAACATGAATAATATTTCATAAAAAATATTACACAAATAGTGCAATCAATCCAATAAATGTTCACAATGTAATCACAATCAAAGTCACCAGGATAATAATAAGCAGCGTGGGATATTACCAGTCCATAGTATGTGATCCAAAAATTCCGGTTAGCATCATCAGTGCCCGTTGTAAGTGAGGTAAGTGGAAAACATACAGGTCTCTTGACGCCGCAATCCTTGCCAGGAGAGATTGATGATGGATCACATACTATGGACTGGTAATATCCCACGCTGCTTATTATTATCCTTTGAACAGTAAGGAGGGAGTCCCCATCCCAGTACTCAACATATGAGAATTTCTAACAGTTGCGTTCTTTGCATTTCCACTGGTGACTTTGATTGTGATTACATTGTGAACATTCACAGCTGCACCGATCGATTTTATTTGTGGATTTATTGGATTGATTGCACTATTTGTGTAATATTTTTTATGACATATTATTCATGTTTCATGTGATTTTTATTTTAGTTGAACCGTCCATCTTAGCATATTTTTGATCACCATCTTTTATTGCCTTAGCGACAACTCTTAGCGCTGGTTTTCACATTATTAGAATCCTTTCTCGTTTTATTGGACTGACTATCCTTATACCAGCTGCTTGATTGACAGCGCGTTAGTATTTATTTATTTATTAGTCACAGGCAGATATTGGTCAAATATCTAAAGTATATCATATGTTTAAATTAGATTAAAATTAAGCTTATCATAATCCAAATATGAATATACTTAGGAGTTCATATGTACCCAAATAGCCTAACATAGTTAGGCCAATCAATCAATGTACAAAAAACTCATCAACCAATATTATACATACATCATCATTTCAGAGTATTGAAAACATCACATAGATAAACAGTCACAAATAAGCGGTTTCTTTGTGTTAGGGTCTCTGGTGCAGAATCTTTTCCCAATTCCCCTTTTCCCCAACCTTGATAGGATATTAGTTTGTGTGCTATTCTTACAACTTCTTAATTATATATATACTCCAATATATCCTGCACTCACATTCACAATATAAGCCAGCATGGCAGTACACTCCAGCCAAATCTGTCCAAGAGCTAGACAGAGTGCATTATTAAAAGTTCCAAATGGAGGCACTTACCAGAAATATATAGCCAACGATGAATACTTTATTCAAAGAATATGCCAGAGTCGTAGCAATAAATAGCAGCCAAATGTAAGTGTCATACAGCCACAGCCCAAGGGACTGACTTACCTTACCAATGGGGCACCATAAATAGTGCACGCTAGTGTGATTGATACTAGACAGCAGGGAAAATCTAATATTTAGCATACACACACTGCTGATGGAGGTAACAGCAGTGTGCCCCCCCCCCCGCCGGACTCTAACGAATGACCAGTGTAGGTAGGTAGGGTTCTTTCATTCTCTGGTGTAAGATATTTTCAACTCGCGGCAGCGCTACCTACCTACACTGATAAGAATTTCCCTATCACCATTGGAGATATCCAAGACTTATGACATTCAATACCCACTCGTGGAACCTGGCGGGGGGGCTATTAGCCGCACTTCATTTTGGCGATCTGTGTCAGTGAAACTGACTACCCTCATTTAGAGAGCTATCTCAGCCGTCCAAGCTAACTGTGGAGCCGAGCGGGGAGTCACGCTCCCACGTGTTTGCCTTGCGGCTTGCCGGCCTGTACCTCCACGTTGATCATCCCACCGCGTGAGGTAATCCAGCTGACTGAGCCATTCACACTGCAGTTACCTCGATCAGCAGTGTGTGTATGCTGAATATTAGATTTTCCCCGCTGTCTACTGTTACGGACAACAACACGGATACATCTAATTTGTGTAGCAAGTGGTGGACACATTGTTTCTTGCCTCATAAGTACTATTGACTTATCAAAAGTAATTTGCATTTTACTGCCTCAAGCAAGATTATCCTACATATATCCAGGTTTTAGCATGTGTTCTAACATAATAAGAATATTGGTTGATTTATGATATTCAATTTATTAATTGTCTATGTTTATTAATTATTCATTTATTATGCACATATCAATATTACTTTTATAATTTTTTATTTTTATATCATTGCTTTATTGTACTATTCTTATTGATTTATATTTTATTGTCTATTTATATTATTGCTGATTAGAATAAATTGATTATATATTTTTATATGTACCAGCGCGGTATTGCATCTCTATTTTCTTTGTACATGTGTTGTGGGACTGCAGTTTTTTTCCCCTTTTATTCTTTACCATTGCAGGTCCATTGTGAAGTACAAGTGTGATTATCCGAGCGCTGAGGTTTTTGTATTCAGATGTAATAAAGGTGCCACGCTACATCCTAAAATATGCTATCCATTGGGTCTCCTCAAACGCCTCTACCATCAACCTGAAAACCTCTTCTTGCTGGCGATCTCGAACCCACATTGTGCGAAATGAAGCACCAGTTATCTGCAAGATGGACGAGACGCTGGACATGACCAAGGCTCTCCTCCAGCAAAAATAATGATGGCGGTTGGTCACCCTCTCCAACAAAAATTGCTCCCTTCTTCTCTGCATCTCACACTGTGCAATGAATAAGAGCGTGAGCAGCTTTATCCATGCATCATTTGCTGCGTAGTACAGCAAATTTACAATAGCATACAAGCTCTCCATGCTACATGTGCTCGGCTGCCATGATAACAGCAATGCATTACAGGAACTCCACCCAGTCCCTTTATAGCTAGCCCTCACCTTTGTATGACTTCATTATTGTGAGCCAGCAAAGCATCTCCTTTAAATGACAAAAAAAATGTGTAAAACTGTCACAAGCTGCCGTTGTGGCTTGTTACCTTCACGCCGTATCCTCCGGCCACAGGGTCTGACAACCTTACCTGTCACCAGGCAACGTGGAAGCTGAAATGTGACAGCGCCCGCAGTTGCTGGAAGACCAAAACACCAGACGGTCGCTGCTGGTTCTGCTGGATAGACACGCAGTGTCCATGCTGTCAGCTATCAATCAATCTGTGCACCCGCAGCTCATTGGTGGATGATCTTTCATTAGTGTCTTGACTGGTGCCACGCTGCCGGTGATAGTTTACACTTCATGTGTGAATCCTGATTCGTGTCAGTCTGTCGGTGTCACTGTCTGCCGGTATCCCGACAGTTTGTGTCCTAGACTGCATTGTCTGTATCCCTGGCCATCTTTACCATCTTGCTGTCATCCTCAGCCTGCGGCCTCGCTGCACCCGCGGCATTCACCTCTGAGTGGCAACTTCCATCCCTGGCTAACTGCCATCTACTATTGGCGCTCATCTGCAGTGCCTGCCTGCGGCCTAGTTACCTTTACCACCAAGGTGGCACCTCGGCCCTCAAGGCTGCACCGCTGCCATCCAGGGTGCACCTCAGCCCTCAAGGCTGCATCCAGGCCCCCAAGGCCACATCATAACTTTTCAGGCCGCATCTCAGCCCTCCAGGCAGCACTTAAACTCTCAAGGCCGCACTTGCCTTTCTAGTTGCATCTTCGCTCTCTTAAATCACATTAAGAGGGGAATTAAATATGAAACGTAAACTTCGCTGTCGAAGTTTACGTTTCATATCGGAGCTTTTACCTGCGTTAAAGTATCGGGCGCGCGCCCGCTTATCCCCGTATTCAATATGAAATTAACAAAAACGGGAGCTTGCGAAGTTGGATTTGCGTAAAGTTACGAATTTTTCCTTAAAAAAATTGTAGGACCCCCCTAAAGTTGTAAAAACATGGGGGATCACTATGGGTACCCCCATTTTAGCCTTTAAATGAAAGTCGGGGATTTAAATAGCCGCAACAGGTGTTTTTTCCCGACATTGAAGAAGTGATGCAGAAGAGCACTTAGGTTATTTTTTAAATTTTTTTAAGTGGTCCCCTCAAATTTGGGGTACATTAAAATGGGTACTAGCATATTTTGATGTCCCTAAAGTAAGTTTTTAAAAATTCTGCATTTGTGCACCTGCCGCTATAAATCTATTCTAGAAAACACCTGTCGCATACTTGCAGAATAGCCCTGAACCTATTTCCCTATTGTTAAACAATTTTTTCCCATTTTTTTTTTCACCCCAATTTTTAAATTAATTTTTTGGGGTGTCCCTATTTTTTTTTAAACTTTTTTTGACACAGTTCTTTTTTAAATGTCATTCCCAGGGGTGCAGGCTATTTTTTTAAGCTGCACCCCTAAACCCCAATTCTGCACTTTTTTTCGACACCTATTCAATGGTGAAAAGTTATCCCCGTTTTTCATCAAAGACTTTTCGAACCTGCAAAAAGTATTTGAAATTGAATATGGTGTAAAACTAAAACCTGCGATAAATACGTCATAAGTGCGATATTAACGCAAAAACAATGTTTTCGCTCCCATATTGAATACCCCTACCAGTGGTATACAATAGGGAAACCAGCTGGCTTAATACCGATAGCCGGATTCTCGACTGTCATATCCCAGCGAGGGGGAAATGCCGGGCGTCTATATCTAGACGCCTGTCATTTCCCCGATGCCGGGAGACAGGCGCCCGGCATCCCGATCGAAGGGATGCCGTACGCTGCGACGGGGGAGGGTTAGGTTTAGGGCACCCGGGAGGGACTTAGGGTTAGGCACCCCCTGGGAGGGTTAGGGTTAGGCTAGGGGGAGGGAGGGTTAGGGTTATGCACCCCCGAGGGGGACTTAGGGTTAGGCAGCGGGGAAGGGGGGGTTAGGGGTAGGCACCTGTCACAGACATCATAACGTCTATCCTATAGTGCAGAGGAGCAGCCTGGCGGACCAGAAGGCAACAGGAGCGGGGCTTAAGGTAAGTATGACTTTTTTTTCTTTTTAGCGCAAGCGGCTGTTCCACTGAGGGCATTGCTCGGGGGGCATTACTACTGGGGGGCATTACTACAGGGGGCATGACTACTGGGGGCACAACTACAGGGGTATTACTACTGAGGGCATTTATACAGGGGGCATTACTATTGGGGACACTACTACTGGGGGCATAACTACTGGGGGCATTATATAGCGGGCACTGCATAAGGGGCAACACTCCTGGGGGCACTACTACTTGGTGCACTGTATAAAGGGCACCACTACTGTGGGCTCTGCATATGGGGCACTACCACAGTGGGCACTGACGCTACTGGGGTCCCCATTGTGCATAACCCCCAGTTCGTCACATTTAATAGGGGTCCCCACATGTTTGTTGCCCAGGGGCCCCCACAGACCTTAATCCGGCCCTGCGAGGACTCCTTCCCATAGGGAAGGAGCGGGTAGTGGGAGCATTCACCATCTGGAGATTGCAAATGATCCCGTACTCAAGCTCCGAAAAATATAAAATTTTCGGAGTTTGATGAATTTTGTCCCCACACTAGTGTATGAGGACAGTGGGCCATTCCACCGGAGCAAGGTAAGCAGGAGATATCTGTGATACTAGTGTATGGGGACAGTGGGCCATTCTACCAGAGGAAGGTAAAAAGGAGATATCTGTGATACTAGTGTATGGGGAGAGCGGGCCATTCCACCAGAGGAAGGTAAACAGGAGATATCTGTGAAACTAGTGTATGGGGACAGCGGGCCATTCCACCAGAGGAAGGTAAAAAGGAGATATCTGTGATACTAGTGTATGGGGACAGCGGGCCATTCCACCAGAGGAAGGTAAACAGGAGATATATGTGATACAAGTGTATGGGGACAGTGGGCCATTCTGCCAGAGGAATGTAAACAGGAGATATCTGTGATACTAGTGTATGGGGACAGCGGGCCATTCTGTCAGAGGAATGTAAACAGGAGATACCTGTGATACTAGTGTATGGGGACAGCGGGCCATTCTGCCAGAGGAATGTAAACAGGAGATATCTGTGATACTAGTGTATGGGGACAGCGGGCCATTCTGCCTGAGGAATGTAAACAGGAGATACCTGTGATACTAGTGTATGGGGACAGCAGGCCATTCTGCCAGAGGAAGGTGAACAGGAGATATCTGTGATATCTCCTGCTTTACCTTCGTTATGAATGGCCCTAATACTTCATTTTTGCAATTGCATGTGAAAATGTTCAGTGATGATGAATAGGCCCCTTAGTGTTTATGATGATCTATAATGTAAATTACAAAATTAGCATGAAAGCCCATACAGGCCAGGGACTCTCGCATAAAGATGGTGATTTAGTAATGAGTTTAGATTATGGCTATATATATATATAGGTAGGCTTTATATAATGAATAGAGGGCCTGATTCATACCCGGACGCTAAGCCGCGATCGCTCGCTGCCAAAAGGGGCCGGGTATGCAAATTCCGCGATTGCACTGTGTGGCGTAAGGACGCCCTCTATGTCTTAGGGAGCGACGGCAGCGAGCGAATGCTGGTGTATAAAGACGCCCACTTTCCTTTCTTAACACACATCATCTCCAGGAAGTGTATGATTAATCGGTAACATCGAGAGCCATCGGAGCTGCACGCAGCACTTGAGGTAGCCCCTACTCCGACGCAAGCACTGCGATCAGTGCTGACTGAAATATAACCAGGTGACGTGTACAATGACACCTCCATGCTAATTATGCATGACCTTTAAACATCGTTTCAACAGCCAGACACCCCTGCGTTCGCACCACCACTCCCCCGTTCACAAGCACCTTCCCCTGTTACCACCCACAAATGGGACTTTCTGTCACTCAAAGTAGCACTCAGTCTTTTTGCTACGAGCGCACGATTTCCGATCGCAGTGACTGGCTCGCGTACTGTGATGCATACGCATGCGCAGACTGGCAACAATCGCTCGTAGCGAGTGATCGCGGCTTAGCGTCCGGGTCTGGATCAGGCCCAGAGTTCAAGGAGAGACTGAGCCTGTCTAATGGATGATGATAAAGAAACTGGAAATAAACAACATGGTCTTGCTTGGCCTTTTGCACTTATGCCCAATGCTTTACTTAAATCTACCACTGAATCACCCCGAAAAAGTCAAAGTCAAGTAAGCAGCGGGTGGTCAGAACAGCAGGTAAAACAACAAGTATCAGAGCTATTCCATTGCTCGGGAACAGAACTGTGTAATGAGTAATCTTTTAATCCAGCACCTGCAAACCTTGGCATGTGCAACCTCCCAATGGCTACACATCAGGTAAAAGAAAGGAAGAGGTGCAGGATTGTACTTAAGAAAAGGACTGTCTGTCATGGACAACCTATATACTCCTTCAAACATGTCTCATCATGTATTTATAGGTCACCATAGGCAAGCCACAAATTGAAATGCTTGCTATTTCCCTTATTCCAAACTAAACACAACTGTATTATTTACAACCTCTTTATAAAAAGTCCCAAAATGAGGATGACTGCCCCGGCCCTAGCCAGTTATGCTAACATGGAGGTACTGGTGCTGAAAGTGGTGGAGAAGCATTTAATGGCTCAGGCCAATCATTGTGTCTGTGAGATCACAGAGCAGCTCAACCTGGAGGCCCCTATCTGCCGAACCAGCACAGAGATCACGAGTAAATGTGTAACTGATTATTTGAAATAACATTTTATACATATGAAATATAATACTTTTTAAAATATCAGCAAGTATCTCGATTTTCAATTATTCAATGAATGAATCACAGATCAATAATTATTGTTTTTGGACTAATACACAGTGATTTCATATCTATATCCATAATCATTGACATATAAGATTATCTCACGTGTTAAGTCTGCACAGACTTAAAAATACACCCATGCAATGCATGTTATTGCATAATATAATATTAGAGAGCGAGATAAAAACATACATTATGCAATGGGCAACAGTTACCATGGTTCGGTTTAAGTACTGTAACCAAATAATCTCTTAAATGAACATTGTATTTACCATAATAAAATAGGTCTTATTGTACTTAAACAGTAAGACACTTGTTTGGAGGCAGCGAGGCATCACCGCCCTGTGAACCAACCAGAATGTACCTTTTACATACGAGGGGTATGTAATTTAATAAAAAGACTAAATTTACATACAAAATTGTCCATAAAATATAATTTAATCATTGTATGCACTTTTAAGTGCATGGTATACAGTTGAATGAAAAATTCATGTTTATCACTATCCACAGGGAATGGGATTGAAATACGGATGGTTCAATTCCTGACAGTAGAAGGCCGACAGTGGGAGATCCCGATACCTGATGGTAAGTATCCTAACCCTCCCCTCTCCCCCCCCTAACCCTCCCTTAGGGGTGCATAACCCTAACCTCCCTCTATAGTGCCTAACCCTAACTTCCCCCCAAGGGTGCCTTAACCTAACCCCCCTCCCCGCACCCTAAACCTAACCCTCCCGGGGGCTGCCTAACCCTAATCTCTCCCCGGTGGTGCCTGACCCTAACCCCCCTTCCCCCTAGCCTAACCCTAACCTTCCCTGGGGGGGTGCCTAACCCTAAGTCCCGCAGGGTCCCTAAACCTAACCCCCCCATCCCCAGGCTAAGTGTTATACTTACTCGGCCACGACGATCGGGATGGCGGGGGTCAGTCTTTCGGCATCAGGTATTTCGACACCTATCTTAAGTCCCATGTTGGGCAGTTAGTGTCGGGATTTTGACCGGAGGCATTGCTACCACCGGTCTATTAACTACATCCCATCCACAGCTATGCAAGTTCTGATTTGTCTCGCAGTTTAATTTCATCAGATAAAACAATGCACTTGTGTGTGGGTGTTATTGATAAAGTCCTGTATATTTTTGTTTCCTACTGTGAATCAAGAATTGGGACTATACCAATAATATGCGGATATTGATGCCAGATGTTGGGATGCTGGCGCTCACAATGCTGGTACCGGAATACCGACACCAGTCAGAATCCCAGCACCAGCATCCCGGCCACCGGCATCCCAACGGTAAGTATTAGAATTAAGCAATTCTTAAAGTGGTCCTAGAGAAGTGGTGGAACTCACCGTCCCCCATTGCTTTTTCAGTAAAAGGACAGCGCGCGCCGCAAGCGCGTGCCAAAAAACAGGGGCGTGGTCTCAAAAGAAAGGAGTGTGGTCACACAATAGTATTCACTATTCAAATTACGCCACACAGTAGCACAATCTTGATTCACATTACACCACATAGTAGTGTCCCTTATTCATGTATGACACACAGCAGTGCACCTTTTACACAATGCCCACATTTGTGCCCCTTATACACAATGCCCACAGTAGTAGTGCTCCTTACACATAATGCCCACTGTAGTGGTGACCCGTACGCAATGCCCCCAGTAGTGGTAGTGCCTCTTATGCAGTGCCCACAGTGGTAGTGCCCCTTATGCAGAGCCCACAGTAGTAATGTCCCTTATGCAGAGCCCTCCTTATGCAGTGCCCCAGGAGTGGTGCCTCTTATGCAGTGCCCCCTATACAATGCCCCCATTAGTAATCCCTCTGTAATTGTGCCCCCAATAGTAGTGCCCCTAGTAGTAATGCTCCCTGTAGTAGTGCCCCCAGTAGTAGTGCCGCCTGAGTAATGCCCCCAATAGTCATGCCCATAGTAGTAGTGCCCCTGAGTAATGCCCCCTGTTGTAGTGCCCCCAGTAGTAGTGCCCCCAGTAGTAATGCCCCCTATTGTGAAGCCGCTTACACAAAAAAAAAAACTAACACTTACCTTAAGCCCCGCTCCCACGTCCGCTGCCGCCTCATCCGTCTGGCTGCTCCTCTGAACTATGGGAGAGACGTCATGACATCATAATGCCTCTCCCAGAGTGCACTGCACACTGCGGGAGCCGGAAGCCAGAGCTCAGGTGTGAGCTCCAGCCTTCGGCTGGCGCTGAGGGGAGGAAGCCGGGCGCCCGCTTGGTAACAAAATCTCAGCAGGTGCCCGGCAATGGAGCCTCCCTGCGACACTGGGCTGAGGTTGGTCAGAGGAAGCAGAACTGGTTCCATCTCCAAATAGAAGTGACGGAACGCAGTTCCGCCCCGTTCCAGCCCACTTTAACCCCTGGGGTTAGGGGTAGGCACTAGGGGAAGGGTTAGCGTGTGGTGGGGAGGGTTAGGTTGAGGCCGCGGGGGGGGTTTAGGTTTAGGCTGCGAGGGGGGGGAAGTGTTAAGTTTAGGTTGTGAGGAGGGAGAATTATTAGGGGTATGGGAAGGTTAGTATACACACCTGCTTCAGTCGGGATTGTAACCCAGTCGGGACTCTGAACGCCGGGATCCTGAGTACCGGCATCCCATACCCAACCCTCATGAATATACCATCCACCTGTATTCCATGCACATCAGTTTGATTTAAAAAGCATATTATATCTTTCATGATAGTTTTCCTGCACAACTCCAGGGTTCCTTGATTGATTTACACATAGAATCAACTTTCCTCTCACAGACATTACATAGTCAGGTACATAAGATGTAGCACTGGAACACAAACCTCTTTTTGCAAATGTACCATCCTGGTTTTTCCCACATACAACAAGGGCCAGATTAAGGTCTGTGTGGGCCCCTATCAATAAAACTTACTGAGAACATACAGATCCTCCTTAGAGGTACTTTTGTCAAATTTACATCTATCAGTATGGCGTCTCATATGAGGCTCAGACGGTCCTCTAGCCCTAACATATATGTTCCAATTGGAATTTAAATATTTAACATAAGCATGTTTTTTATGGGTTGTGAACCGGTTCTATTGTATTAACTAGTATGTAAAATATTTATTTGACTGAAGTCATTAATGTTTGTGTATTGTAATTAATAAATGATATACATTTTTTACATCTTATGGGAATTTGTGCAATTAATCCTTAGTGCAGACTCAGTGTTGTTTATAATGTCACTTATCGCCTGTATGCGCACTCCCGTTTTACGTCCACTTCAATTTGAAAAGTTGTCTTCTGCTATTCGGGAGATAATTATTGCAAGTGTTAAATGCGTCAAGACAGCAAAAGAGGAAGAAACGTTTTGTCTGTTCCGTGGCGCACAGTAATGTTTTTTATTACAATAAAAAATGTTTCCTTTTTTGGGTATGCAGTAAAATGTCCCAATTTGGAACAGCATTCAGCAAAATATAGGTTAAAAGTCAAAGCCAGGTAAGTGTATAATAGGTTGAAAATGTGAAATGAAATCAAAACAAATCCCTGCTGTGTCCCCTTATTATTACTATTTTCATGAATATCTATATGTAGTTCTTTAGAGCTCTGGATTAGATGTTTCACTATCTTGCTTTGTAATGGTGATCATTTCTATGTATTATACCATGTTCATAAGATCTCTCATATTGGAGCAATCAGGTAAGTATTGTAAGGTTATAGTTCCTTACTTAGGTAGTTATTTTCAATTGGTAGATATCATTATATATCCAATATTTCTTAATAGACATATTGTATATATGTATATTTTAGGTAGTGTATCACTTTCGCTCACACCTCCAATTCCAGTTATATATCACTCAATCCTATGGTTTAATTTCTGATAATTGATATAGAAAGAACTTGTATTATAATTCAATGTGCATATGTTGTACTTGTTACATGCATTAAATATAGGTGAACATGTAAATATGAGTGTACACACTATGCAATGTGTACTAAGCCGACATCATGTAGTGATGGACTGATATATACTGCGCATGCTGTACACCCTATACGACCCGGTGTATGACCTCACGATATAACGTTCCATGCTGCACTTACCAGTTGTTCATTGCACTGTCCCATCTGCTGTGCAGCACAGTAGATGGGACGATGCAATCAGGGGCATATTTATAATGGGTGCAGGGTGTGCGGTGCACTCGGGCTCCTGGGTCCGGGGGGGGGGCCCACACTGCACACCCTGCACCCATATGTTTTAATACTTACCCCTCCGAAGTCCAGCGTCAGGCTGTAGCGCTGGACAAAACACCTGAAAAATGGCCACCGCGGCCATTTTTACGGTGTTTAGTGTATGAGCACTAGGGGAATCACTGGGAAAATGGCAGCCGCGCCATTTATCCAGTGACCTGCGCACACTATAGTGCCCAGAGTCTACAGGTGCAGCACTGAGCACTGGTGGCCGCCGCAGAGGAGGGGGCCCGGACAGAGACTGCACACGGGCCCCCTCCTCTCTAGAAATGCCCCTGGATGTAATGAACTAGTGGGTATGTGCAATAGAGGGGTACACACTATACGATCTGCACAATATATCCTTCTGATCCACTTCGGAACAACATATTGTGCGATATATCTTATAGTGTGTACCAGTGACGTGCGGTGAGGTCAATGACTGAGGATGGATGGGTCTGAGTGCTGGGAGCCTGTCTCATCCCCTACTCACTGTAACTTTCCCCTCACTACACTAAACGTCAGTGTCCATTGATTCTCCTACCTGCATCACTGTGTCTTCTCTAGCTGCTGCTGACTGAGCTCTGATCTCTAAACACGGCAGTGCACTTCCTGGTTACATGACCCATTCAAGGTGTCCATCAGTGTTCAAGGCACACCCCCCCATATACAGAGGCATGCTTCTATTAGCTCTTTTTCTGTGCAGCTTACTGCCCATGGTGTGGCCCAGCTCCCAACTCGACTATACAGTAGTGAGGCTGAGAACCTGTAACTTCTTTTGTATTATTCTAATAATTTTTATATCAACTCTCAGGAGTATGCCTACACTAACTGCCCATCCCTGGTGTGTACCTGGCTTTAGGGCTTATGATATAAGTGGCGGCTTGTAAAAAGACGCTGCTTCACGTGGTGTTTTATCCAAAAATTTAAGGGCAATGCTATTAATAGCAAAATACTTCATGTACGGCAAATAAAAGTACTTTCCTTTTAATTTCCAGGCTTAAGAACTTAGTAAATAAACACCCTAGACATTTGCAGATATCTGTAACTTGAAAAAAGGAGCACATTTCAGAACTCAATGAAATGTTCTAAATGCTGTATTGAATTTAAAATACTGCCCTGTTATTTCACCTTTTTTTATTTATTTTTTATAAAATCCAGTCTGCAAAATGGATTTGGTAGACTTGGTGCCAGTTAGACTCTGCCACCCCAGCGAGTACACCAGTAGGTTTATATACCAAAGTGAGAAACGCAAGTGCTTTTTTACCTTGCATGTTGGTGACCAAATTAAAAGCCTTTTTAACCAAATTTATTAAAAATAGTTTAGGACAAAATTTCTCTATGAATAAGTAATTGACAAATTAATTTTATCTGGATAAGAAGGTTTACAAATGATTGTAAATTTATAGACAGTGGGGATAGAATAGAAAAATACTTAATTAGTAATTATAATGCATACATTTAGCTGCATTACTTGAAATTACATTAATTAATAAGTGCTATATTATGTGTACCCACGTCAGAAATATGTATTCTTACAGTAACACTGTGGCCTTCATGCTAAAAATGGGTGATAATAATACTTATTATTTTCACATTTGCCCACGGTTGTAAAGCATACACATTCCGCTCCATTACTTCAGCTGAAGTCAAATCTGTTGATTATGCAAAATATATTTGGCCTTGATCAAAAACCTATTTCTACATCATGCACAATTCCATCACATATTTTATTTTATCTAACCTGCTTTGCTGTAGATTATTTTACCAACAAAAGATCATAATAAGCCATCACCATAATTGCATTTGATAAAAGTTTCATACTTTCACATTTTTCTATGCAAGAAGTCAGTGTCATCATCAGGCTGATTGTGTGAGGTGATTAAAACAGAAAACCAAAATAGAAACTAGACAGAAACTACTGAATGACTGACAATGGTCCTGTTTCCTCTACTGCTCAGAGCTACTGACACTTGCAGCACTTTAGAACTCATTGGCTAGCTTATTATGTCAGCCAGGGTGTAGGACAATTACTGTACATTACACCATTAACAAAGGCCCAGGGAAATGACACTTTAGGGCTGAGCCACACTCTAGAGGAAGTAACCTGTCCGAGTCACCTGTTTCTAACCCCCCATCCCTCCTGCACCTGACATCACACTCCATATTTACAAACCTTCACACTTTGCTGACATTTCCTCTGGTGCATTGTCTCACTTGTCAGCTTTCTGTGTAAAGTTCTAGCAGGTAGTCTACAAACAATGTAACATTACTCACTTCCCCATGTAGTACAGACACCTTCTTCACACCAACTTCTCATTTTGTTTGTTTACTCTGAGTTCTCCAAACATGTCTATCTATACCTGTTTACTGTATTTTTGTCTATGCATAATCTACTATAAAATGCCAGAGTACAGTTGTTATTTATTATACAAATAATGACAAAATTAAATATGTTACATACAATTTGTCAGATGAGATAATATTTGTCATATTTTTGGAGTTGAGGAGGAATAGTTTGCTCTCTTATGTAAATGCACAAACTTCAAGGAGGGTGGCGACTCGCCCTCTTACTCTCTCTCTAATGTGTGTGTGTGCAGGGCCGGCAACAGAAATCTTGGCGCCCAGTACACATATCTCTGGGGCCAATTCTTCCAGGTACACTTGCACAAAGTCAGGGATTTTGTAGGATTATAGTGAGGTTATGTTTAACCAATCATACCAAACAGGTGATAATTTTCATATGTAGGTTGAAACACAATCATTAACTGAAACAGAAATGCCTGTGTAGGAGGCTTAAAACTGGGTGAGGAACAGCCAAACTCTGCTAAGTGATACAAGCCTGTGAAATACTGGGAGAATATAGTCTGGTCAGATGACATCAAAATTGAACTCTTTGGATGCCATAATACACACCATGTTTGGAGGAGAAATGGCACTGCACATCACCCCAAAAACACCATACCAACAGTGAAGTTTGAAGGTGGGAACATCATGGTGTGGGGCTGTTTTTCAGCATTCGGTACTGGCGTACTTCATATAATTGAAGGAAGGATGAATGGAAAAATGTACCGAGACATTCTTTATAAAGATCTGCTGCCATCTACCAGGATGCTGAAGATGAAACGAGGGTGGACATTTCAGCAAGACAATGGGCCTGATTCAGCAAGGAACGCACAGGAGAGAACGCACGCACTCGGCCGATGGTTTAGCTCTGCGCATGTGCATGCATCGCAGTTTGCATGCCTGAACTAGCTATTGTGATGGCTGCTGCATGTGCAGAGGCAACGCAGACCCAGAGAAAGTGATTGACAGGAAGTGCCGTTTGTGGTGGTGTTCGGGCAAACGCAGGCGTGTCTGTGCGTTTGGATGGCATTTTAGGGGTGTGCATAATTAAGCCCATGCGTTGACGGCCATAGCCTGAGGTCTAGTTGCACACATCCTGCGTGGAGTCAGGTCAACCACTAATATGCTAATGTGTTCGATGGTTCTCGATGTTACCGATGTTTCCGCTGTCTTGCGTGGTATAACAGAACCCACATTAAGGGAAGTGGGAGGTTTTGTGTCTTTGCTAGGCGTCTGCTTATTCTGTGTGCGTATACATTTATTTTGCTTATACTTGCAACGAACGGGTGCATGCGTCTGCGTCCATGCATTCCTTGCTGAATCAGGCCCTATGATCCCAAACACACAGCCAAGAACACTCTCAATTGGTTTCAGAGAAAGAAAATAAAGCTGCTAGAATGGCCCAGCCAATCACCTGACTTGAATCCAATTGAAAATCTATGGAAAGAACTAAAGATCAGAGGAGATCATCTAGACCCGTTTGCTAAGCCGCGAGCGCACACTATGGGCGATTGTTGCCCATCTGCGCATGCGTATGCGGCAAAATACGCATGCGCGAACCAGTCACTGCAATCGGGAATTGTGCACTCATAGTACACAGACTGGACACTACTTGTCTGAGTGACAGATAGCGCCGTTTGTGGGTGGTAACGGGAAGGTCCTTGTGAACGGGGGAGTGGTGCTGCGAATGCAGGCGTGTCTGGGCGTTAAAACGGGGTTTTATGGGTGTGCATAATTAGCAAAGATGCGTCATTGTACACGTCACTTGGTTGTATTTCAGCCTGCAGTGATCGCAGTGCTTGCAGTGGGGTAGGGTCTACCTCAAGCACTGCGTGCTGCTCCGATGGCTCTCGATGGTTCTGATTAATTATACACTTCCTGGAGATGACATGTGTTAAGAAAGACAAGAGGGCGTCTTTATACACCTGCATTCACTCTGCTGTCGATCTCTAAGACATAGAGAGCGTCCTACACCAGACAGTGCGATCGCGGAATTTGCATACCCGGCCCCTTTTGGCTGCAAGAGAGCGCAGCTTAGCGTCCGGGTCTGAATCGACCCCAAAGTTCATAGAAGAGGCCCACGGAACCTTCAAGATGTGAAGACTGTTTGTGTGGAGGAATGGGCCAAAATCACACCTGAGCAATGCATGCAACTAGCTTCTCCATACAGGAGGCGTCTTGCCAACAAAAGCTTGTGTACGAAGTATAAAATATATTTCAGTAAGCGTGTTCAATACTTTTTCCCTGTGTCATTTCTAGGGGTGAGTGGGTTCGGATTTCTGAAATCCGAACCCCCCCGAGCCCCCCCGATCCGAGTCCGATCCGAGTCAGGCTCGACTTTTCCCGCCTGACTCGGATCTGAAATCGAGGCAAAATGTCATCATCCCGCCTTCCGAGTCTCGCGGGTTTTGGATCCTATATAAGGTACCCGCGTCGGCGCCATTTTCTCACTCGGCTGTGGACAGTGAAGAGGGAGGGTGGGAGTTAGGGCTGTGTAGTGTAGTGTAGTGTAGTGCTGCTGTTGTCCACTACTTCAAAGTCCATAGGGGCTGGCTGTGTTGTGCTGTGCTGCTGTTGTTAATAGGGGCTGTGTCCACTACTTCAAAGTCCATAGGGGCTGGCTGGACTGTGTTGTGCAGTCAGTTCTCCATAGGGGCTGTGTCCACTCCAAAGTCCTGTGCAGTGTCCCAGTCCTAAAGGGGTGCTGTAGTGTTGTCCAGGGGGTGCTCTGTCCATCAGGGGTGCTCCCCCAAAGTGCTAAAAAAATTATATATTTTCTGTGTTTGTGAATTGTGTGCGCAGTAGCCGCACGTGCATCAACAAAGTAGTGCCAAGCGTGCGCCTGTGTCATAAGTAAAGGGCCGGCTGGCTTGACCGTTAAAGGGTGCTGTAACCCCCAAAGTACACTCCAGTCCAAACCAAAAAAAAAATTATTTTCTGTGTTTGTGAATTGTGTGCGCAGTAGCTGCACGTGCATCAACAAAGTAGTGCCAAGCGTGCGCCTGTGTCATAAGTAAAGGGCCGGCTGGCTTGACCGTTAAAGGGTGCTGTAACCCCCAAAGTACACTCCAGTCCAAACCAAAAAAAAAATTATTTTCTGTGTTTGTGAATTGTGTGCGCAGTAGCCGCACGTGCATCAACAAAGTAGTGCCAAGCGTGCTCCTGTGTCATAAGTAAAGGGCCGGCTGGCTTGACCGTTAAAGGGTGCTGTAACCCCCAAAGTACACTCCAGTCCAAATCAAAAAAAAAATTATTTTCTGTGTTTGTTAATTGTGTGCGCAGAAGCCGCACGTGCATCAACAAAGTAGTGCCAAGCGTGCTCCTGTGTCATAAGTAAAGGGCCGGCTGGCTTGACCGTTAAAGGGTGCTGTAACCCCCAAAGTACACTCCAGTCCAAACCAAAAAAAAATATATTTTCTGTGTTTGTGAATTGTGTGCGCAGTAGCCGCACGTGCATCAACAAAGTAGTGCCAAGCGTGCGCCTGTGTCATAAGTAAAGGGCCGGCTGGCTTGACCGTTAAAGGGTGCTGTAACCCCCAAAGTACACTCCAGTCCAAACCAAAAAAAAATATATTTTCTGTGTTTGTGAATTGTGTGCGCAGTAGCCGCACGTGCATCAACAAAGAAGTGCCAAGCGTGCTCCTGTGTCATAAGTAAAGGGCCGGCTGGCTTGACCGTTAAAGGGTGCTGTAACCCCCAAAGTACACTCCAGTCCAAACCAAAAAAATATATATTTTCTGTGTTTGTGAATTGTGTGCGCAGAAGCCGCACGTACATCAACAAAATAGTGCCAAGCGTGCGCCTGTGTCATAAGTAAAGGGCCGGCTGGCTTGACCGTTAAAGGGTGCTGTAACCCCCAAAGTACACTCCAAACCAAAAAAAATATATATTTTCTGTGTTTGTGACTTGTGTGCACTGTGGCTGCACGTGCATCAACAAAGGAGCAGCGCCAAGCGTGCGCCTGTGTCCCATAAGTAAAGAGCCGGCTGGCTCATTTCTTAAAGGGTGGTGTAACCCACAAAGTGCACTACTCTCCAGCAAAAATAAAAAAATATTTTCTGTGTTTGTGTGCGCTTTAGCCGCACGTATATGTCAATATAACATAAATGGAGGACCAAACTTTCTCCGATAAAAATAAAATAGGGAAAGATCAAGAACCACTTCCTCCTAGTGCTGTTGCTGCTGCTGGGAGTTGTTCATCATCCCAGAGAGGAAGTAGGAACATCACTACTTTTACTAAACAATTGACCCTCCAACAGTCCCTAGCGATGAGGATGAAGTACGACAGCAGTCATCCTGAAGCAAAACGTATAACTGAGGCCTTGACTGCTATGTTGGTGTTAGACGTGCGTCCGGTATCCGCCATTAGTGCAGTGGGATTTAGACAATTGATGGAGGTAGTGTGTCCCCGGTTCCAAATCCCGTCTAGATTCCACCTGCATCCTCAAAGCAGCAGCGACAAGCGTGCGTCTGTCTGTTAAAAGGTGGTGACACCCTCAAAGTGTGCTACACAAACAATAAAAATATTGTTCTTTTTTTTTTCTGTCTTTGTGAAATGTGTGGGCTATAGCCGCACCTGCATCCTTAAAGCAGCAGCGACAAGCGTGCATCTGTCTGTTAAAGGGTGGTGACACCCTCAAAGTGTGCTACACAAACAATAAAAATATTGTTCTTTTTTTTCTGTCTTTGTGAAATGTGTGGGCTGTAGCCGCACTTGCATCCTCAAAGCAGCAGCGACAAGCGTGCGTCTGTCTGTTAAAGGGTGGTGACACCCTCAAAGTGTGCTACACAAACAATAAAAATATTCTTCTTCTTTTTTCTGTCTTTGTGAATTGTGTGGGCTGTAGCCGCACTTGCATCCTCAAAGCAGCAGCGACAAGCGTGCATCTGTCTGTTAAAGGATTACATCGGTGACAGCATCCAAGTAGGCATGTCAGACAGTCCGTACCTGTACTGGCAGGAAAAAGAAGCAATTTGGAGGTCCCTGTACAAACTGGCTCTATTTTACCTGAGTTGCCCCCCCCCTCCAGTGTGTACTCCGAAAGAGTGTTTAGTGCAGCCGGGAACCTTGTCAGCGAAAGGCGTAGGAGGTTGCTTCCACAAAATGTGGAGAAGATGATGTTCATAAAATGAATTATCAACTCTTCCAGGGAGACCAGCCTCCAGAACGTACAGAGGGACCTGTGGTTGTGGATTCCAGCGGGGACGAATTAATACTCTGTGAGGATGAGGATGTACACAACACTGAAGAGGGTGAGGAATCGGTGGATGAGGAGGATGAGGACGACATCTTGCCTCCGTAGAGCCAGTTTGTGCAGGGACAGATTAATTGCCAGCTTGTTTTGTGGGGGCCCAAACAAACCAATCATTTCAGCCACAGTCGTGTGGCAGACCCTGGCGCTGAAATGTTTGGTTTGTTAAAGTGTGCATGTCCTGTTTATACAACATAAGGGTGGGTGGGAGGCCCCAAGGACAATTCCATCTTGCACCTCTTTTTTTTCTTTGAATTATGTATAGTTTGGGGCCTAGTTTTTCAAACTGCCATCCTGTCTGCCACTGCAGTGCCACTCCTAGATGGACCACGTGTTTGTGCCGCCCACTCGTATCTCTTAGCATAGTCATCCAGCTACCTCGGTGCAACCTTTTGGACATAAAAACACTATTGTGAGGTGTGAGGTGTTCAGAATAGACTGGAAATGAGTGGAAATTAAGGTTATTGAGGTTAATAATAACATAGGAACAGAAAAACCCACAAATTCTGTGATTTTAGCTGTTTTTATGCTTTTTTTCAAAAAAATACAGATCCAAAACACAAAACCCAGAACCCAAAACACAGAAGGGTGGTTTTGGCAAAACCAATCCAGATCCAAAACACGAAGAAAGATCCAGATCCAAAACCAAAACACAAAACACGAAAAGTGGCCGGTGCACACCCCTAGTCATTTCACATTAATACACATAACTTAATTTATGGACGTCTATGGTGTGATTTCTTTGCATGTGTGGATTGGACGGGTTGTTGCTGACATTTGGTGAAAATTACATTACAATAGCCCCATTACAAATATATTTACTGAGTAAAAAGTTGATTTGTTCAATACTTATTTTACCCGCTGTATATTGCTATTAAATAGAAGAAACACAGGGGCCCCTCATAGTGCATTATAATACATTTTTAATAAGCAAACAGACAGTACAGGTAAACAGCTTGCGTACCACAGGTGGTGGTCAGTTGCCGCAAGTTCATCAGCATAAATGACATGATTACCATGTATCACACAGACACAGCCAGGATCTCCTTCACAATGGAGCAGGAATGTGCCAGGCCACGCCCCTACCGGTTTCATCACACGGATTTCATCAGAGGGCTCTGACATCTATGCTGATGAACTTGTTTTATTTGTTTACCTGTACCATCTGTTTGCTTATTAAAAATGTATTTTAATGCACTATGAGGCGCCCCCGTGTTTCTTCTATTTATTAGCAATATCCTTACCTGAGACGTGAATTTGGGTGTAAAGTGGGGGGAGACGCCTACTTGCTTGTGCATAAGACCAGCTGTGATATCATCTGAGACCGGCTTTTTCTTACAAGCGAACGCTATTGGGATAATTGTTCTTGGATTTCATTTTAAAAAGGACTGGTTAGCGCATAAACTTTTGTCCTCTATATATATATAATGTTAAAAATTACAACAACAGTTACTTACCTTCATGCTGAGGCTGTGGACAGTCATGATGCTTGGCTTTGTCCCTACACTCTGATGCAAGGAGGGGGGGTCGGGGCTGGTGCATGGGGGGTCAGGGGTGCCACGAAGGGGGGTGCTACAAGAGAGAAGTTGAACAACAGGGGACGATGGCAGAGGAGAGGAACAGGAAGGAAACAGGAGGGGTGAGGTGCTGGAGTTGAGTGCAGGGGATGCGGGGCCAGGAGGAGAATCACCGGCCTCTGCGTATCACAGTGTGAGCCAGTGTTTGGGAGGGGTGTTAGTGGGTGGGGCTTCGGCTTGATGGATGCTGTAACAGTCTTAATAATAGGTGCTGCTGGCCTGTTTTTTTCTGTCCCTGATCCGCTGTGCCCGGTATGGGTGCCCCCTTTGTCCCCGGGCGTGTGTGTGTGTTTGCTCGTACACACACATACTGGCCACTAATGGGTGCACCTTTATAGTTCTGACTATTACCTCCCCTTTGCTCCTAGAACAGCCTGAATTATTTGTGGTGTGGATTCGACAAGATGCTCTGGCCCATGTTAACATGTTATTATCACGCAGTTCCTGCAGATTTGTCAGCTGCATATTCATGGTTAAAATCTCATCTTCCATCACATCCCAAAGGTGGATCCATGTTGTCTACACTAAATTCTGACCCTACCATCTGCATGTTGCAGCAGAATTCAAAATGCAGTAGAATAAGTGACTTTTTATAAATCAGCAACTGTCCAATGAGCCCGAGACCACTGTAGCTTTAGTTTCCTGTTCTTAGGTGATAGGAGTGAAACCCAGTGTGGTTTTTAGCTGGTGTAGACCATTCACTTAGCAATTTGATGTATTATGCATTTAGAGGATCTCTTCTGCATACCACTGTTGTGACACTTGGTTATTTGAATTACTGTTGCCTTCCTGACAACTTGAACCAGTCTGGCCATTCTCCTCTGATCTCTCTCATTAAGTAGGTATTTTGCCCACAGAACCACCATTCAGTAGATGTTTTTTGTTTTGCACAACATTGCCTGTAAACTATAGAGATTGTTGTAAGTGAAAATCCCAGGAGATAAGAGATACTCAAACCAGCAATCATTCCATGATCAAAGGCCCTGATTCAGAGCTGCTCGCAAAAAGCGAGCGCTCACTCTGAATCAGGATGGCCTCTTTTTTTTTTAAAACCGGCCTCCTGGCCACTCGCTTAGCTGTGGGTGACCACCCACAGCTTTTGCGAGCGGCAAGGTGATGGACGCGATGGTCGCGACCATCGGCATTGCGAGGAAACCCTTGTGGTAGGGTCTCTGCACTCGCAATGCCAAGTGGATTTCCAGCTCTAATAGAGCCGAAGTCCACTACTGACATCACGAGTGATGTCAGTAGGGCCACCCACAAACGGCAGGCGTTCCTTAGGGAACGCCTCCGTTTGTTCAGCCACCCCCCCCACCCGCCTACAAAACAGGGCGAGCTGTCAATCAACATCGACAGCCTCCCTGTTTTGCTGTGAGCCCCGGAGCGAGTGATTTCTCGCTCGCTCCGGGGCTCGCGCACGCGTGTGCACTGCCCGCCCATCGACCCGCTTGCGAGCTCATAGCGCTTGCGAGCGGGTTTGAATCAGGCCCAAAGTGACTTCAGTAAATATTCCTTCATCACTATGAACAGCAACTGGACCTATTGACCATATGTGCATGTTTTTATGCATTCAGTTGCTCTGAAATGATTGGCTGAATATACATTTACATTATAAAGCAGTTATACGAGGGTTCTGCAATAAGCTCCCAGATGCACAAAAAGTATTATATTTACAAAGGGCCTGATTCAGAGTTGCTCTCTAATGCAAACGCAACTGCATTCTTTCAAAGATCGCAATTGCTAAAATATGCTAATGCCTTCCAAAGCACAGCTGAGCATAAAGACGCCCAGTGCTGCCTTCTCATATCCGTCTGACATCTGACTATGTACAACAGCGTAAACATCAGTAACATCGACCGCAAATCAGGCATTCATGCAGCATATGCGGCAAGTCTGACCAGTTGCAAACACTGCAGCTCTCATAACACACAGTGAGCTCTCATACTGCGAAGGAGATCGCAATGGCTAATTTATGCATGCCCATGAAACAGCATTTAAACGGTCAGATACGCCTGCGTTTGCCTAGCCAGCACTTGCAGCAGGCATTATTGGCATACCAGTCCCCAGAGACTGTGTTGCTGCACAAGTGGTACAGTAGCTACATGACCAGTCTTGGCCACAAGAACAGTCACCAGATGTTTGGCCATGCTGCACTCACGTTGGAACTTCTGTGGTGGTGCACCTCCAACTGTATACTAGGCCGACTATTGCTTGGTCTCGGGGTTGAAACTATAGATCCAGGATTCATTGCCACTGATGATCTCCCAGACAGAGTTTGAGCGACCGCCGTCAAACCTGGCCAGCATGTTGCTGCACAAAGTCACCTGAGCCTCCTCCTGCTCACGAGTTAGCTGATGGGGCACCCAGCATGCAGAAACCTTGCTCATGCCAAGCTCCTCATAGAGTATCAAGCAGATGGGTCATGTTGTGATGGCTATCTCCTTCTGTGATTGGGCCACAGACACTCTGGCATCCACCACAACTATGGCCCGCACGGCAGCAACGTTATCCTCAGTGATGGTGGACACAGGTTTTCCATAGCACTCCTCACCTTCAAAATTCTGCAAACCACTCAGACACAAGTGGTTCGGGGTGGTGCTTCCTCCCCAAAAGCAGCGCACTGTCAGTCAAAGCAATCCTGCTATCGCGGACCACTCTTGTAGTCATAGAAGATCATGGCTCTCCAGTGGCCTCTTTTGAACTCCATTACAAGTTTGTGAAGGTAGTGAGCAAGCTGACTTCTTCAGTGTGCAGTACTGCTTATATACGGTTCTGTGCCCTGTGCCTACTCTACCTATGCACTGCACATCCGCATGGCTGTAACTAGGGTGGTGTGGCAGGTGCACACGCACAGAGCGCACATGCCCTGTGGGCGGAACCTGCCGCCTCCACCCATGATCACCGATCAATATAGTGTTATTATGACTATGTTATTGTATTTATTTTTATGATAAAAGACGACCATAATGGTGGAACTGCTGCCAAAGGCATCACTATGGGGGTGCGGACCACACTGGGTGTCACTCTCCGAGGCAAAACTGCCGGCTCCTCTTCACTGACCGGGAGCTGGGCACTACACTGTGATATTATTGTGCCACGCCCGGCACCCGGTCACTGAGGAGCCAGCAGTGCAGGGAAAGTCTCTGGGGGCAGCTCGGCATCTCTGGGAGTGCTGGGCATGCCCCCAGAGTGATGAAACTGAGAGTGTTTGCCACAAGACCACGTCCCTTAACCATGAGGCCACGCCACCTATGAGGTCACAGCCCCATGTCGCCTGGAGCAGCACCATGTAACCTGTAGAGCACTGATGCAGAGCTCCATTGGACACTCCAAGAGCCTCCTCTTCTGCCTGGTCTTGGAAGCATGATGCTATCACATTTTCGGGGATGGGGCTAGCACAGGGTGAAAAATCGGAACAACTAAGGGACTGAGGGCCTGATTCAGAGCCGCTCGTAATCGGCAGCTTGTTCGCTCCGAGCGATGTTCGCACAACAGAATGAGGCGTTTGTGGGTGGTAACAGGGGAAGGTGCTTGAAAACGGGGAGTGGTGATCCGAACGCAGGCGTGCCAAAAGGTCAAAACGGGCGTTTTAAGGGTGTGCATAATTAACAAAGCAGCGTCATCGACCACGTCACTTGGTTGTTTCTTAGCCTGAACTGTTCGCATGATTGCGGTAGGAAAATCCAACCACAAGCACTGCGAGCAGTTCAGACGCCTTTCGATTTACTCGATTAATCTAATAAATAGCGGAGATGATGTATGATGCGAGCGGCCAGGGGGCATTTTTATCGAAATAGTGGCCGCAGGTTTTGTTCGCTCGTTCAGACTTAGAGGCGTCAACAGACCGCAAAGAGCAAGCACTTCATTTAAATAGCCAGCCCTTTTTCAGAACGACCGTTCGCAAATAGCGTCCGGCCCTGAATCAGGCCCTGAGCTCATGGGCCAGTGTGGTCTATATGCTCCTTAGGATAAAATGTGCCAGCCAGCCAACCCCTGCTCTCCAGGACCCTCCTTTACTGTATCAAATGACAACTTGAGAAATAAATGGCAACATTTCTATTTCTGATAGGACATATTTATAAAAGAATCTTGATATATACAGAGAGTGGGGGCACTGCTGGTGAATTGTGGGTCTCTGTTTAGGAATCAAGGTACCATTAAACACTTTAATGTTTACATGTTACACTTCCTTTAAAACGCTTGCTTTTATGGGTTTCAGTCTACATATCCTTTTTTTTCCTTTTCTGCAGTAAGGGTTTAAGTTACAGAAATGGTTTAAAATGAGAAAGGGTTTAAAATGAAACCTAACAGGTGTTAACAATTAAAATTTCCTTTGTTACTAATGCATTTTTACATTCGGACAATAAAAAAGGCTTTATAGTCTGGCAGTAAAAATATCGCCACTGTATCCACACAGTAGAAATGCTAAGGGATCATCCTAGGATGAATATCAACATCACAGCTCTAATGGCCACATCCATAAACTGCATTGTAACAACAGAGAATTGCATGGACAGGTGCAACAGAACAAGCCGGGAAGGCGAGTGGAATGAAAGGCGAATGCGGTGAGGACGTTTAAACAAAAGAACAGTAGTTGTGAAAAGATGAATTCATGAGGGAGAAAACAGCCGTAACTATTACTAAAACAGTAATATATTAATTGTATTATTTGATCCGCTATATATTATATTTGGGATATGTTGATCCAAAAGTATGATTTCATTTATAGGTGCTCTTCACTTAATTATTGTACCTTACCCACCCTTATATAACAACCCGCGCTATATTGCATATGGTTTTATTTTAATTCAAGTAGTCAACAATTCTAGGACTATTGAGCCTATTCATTATGAAGTCCCATCTGCGCCACCATGAATTACGTATCCAACTACTTACGGATGGCAGCGGTGAATATAAAAGCACCAGAGCAATTCTGCAATGCTGGTTGCGGGACAGCTGCTCTGAAAAGCAGCTGTCTCCCGAACCATAGCACTGCTACATTCACCCCTACTAAGTATCTGAATGGAGCCCTCTTTGCACTTCTGAACTCATTCCAATAGGAAGAAGCAGGGATCCAGGATCTAACGCCATCTAATGATGGCATCAGTTCCTGGAATCAAACTACAAAAACTTTCGGCTTTCAGAGATTTCTGAACGTCCAATGGCCACATCAGGTCTCTATTTGTGAATGGGCCCATTACTTAAAAAATGCGGAGGTGGGACACAATATCTATAAAGCTATATAAAGAGTGCAGAGGCACAGGATCAATACAACTATAAGGCACAAAATCAATGAAGCTCTATAAAGGGGGCACTAAATCAATATTTATTTTTTTGCAGTAATTCTCAAGTGTTCAACCCAATAAATCTCCCTAACTTTTCAGAGTGGCCGACTCTAAATAGTAGTTGAATACCCCTGGTTTAATGGCTCCTTATAAATTAACACATTATCCAAAGCATGGCCACAGCAATTATCACTGTTATACACATATAAGATCCTGCATACTGAGGTAGCTACAGACATCAGTAAACTCTTCCATAATTAATCTATGCAGATGATAAAATATTAACTTTTACTTAACCAATGCACTCTATTCCACATCCTTTTGTGGATCTTTTCAGTTTGCAATTAAATAAATAGAGTGTAATTCTGACTTCACTTGTAGGTCATTTAGACAGCATTCCTTGGAATTCATCTCACCAAGGGGCCTATTCGTGATGTTAATTATCGGGGTCCGAACCGATAATTAACATTATAACTGACCGCGGAATCCGGAGCAATTCATCATTGCTACGGCGCGGTGACAGCTGATACGAAATCAGCTGTACCCGCGAACGGCTTCACTACTCCTTTTTGTCCTTCAATGCTCCTTTACACATGCGCACAAGAGCCCCGACATCCAGCAGAAGGAGCCGAACAGGGCTGGAAGGATCCAAAAGGATCCCTCTTTGCAACCCAGAGAGACCTCATTCCTTCTGAAGATTGCAAATGCTACCGCACTGAATTCTAGCATAGAATCTTGAATACTAGTGTATGGGGACAGCGGACCATTCTGCAAAAGGAACGTAAATAGGAGATATCTGTGATATCTGTGATATTTCCTGCTTTACCTTCTTGATGAATGGCCCGAATACTTAATTTTTACAATTGCAGGTGAAAATTTGCATTTTCATCTGCTTTTGTAAATATTAAGTGATGATGAATAGGCCCCAAAGAGGCATAATTATCACAATCCACATTGTAATGCGGATGTGATAAATATTTTTACATTAATTCACATTGTGAAAATTAATATTTTGACGCAAACTTTGGGACCAGACAGGCACCAGGCTTACGCTATCACTCTGCTTCCTGAGTCGGGTCCTCAGCGCACACTATGCATGTGCTGCCCTCGGCCAGTGCAAGTGTTAGGGAGGGATCACGGAGGATCCAGAGCATCCCTCTCTGGAAAAAAATCCCTGATACAGTAGCCCATAGGCTACTATAAGCTAACACCTTATTCAGATGACGTTAGCTACTAGAGATGTCCCACAAATATTAATTGATAAATAGACCCCCAACTCTTACACTATGTATTAAATTGAAAGTTATACACATACCTTAGTGGCCTCTTTATTATTAGGTAAATCTGCGCATCTGTTTAATGTTAAAATCTAATCACCCAGTAATGTCACAGTAATTAAATGCATAAAAATAGGCAGACATAGTCAAGAAGTTCAGTCTTTATTCAGACCAAACACCAGAAGGGGGTAAAAATATGATCTACAGGACTTTGACCATGGAATGCTTGTTGGTGCCAGGCAGGATAGTTCGATTATCACTAACAGGAAGGCAACAGTAACTCAAATAACCTTGCGTTACAGTGGCATGCAGAAGAGCATTATCTGAATGCAACATCATGTCAAACCTTGAAGTGGATGGGCTACAGCAGCAGAAGACCACAATGGATTCTATGCTTTTCTGTTAAGAAAAGGAAACTAAGGATAAAGTGGGTACAGGCTCACAAAAACTAGACAGCTGAAGTTTGAAAAAATGTTGCATGATCTAACAAATCCCAATTTCTGCTGCGATATGTAGATGGTAGGATCAGAGTTTCGGAAAAACATGAATCCATGGATCCTTCCTGACTTGCCTCAATGGTTCAAACTTGTGGTGAAGGTGTTATGGTAAGGGGATAGTTTTCTTGGCACACATTAGGGCCCTCATTCAGAGCAAAATGCGAGCGGTCGCTCTGAATGTGGGCGGCCACTTGTGTTTTGAAGTGCAGCCTCCTGGTCGCTAGCTAAGCTGTGGGTTACCACCCACAGCTTTAGCGACCGACCAGGTTGATGGTCGCGATGGTCAAGACCATCGCGACCATCGGGGCTTGAGACGAGACCCTAAGGTTGGGTCTCGGCAACCGCAAGCCCCAGGAAGCTTACTGCTCTGATCGAGCAGGAAGCTCCCCACTGACATCACTGCTGATGTCAGTGCGGCCACCCACAAAACGGCATGCGTTCCTTAAGGAACGCCTCTGTTTGTGAAAAAAAAAAACCCGCCACGCCTACAAAACGGGCGAGCTGTTGGTCACCATCGACAGCCGCCCCTTTTGTAGTGAGCTCCAGAGAGAGAGAATTTCTCTCTCGCTCCGGGGCTTGCGCCCGCGCAGTGCGGCCACTGCGCATGTGCAGGGCCTAAACATCGACCCACTTGCGAGTGCTCAGCGCTTGCGAGTGGGTCTGAATGAGGTCCTAGGTGTCTTGGTACCAATTGAGCATCAATTACCAAGCTTACCTGAGCATTGATGCTGACCTTCTGTATCTTTATGGTCACAGTCTACCAATCTTCTAATGGCTACATCCAGCAAGATAGTGCACAATTTCACAAAGCACATGTCATCTCCAGCTGGTTCTATGAACATGACATTGAGTTCAGTGTACTCCCAATCACTTTCACAGTCACCAGATTTCAAGCTTATAGAGCATCTTTGGTATGTTTTGGAAACGGTATCTGCTGTAACTTTGTGATGCTATCATCGGCTGGCCTGAGCCCATTTTTCTGGGTAAGTGAATATTCTTTTGGTGGCCCTAGAGATACTTTTGTGCGTGCCTGAAAAAATTAAGGAGTCGTGGTCTCATAGGAAAAGCCATTCCCACAACATTGGGTTTGGAGGGCTGTCACTATGGCCACCCACAATAAGTACAGAGAGAGGCTCTAGGGAGTGTGGTGCTGGAGGATTTTTGCTATTCAATTAGGTGCGGATTTTAATTTTTCTGGGCACCTCCAGAACACGACCAATTTTTCCTAAAATCCATAATCCAAATTTCATGTTTTGGATTGCAAAAATTACATGATTTTAGTTGTTTTTAAGAACTTTTTACCAAAATGAAACCAAAACACTTGAGGGTGGTTTTGCAAAACCAAATCAAGAAGATGAATCCAGATCAAAAACCCAAACACGGGGTCAGCGCACTAGTTTAAATCTAGAGACTGTACTGCCCATTCCATGATTTGAGACCTACCATCTTGTTCTTTTCCTTAGAAGTAGTTCTGACATAGTCTGGAGGTATGTTTTTGGTCATTATCTTGCTATAGAATGAACCCTTGAGCAACTAGGCATAGATTAGAGGGCAGGGCCGTTAAGAGCTGGACCGGGTGAAGGGGGCATGACCTAATCGCAGGAGGCATGGCCACGCCCCTTCAGAAAAAAAGAAAAAAAAATAGCTGGGGAGGGGGCGCTGTGAGCTCCTCAGCCCGGTGCAAATTTGGATCAGTATGATCACATCCCCCCACAGTCAGGGCCAAGCAAGGGGCATGGTCACACAACAGTACCCAATTCAAATTACACCACACAGTAGAAGAATATTATTCACATTACATCACATATAATGCCCCTGATTTCACATTACACCACAAAGTAGTGTCTCTTATTCACATTACGACACACACAGTAGTGCCCCTTATACACAGTGCCCACACACTGGTATCACAAGGGAGGTGCGGGGGGGGGGGGTCAGGCCACACTGGGTGACACCATCTGAGGGGGTGACACCAAAACAGCAGAGCTGCTCTGTTATTTTGGTGTCACCCTGTCCGATGGTGTCACCGAGATGCCAGAAACCGGAGAGAGGCAGGAGAGACTGTGGGCTGCCCCAGCAGCTGCTGGAGCACTGGGGATGCCTACTGTGTGCCAGGAACGGCGGCGGGTATGCAGCCAAGATCGGCACACATAAGGGGTGTGGCTTCACTGAGTGAAGCCACGCCCTCTTCCACGCGCATGCCTACGGTGCACAGAAGAACTCCAATCAGCCTCTCAGTACCTCTGTGCCCACTGTAGTGCCCCTTATACACAATGCCCACAGTAGTAGTGCCCCTTATACACATAATGCCCACAGTAGTAGTGCCACTTATGCAATGTTCACAGCAGTAGTGCCCCTTACACATAATGTCCACAGTAGTGCCCTTACACATAAACCCCACAGTAGTAGTGCCCTTTATGCAATGCCCACTGTAGTAGTGCCCCTTATGCAGTCCCCACAGTAGTAGTGCCCCTTATGCAGTGCCCACAGTAGTAGTGCTCCTTATGTAGTGCCCACACAAGTAGTGCCCCATATGTAATGCCCACACTAGTACTGCCCCTTATGCAGTGCCCACACTAGTAGTGCCCCTTATACAATGCCCTCATTAGTAGTGCCCATTATACAATGCCCACACTATTAGTGCCACTTATACATAATGACACACACACAACACTATACTTACCTGAAACCCTGCTCCTGCGCCCGTTGCCATCCGACGGCAGCTCCTTGTGCTTGGCACTATGGGAGAGACTTCATGACGTCTTTCCCTTCACCCACTGTGGGAGCCAGAAGGCGGAGCTCAGGAGTGAGTTCCAGCTTTCGGTTGCTGCTGCAGGTAAGGAGCTGCCGGGTGCTGCTGGTAAATGGAATAAGGTGCCTGGCAAATGGAGTTGGTAGCGGCAGCGCCTCACTGATTTGCATGGTCAGCTGATCGCATTAATCATAATAATGTGGTATTTTGACCGTATTCATTTAATTGGTCATTGTATGCTTTGAAACATATATATATTCTTTTCAATTTGTTAATATGTGAAAGTTTTTATGGACTTTCACTTATTGTGATTTGAAACGTCTCCTCCATATTTGTATTAGTTCTAATATAGTGTGTAACACATGAAATCACACATTCTATACCTTCATTCCAGCTCATTCTTGCCTGCTCTGCCAGAACTTGCGGAAGGCTCACAATTTTTCGGGTAACCCCCGGCAACCCCTGGAAGAGTAGGCACTTCTCCAGCTTTATAAGTACTTTTTAAGTCTAAGCCTCCCTTAGTTCTGGATTATTATGTTCATGCGCAATAATAAAAAAATGTGGTTACAGCTAGTACCTACTCACAGAGAAGCATTGTCTTTTGTAGTTCATAAAGAAGATACAGTAAACAGTACATCGTCTCCCATAACTGTATCCCATAACTATAAAGGCCACATTGAAAGCAAGGTCATGCAAGCCAAACCTGTTATTGGTCACTGTTCATTTAGGCAGAGAGTAGCGTGAGAAACCACCCAGCAGGATAGAATAAGGATGAGAGGCATAGTTGTATTATGAATGGAAGTACTTTAAAGGACATCTTCACTAATGGATAGTGCAGGGCATCTTCGCTTTGCCAATTATGTGCTACTGTATTTTTTTGGCATATGTCTGCATTTGTCACCTTGTGATGAATCTGTCAGGCCTCAGATTCCCTCTGATGTCAGACCCCTGGCCGTGCTAGGATAGTCACTTGAGACCAGACCTTCAGGCCTCCTACAGTCCTGGCCAACCGTAGTTATGGTGCTTGAAAGCTGAGAGGCTGCCGTGCCTGTTAGATCTTTCTAATCAAAGGCTGAAGGGCTTCACTTGGGCCTATGATGGCCAACAGGTGCAGGGCAGGAATCAAGCAGAAAGTGAGTTTTTAAAAACAAAATGTTGTGGCCTTTGTGTATGAACAGAATGTCACAATTGGGATGTATTTTAACTATGGTTAGGTAACAGCTGTACCGGTGTATCAGCACAGTTCCTGATAATGTTTCTGAAACGTTTTGCAGTGGTAGCATAACATTACACCATTTCAGATCAGTATAGAAGACTTTATCATATATTAGCACATTAAACATACTAACATATTAGACAATACTTAATGGAATACAAAATGTTGGCAAAAGTAAAAACATTAGTTAAAGATTCTGCATACTTCTCACATTTAAATCACCACTCTTTAATGAATTATATTGACATTTGTCTCAATACTTCTCTCTCCAGCTCTATTTTAAATAAATTATCTCTTCAATAAAGTAGAAGAATAAGTGATCAGCAGCACTGTCACATTTGTAAGAAAGCTTTCCATATAAAGCATAAGCCAACAGATATCTGCCACCTCCAAAGACGTTGAAACTCACTTAAAAACCACAGCCCACAGCCAGAGGTGGTGTAAGGGGATGCAGTCAGGAAGCCAGTGGTTGAAATGCCGACTGCCGGCTTCCCGACTGTCTAATCCCGGGAGGGGTCTAATGACAGGCGTCGGTATCCCGACGCCTGGCATACCCATCAAAGGCAAGCCAGGCACGGACAGCCACAGGGGGGGGTTAGGTTAAGGGTTCCCCGGGGGGGGGTTAGGGTTAGGCACCCCCCAGGAAGTTTATGGTTAGGCTGCGGAGAAGGGAGGGTTAGGTTAGGCACTAGGGAGGGAGGTTAGGGTTAGGTACGCCTAACGGAGGGTTAGGGTTAGGGAGCGGTTATGTTAGTTAGTTAGTACTTACCATTAGAGAAGTCTGGATTTTCACTGGTACCGGGCTTTCGACATCGGGATGTGAACCACCGGACATAGGTCTGGGGGTATTTCATACCGATCCCAGTGTAAGAGAGGAGGGGCCGTATGCAGTCTCTGTGCAGACTCCCTTCTCTCTTGCGGTGCAGTTGTAAGTAGACTCTGGCATTGTGCATGCGCAGGTCTCCGGGAACATAGTACACGCGTCATATTCCCAGTGACTCCTCTTCCCAGTAATTTCTGCAGCGCTGATGCGGGACTCCAGATAGGTGAGTATAATATATTGGTGCAGTGGGTGCGATGTGTGGCCCTTCCTGGATCCAGGGACCTGTGAACACCGCACACTTTGCACCCTTTATGGATATGCCACTGTCTACAGCACAAACTGTGGTTTTGCAAGTGGGTGTAGAGTGAATCACATTCAGCAAAGAATGCCCTAATCTGCCCAGGTCCTCCCAGGCAAACAGAAGCTCTGCAGTGTCTGTCATCTTGACACATTAATCCATGTATGAATCCCTACATATGGGTACACCTTCACAAATAGGCACATGGCATCACAAAATGTGGCCTCTGCACAAAACATTGTATTTTTTAAAATTTGCAAATGACACTGATTGTAATTATTTTTTAGATACATATTTACAGAATCAAAAGTAACTAATTTTCCAATCAGTTTTTTATTTCCTTCCTTTCCCGTTATATTTCTACTGAGAGTTTTTATTTCTTTAGCTTGTGTTAGTGCTACATGGTACATCTAATGTTTTGCAGCATGGTCTCACAAATTAACATACTGTACAACAGAAAATCATATTTATCATACTATGGTATAAATGTAACTCTATGTAATGTAATCTGGATAACAAGTATAATGCAAAGTTATTACCAGTTGTGCAACTTGATGAACATAGAAACAAGTTATTTATTTCCAGATCACGCACCAATTAAATGTGTAATGGAGATAGAAACGGACTGTAGCTATTTACTGCTACTTCTTATATATATATCACTGATCTGCCAGGTCTCACTGGCGAGAGTTTGCCCATACAAGTACAGTACCAACATATTCCTTTTAGGGTTATCAAAAACTCAGGATGGTGACAACTCAAGAAAATTAATGAAAAAATTATTACCTTTTTTTCACTAATTGGCACTGAAACCCCTAAGACTGAACTATGAGTTCCACTGCACATGGTAAAGAAGCCCCCTCCTTTTTTCAATGCCTCATGCCTCAGTCCTTACCTTGTTTCGGGGTAGGGGAGTGAACAGCATTGCTGCTATTTAGCGCATCTAGTGCTCACCAGACAATAGAAAGAACATCCTAGGGATTATATTTTATAAAGAATGCATTTCAGTGATCAATATTCAATACAGAGATTATTCTAGTAACCGTCATACAATACAGAGAGCATCCTAGTGATCATCACATAATGCAGAGAGCATCCTTGTGACTGCTGTACACTACAGAGAGCATACTAGTGACTTTCATTCAATACAGAGATCCTAGTAACAAACATTAAATTGTATATGTAATATAAATAGACAATATGTAGGAGCTATATAAAAACATAATAAATAATAATAGCAATATAAATATTCTTCTTATAGGTTTCTGTTTTATAGAATGCTGCTTTAGTGTAACTTTTGTTATCTTCTTCTGTTAGTCATAAGTTGCCTTAAATGAACTTTTCATCTTCATATTACTTTAATTGTACTTTACAGAATTGTACTTACCCACCTGCAAGATTTACTAAATACACTGCTTTACCTTGTATTATCCTTCTGTGCTTTTCAGACACAATTGTTTACTTTAACGGCATTAGGATATAACACATATATATGTAAAGCTTTGTATACAACTGTAAACAATAATGAATGCACAGCAAAGTTGTGTTGTATCTGAAAGCTGCAAAAGACTATTACTGTGATAGTTAAATGCATGACTAAAAAGCATACCGGGAAGCCTACAACAAAAGCGGTATGACGGCATAGGTAAACCAATAAACTAAAAATTCCGCTCCTCCTCTTTCCAGTGATATCATCAGCACCAATTTACATTTTATAGAAATCAAAAAATGAAATGTTAGATCACAGCAGAACCCCTAGGCAGCACCTTACAAGTGTACTCAGCGTAACCCTCTGAAAGTCGGCCCTCTGAAAATAGGTCACTTACTGGTGGCAGCCGATGCGTCTGATGCCACAAATGCATAAATAGACCCTTTTCTCTTGGCTGCAGAGTAGGAGAGGGACCAGTCCTCTGTATATACATGAAAACTGCAGACTTTGAGCCCCACTCTGCCATGGTGACAGGGGCTTGAAGTGATGCTTGGGAAGTGACAAGATCAATTTACAAAAAAAATACAAAATTAATGAAAAGTCTGAGGTGAGGGACTTTAAGTTCCTCAATCTCCTCCACCATAAAACATACAAACTTGGTGGAACTCTGGTTTGATAGAGGAGAGTATCCTCTGTATAAGAGTGACAGGGTACTATGGCCCTGATTCAGAGCCGGACGCTCTGACCAGAGCGCTCGCTCTGAATCAGGGCCCACCTCCATTAATATGGAGCGTCCTCCTGGACACTCG
This sequence comes from Taudactylus pleione, assembly GCA_031769625.1. Taxonomy (NCBI): domain Eukaryota; kingdom Metazoa; phylum Chordata; class Amphibia; order Anura; family Myobatrachidae; genus Taudactylus; species Taudactylus pleione. The sequence continues at coordinate 2,406,800 of JAUIMM010000373.1, read as the reverse complement.
TATAGCTGTGGGTCACCACCCACAGCATATACGAGCGTGCAAATTGATGGTCGCGATGGTCTTGACCATCACGACCATCGGAACTGCGAGTAAAAGCCTGCGGTTGAGTTTTTCAACCGCAAGGCCAGGAGTGATTTTGGCTCTATCAGAGCCAAAATCACTCCCACTGACATCCCTTGGGAACGCCTCCATCTGGAAGGCACGCCCACCAAAGGGGGCGTGCTGTCAGTCACCATCGACAGCACGCCCCCTTTGATGAGACACTCCAAGCGAAGGAAAGTCCTTCGCTCGTCGGGTCTCGCGCATGCGCACGACGGAGCTCCCTCCGTCGTGCGCATGCGCAGTGGGGAACATCGACCCACTTGCGAGCGTACTGCCGCTCGCGAGTGGGTCTGAATGACCCCCTATGTGCCTTATCACCCAAATAATTGCACCTTACATGGATGAATCCCCTCTTTCAAATGATACGGCCCCTTAGCAGCTATTGTCTGCGCTACAGAAAATGTATATTTTCCATAGACGAGCGAGTGCACATTACGCCCTATCTCCCCCATACTGGCCTGTCACACCATAATAATAGTCTATGATTTAGGCAGAACAGGAGTTTGGTCCAATTTGTCCTGATTTTGCATTTGGGAATGTTGTGTGGTATGCAACACCTTTATAGAAAATATATTCATGTTTTTTTCTATACATTCTTTCCCTAATAATACTAGTATTACTGTGTGTGAGCCGCAGCAGGTACGTTTTTTCTTTTTTACATGGCTGAATATGAATAGGCCAAGAATGAACAGTGGAGCAGTCCCATTCTCGTTTTATTCTGCCCTTAACGCTGATCAAAGCTGAGCCTAGCCACTCTGCAACTGAATGGTGTCATCTCATCCCATACACAAGCTGACATAAACATTTGAATCCCTGTATGTACATTTTAAAAAGCAAATACTGAATCATTCTTAAATATACCAAAAAGGTGGAAAACACTTACATACACTATATAATGTAATATACATACAACTAAATAAAAAGAATATCTGCAAATTAAAAAATAATTCCATACAGTTTGAAGCCCATGAAATACAGCTGCCTCAATTTACTTAATCACACACCACTAGCTGTGATTAGGGAAGCCAATCCCAGGATTCCAATCCATAGGATCCCGGGATTTAGCCTCAAAAAGTCCAGGATTTTAATCCAGGAATTCCTGCCTTCAATCCCGGGATTACAGGTTTGGAAACGGTATGAATTACCGCTGGACGCAAGTTCAAATCCCGACAGCAGCTGGCCAACATGGCTGAAAATCCCGATCGTCCCAAGGTAAGTATTAACTAACCTAACCTCCTCCTCTAACCCTAACCATCTTTAGGGGTGCCTAACCCAGCCTTCCCCCCAGTGCCTAACCCTAATCCTCCCTCTAAGTGCCTAAACCTAACCCCCCTTTCACCACCGCCTAAACAAGTCCCCCGGGGGGGTGCCTAACCCTAACCCTCCCTTCCCCTAGCCTAACCCTAACCTCCCGGGGGGGTGCCTAACCCTAAGTCTCCCCTGGGAGCCCTAAACCTAACCATCCCCCCCCCCCGCGCGGCTGTCCGCAGCGGCGCCCGGCATCACTTTGATCGGGATGCCGGGCCCTGGTCTCCTGGTGTCAGTAAAATGACAGGCGTCTACATTTAGACACCTGTCATTTAACCCTCGCCGGGATAAAGCAGACGGGAAGCCGGCTGTCGGGATTACGTCCACCGGCTTCCCGACTGCATACCACAGGTTTAACTACTTTCAAAATGTGTCAGGCCATGACTGAACTCACCACGTCCTTCACAGCAAGTGCTAAATTAACTTGCAATGCAATTAACAGCAATGCAGTGGTGTGATGTCCTGCCCACACAGTGCACTGTCTGCCAGGGCCGTAATTAGGAGTATGTGACCGATGCAGCCACACTGAATGCAGGGTTCTGTTGGTGGCATCGTCGCCACCCCACACCTCTTACTTCTGGCTAGCAGGGTGTCTGGAATGGAAATGACACTTCTGGCAGGCACCCTGCAGTCTGTGCCGCAGATTAGAGCATCATCAATGCTGCACTTACCAGTGCTGCCAGCCCCACTCCCTCCGTACAATGTAATGACATCAGACGTTAAGGGGGCGGGCCCTGTTATGGTGCTGCTGTCTGCATATAGACTCGTAGTGTAAATGAGGCAGGCAAGTATAGTCACTGAGGCGGCTGAGGTCAAGGAAGGGATTGGGAAGCAGAGCTCCTCTCTATTTCACTGCATGATTGGCTGTGTCTCTGCAAGTTATAGTAGCTAGATCTGCAAGTTAGTTCTTAGCTGCCTGTGAGTCTAATAGCAGGTGCGGTCAGGTGACCGGTCAGTCTTCTGTGGGGGCTGTGCCAATGAATGTGTTTTCTTTTTTTCCTGTGGGGGCAGTAAATGTTTGTTTTCTTTTTTCCTGTGAGGGCCAATGTGTGTGTGTTTTTTTTTTCTGTGGGCGCCAAACTTACGCAACTGAACTTGGGGATTCCGAGTCAGACTGAGGCATGCCTCGGTTCCTCCAGACAAATAAAGAAAAAACGTAATAAATTCAGAAATGTCAGATCTCGCATATTTTGGATTGCATATAAGTCCTTACCTACTTCCTATTACCCCCTGAAAGCAGCTCCAGCTTTGTGGGTGGGCTTAAAGCACTGATCAGATCAGTATGATCTGTGCAAGCTTAGTTATGTGTAAAAAAATATAAAAAAATTAATTTTGTTTAAAAAATTCATGGGGTCTGGAGCCTGGGCTGGTATTGGAAATTAGGGGAAAAAAACAGTGTGGGGTTCCCCCAAATTCTCTAATAACCAGCATTAGGCTTAAACAGTCAGGGGACTGACAGTATAACAGTGGGTCCACCTGCCATACAGTCATTCAGCCCCAAACTAGTCAGCCCAGGGCTGGAATTCCTCCAATAAATGGGGTCCCCCTTTTCCACGCACCTCTTGGGCTTTGAGTACGTGAGTAATAGTAAAATAATAGTTAATAGTATTGTTCTTTACAGGTGGACTACAGGTCCCAGCAAGCCAGCCCCGGCATACCGGCAAGTGCCAACATGCCCAGACATTAAGGGCTCACTGGTATCTGTAGTCCGCCTGTGAAGAAAATATTAAAATAAAGACCGGACTTACACAACATATGTTTTAGTATTTTATTAAAAAAGAAAAGTTCATACTTACCAAACCCGTATGGGGGGCTCCTCTTGGGTCTATGTAGGCATCCTGGTTCTTTCAAAAACAAAAAAACAGAAACTGGACCCCACGGACAGCACTGTACAAGTGCTTAAACCTGAAAATACCAGTTACTCATGGTCACTCCATAGAATTCAATGGGGAAGCGCTGACTGGCTGGGAGCGTGGGAACAGTTACTATGTGAGCGCTCAACCAATCAGCGCTTTCCCATGTATTCCTATGGCAAATACCATGGTACTGGTCATTTTGTGTTAGGTACTGTGCACAGTGTACAGTGCATGTCCGGTGGGCTCATGATTTTTATTATTTTACCAAGACTATTGGATTACCTAGTTGGACCAAAGAGGAGGCCATGCATGGGTTTGCGAAGTATGTAATTGTTTCATATATGATTTTTTTTTTTGTACAATAAAATGATACAACATGCGGTGTGCAAGTCCTGTGTTTATTTTTCAGACCATTACTGTCCGGGCATGCTGGCATCTGTTGTTCCACAAGTCCTGGCATGCCGAGACAGGCTTGCTAGGACTTGTAGTCCACATGCAACGAACAGTGGCCAGATTCAGAGCTGTACACGAATGCTGCCACAGTTATGATTGTTGCAGCTGTGGATATGTGAAGATATGCTAATGTGACAGGGACTTGTACTGAGACGTACACATGAGCCATCGCTGCTGTCCACAATTGCGTACACATGCGCATCAGACGCAGATCATGCAAACATCAATTTCCTGAGTGCGTCTATGATCACTCAGAATGGCTGCCATAATACAGGTGCTGGAGACATGGGACCTCATTCAGAGTCGGTCGAAGCGGCCGCACGGTCGTACGGGAAAAGGGGCCAGATATGCAAATGATTCCCTCGCAAGTTGCGTCCCTAACTTCGGATCGGTAGCTGGCCAACCAAGGGGAGGAAGTGGCCGGAATTAAAAAAATACGCCCCCTTCTCATACGCATTGCACGTCATCTCCGGGCATATAAGGATTAATCGAGACCATCGGGAACCATCGGAACTGGTCGTAGAGCTTAAGGTTGACCATACCCTCTCTTAAGCTCTACGATCATGTCAGTGTAAAAACCTCCCATGTCACATGTGCCATGATGCTACTTTGTTAATTATGCACTCCCATAAACCGTATGCACTCCCATAAAACGCAGTTCGCATAATTAGGCACGCCTGCGTTCGGATCTCCACTCCCCCGTTTTCAAGCACCTTCCCCTGTTACCACCCACAAACGCCTCATTCTGTCACTCAAACTACCGACCTGGCTGTGTTCAAGGAGAGAGAAATTTCTGATCGTAGCGGCTAGTTTGCGCACACGCATTGCGAACTTTACGCATGCGTAGTATAGCGAACATCGGTGGCGTATGACCGTGCGGCCGCTTCGACCGACTCTGAATGAGGTCCATGGTTCCTGCGTACTGGATCGCTAACGCAGGATGTGACAAGCCCCCAAAACGCCTGCATTTTTAGCCGCCACTCCTCTTTGCTTCTCCTTTCACCTGTGGGCACGGGGTTGCAGGGGGCTGACGGCCATTCCGGGGGACTTGCCTACTCTTGTGGGCAGCTGGGAGTGGCATCTGATTTTCGGGAGGCTCCCGGCAGTCCCGGGAGAGTAGGCAAGTATGCGGTAATGTACCTTTATGCATGCACAGTGCGACTCAGATGCATGTGATAATATGCACCATTTGTGTAAGCATCAGCATAATGTACAGCTCTGAATCAGGCCCAATATTGTTTACTATTTTATTAGCATTAACCCCGCACCCGCACCCATCGCAACACGCTGTGTGTCTCTCTGGTATAGAATCAGCCCTCCCAGGCTGGTTCAGCCTGGTCCTGGGTATTGAAAAATGTGAGCCCACGTCGTTTTTTCCCCCTATTTTCCAATACTAGAACAAGGCTGAGATGTTCGGGCTGGTTATTGACTTGGGGGAGTCCCCCCACGCATTTTTTTTTAAATGTAACTATTATTTTACTAGTACCCACATACCAACGTGAACAATTTTGGGATCTCCACTTTCCAAGGAATTCCAGCCCTGGGCTGATTAGTTTGTGGCTGGTTGATTGTATGGCAGGGGAAGCCTACACTGTGTGTCTCCCTGCTATAGCATGAGCCCGGTGCTGGATATTAGAATATTGTGAACTCCACACCATTTTTCACACCTACCACCATGGTAGTGGCCACTGAATGGATGAGAATGTGCTGTCACTGCTTACCACCCGCTGGCCCCGACATCCATTCTGGGCTGCTCCCCGAGGGAGAAGGGAGCAAGCACGACCAGGATGTGCCTCCGCCCGAGGAGAGCCTGCCAGTGCCTGAGGTAAGAGAGCAGGGGGCGGGCTGACAGGACATGCCGGGGATCCTGACATTAGGGGGGTTCTGTCTCGCCCACCCTGAGGTCCCCTCCACCATCCTGTGCCCTTTGAGTGTCCCCCCATAATGTGTACTCCCCTGAGTACCTCCCCTTAATCTTTGCCACCTAGAGAGTCCACCCCAACCCTGTGCCTCCTTGAATGTCCCCCCAACCCTGTGCCCTGACTTTTCTCCTCCACCTTGAGCTCCCAGCCCCATCCCCCCAACCTTGAGCCCCCCCTGAGCGCCCCCTTTCCCCCTATAGAGCCCCTGGTGTCAGAGATCCCCTGCTGTTCCCATCTGATTGCTATGTGCTATGATGACTATTATTACCGTGTGTGTGCGCACAGTGGTGCACTGCGGGGAAGGGATGGAGAAATGATGATGAAGAATGAGGAGGAGGAGTGGATCTACAATGGTATAATGTATATAAGGGGTTCTTCTGTGGCGTAATGTGTATAAGCGGTTCTACTGTGGTGTAACATTTATAAGGGGTACTACTATGTGGCATAATGTGTATAAGCGGCTCTACTGTAGTATAACATGTATAAGGGGTACTACTATCTGGCATAATGTGTATAAGCGGTTCTACTGTGGTGTAATATGTATAAGGGGTACTACTATGTGGCATAATGTGTATAAGCGGTTCTACTGTAGTGTAACATGTATAAGGGGTACTACTATGTAGCATAATGTGTATAAGCGGTTCTACTGTGGTGTAACATGTATAAGGGGTACTACTGTGTGGCATAATGTGTATAAGCGGCTCTACTATGGTGTAACATGTATAAGGGGTACTACTATGTGGCATAATGCATATAAGCGGCTCTACTGTGGTGTAACATGTATAAGGGGTACTACTATGTGGCATAATGTGTATAAGCGGCTCTACTGTGGTGTAACATGTATAAGGGGTACTACTGTGTGGCATAATGTGTATAAGCGGTTCTACTGTGGTGTAACATGTATAAGGGGTACTACTATGTGGCATAATGTGTATAAGCGGCTCTACTGTAGTGTAACATGTATAAGGGGTACTACTATGTGGCATAATGTGTATAAGCGGCTCTACTGTAGTGTAACATGTATAAGGGGTACTACTATGTGGCATAATGTGTATAAGCGGCTCTACTGTAGTGTAAAATGTATAAGGGGTACTACTATGTGGCATAATGTGTATAAGCGGTTCTACTGTAGTATAACATGTATAAGGGGTACTACTATGTAGCATAATGTGTATAAGCGGTTCTACTGTGGTGTAACATGTATAAGGGGTACTACTATGTGGCATAATGCATATAAGCGGCTCTACTGTGGTGTAACATGTATAAGGGGTACTACTATGTGGCATAATGTGTATAAGCGGTTCTACTGTAGTATAACATGTATAAGGGGTACTACTATGTAGCATAATGTGTATAAGCAGTTCTACTGTGGTGTAACATGTATAAGGGGTACTACTATGTGACATAATGTGTATAAGCGGCTCTACTGTGGTGTAACATGTATAAGGGGTACTACTATGTGGCATAATGTGTATAAGCGGCTCTACTGTGGTGTAACATGTATAAGGGGTACTACTGTGTGGCATAATGTGTATAAGCGGTTCTACTGTGGTGTAACATGTATAAGGGGTACTACTATGTGACATAATGTGTATAAGCGGCTCTACTGTGGTGTAACATGTATAAGGGGTACTACTATGTAGCATAATGTGTATAAGCGGTTCTACTGTGGTGTAACATGTATAAGGGGTACTACTATGTAGCATAATGTGTATAAGCGGTTCTACTGTGGTGTAACATGTATAAGGGGTACTACTATGTGGCATAATGCATATAAGCGGCTCTACTGTGGTGTAACATGTATAAGGGGTACTACTATGTGGCATAATGTGTATAAGCGGCTCTACTGTGGTGTAACATGTATAAGGGGTACTACTATGTGGCATAATGTGTATAAGCGGTTCTACTGTAGTATAACATGTATAAGGGGTACTACTATGTAGCATAATGTGTATAAGCAGTTCTACTGTGGTGTAACATGTATAAGGGGTACTACTATGTGGCATAATGCATATAAGCGGTTCTACTGTGGTGTAACATGTATAAGGGGTACTACTATGTGACATAATGTGTATAAGCAGTTCTACTGTGGTGTAACATGTATAAGGGGTACTACTATGTGACATAATGTGTATAAGCGGCTCTACTGTGGTGTAACATGTATAAGGGGTACTACTATGTGGCATAATGTGTATAAGCGGCTCTACTGTAGTGTAACATGTATAAGGGGTACTACTATGTGGCATAATGTGTATAAGCGGCTCTACTGTAGTGTAACATGTATAAGGGGTACTACTATGTGGCATAATGTGTATAAGCGGCTCTACTGTGGTGTAACATGTATAAGGGGTACTACTATGTGGCATAATGCGTCTAAGCGGCTCTACTGTGGTGTAACATGTATAAGGGGTACTACTATGTGGCATAATGTGTATAAGCGGTTCTACTGTAGTATAACATGTATAAGGGGTACTACTATGTGGCATAATGCATATAAGCGGTTCTACTGTGGTGTAACATGTATAAGGGGTACTACTATGTGACATAATGTGTATAAGCAGTTCTACTGTGGTGTAACATGTATAAGGGGTACTACTATGTGGCATAATGTGTATAAGCGGCTCTACTGTGGTGTAACATGTATAAGGGGTACTACTATGTGGCATAATGTGTATAAGCGGCTCTACTGTAGTGTAACATGTATAAGGGGTACTACTATGTGGCATAATGTGTATAAGCGGCTCTACTGTGGTGTAACATGTATAAGGGGTACTACTATGTGGCATAATGCGTCTAAGCGGCTCTACTGTGGTGTAACATGTATAAGGGGTACTACTATGTGGCATAATGTGTATAAGCGGTTCTACTGTAGTATAACATGTAAGCGGCTCTACTGTGGTGTAACATGTATAAGGGGTACTACTGTGTGGCATAATGTGAATAACGGATACTTATGTGTGGCGTGATGTGTAATTGTGTATTTGTGCCAGCCAATATTGGTGAAAAGTTTAAAAAAGTATTGTTGGGTGGTCAAAATTTACTGAAAATGACTGGAAATTTATATTATTGGGGAACAAACAAGGGTCCAAATTATATTTTTTGCTTTCTTTGTCACTTTTTGAAAAAAATACAAAACCAAAACCATTTATAGAACCACTCTCAGGCTATTTTTTATGAAAAATACCCTGAGAAGTGTGTGAAGAGGATTCGCAGGGTCAGAGCTTTCCCACAAGCACTGTCCCTGCATGCAATCCTTGCAATGTATTAAAATATCGCATTGCGACTCCTGGTGAATTTAGCGCATCACATCTGCATCTGACATGCGGATTGTGATAAATAGGGCCCCAAGAGAGAAAATAGAAGTTTAGGCAAAAGTTACTACATGTATATGATCTGCAGGAATTTGACAGACAGGGGGAGGGCAACACAAAGAACAGGATAATACAGAGAGTGTCAGGGGGCGTATAGGAATGTGAGTTTTACTATGTAGGCTGTCAGTTTAGTTACTCATTAAATACACACAATACTGAGTCCAGTGCTGCTGGGCTGACAGCTCTCTATCAACCATTCTGCTCCTTTTAGCTTTGCTGACTGTCCTGGATAGAGTTGAAGGATGGAGTGGGGGAGAGGGGGGTGATTGTATTTATTTATCTTAAGCAGTAGCCAGCATATCTTCCCCCTGGCTCACACAGTCACCTCTTCTGCACAGATGTATGAGTACTCTGGCTTCCAGCTGCCATTCTCCACTACACCCTCCTGACTGCCCTGACCAACACAACCTCAACATTAACCTAAAGAGTGTGCAATACGTCCCTTACCTTCACAATATGGCTAATTTCAATTTATCACTGCTACAAGTTACAGGTTACGGCAGAACTGCACATAACTGTATGACATTCAGCCAGGGACCACCTTAAGGCAGCATCTATTCAAATTAAAAACCAGACACAGTCATGTTACCGGATCATTCATTATTTTAAACCTTTGATATTCTTGTGGTAAACAAAACGTCTGCACAGATGTCACAATTTTATCAAGATCTAATTGTCTCTCTTTAAAGTCCCCAGCAAACTATCTTTGTTATCACTGATAAGTGTGTAACATATGGTATAGGTATACAGAAACAGGCTGTATCATTGTCTGACTACCATAAAATGATTTCAGCGTCTCCCAAACATTGTACTTGTACCTTTAATTCTTCAGGTCAATGCTGTCCAATTATTTATATGAATGTTTGTGTTATAAATGCGTGTATATATATATATATATATATATATATATTTATATGTGTGTATATATATATATATATATATATATGTATATGTCTTTAAAAGGCAGAAGAGATCTATTTGTACAATATAACTGAATATTGAAAATCCTAGGGGTGCTGCCTGCTCTTTCTGTGGGGAGTTGTCACACTATTGTTTGCTACCTGCTCACTGAGCCTACTTTGCATGCGCAGGCCTCCGGGAATATGGCGCCTGCTTTATGTTCCTGGACACATCTTTATATATTAATATTTACTTCATTTTACTTAAAATAATACATTAAATAAAAGTCATATTTTTTTATATGTTAGTTCCTGTAGGAGGCGTAGGGTAGCCTTACCTGACTGCTAACAGAACTCCCAAGTCCTAATACTGCAGTTGCACATAAATCTCAAACAAATCACATCTCAGGCAGAGGAATTATAGAACAATCCTTTGGGCTCCAGTAAAACAAGTTGAAGTGGTGTGCTGCTTTACTCCACTGTTAGTTTGTGTTAACAGTTGATTGCTCTCTATTTCTCAATATTTGTGGTTTCTGAACCTAACCTCCCCTTCCCGCACCCTAAACCTAACCCTCCCCCCTTAGTGCCTAACCCTAGCCCTCCCCCGAGTGCCTAACTCTAACCACTAAACCTAACCCTCCCCCCCACCCCACTACTTACCTTTGGGATGCCAGCGTCGGGATTATAACCGGCTTTGGTATTCTGGCAATGGAAAGGTATACCCCACCTTATCACTGAGGAATTCATATCATGTATGTTTGTTTTCAGTTATTGCCAGTGAATGTATATCTGCATAGATTGGTTACATTTTAGTAGTCATTTCATTAAGCACTTGCTCTATAGCCTAGATTTTGTTACAATAGTTTCCTGTTGTGTTTCTTTTTAGTTTCTTTGTGTTGGTTAAAATTTGTTAATATATTTATTATTCCCAGCTATTTTAAAGCCAAAATTTACTCTGGAAATTACAATATGTTTGGGTTTAATATAACGTCAATAATTTGATCAGCAGATCACTGTACACAGCGATAGACTCTTCAATGCCATGTTGGCATAGGACATGGACGAGCAGCAGCAGGTATAGCAACCCAATGACACCTTCTTGTGCTTTGTCTTGTACTATTCAGCTGTCTTTTGCTTTCAATTCTCATGTAAACCTTTAAACCTGTTGCCTACAGGTGTGTCAACTGTCATAATGTTGACATTCATGTCTACATGAAAATGTTGACATGGTTATGTCGATGTTGATCATGGCAACATTCATTATGCAGACAGTCATGAAATGACAGCATGTTAGAATGTTGACATATCATCCCTGGTGGCCCAGCGGTGACTTCCTTTGCTCCCGACAGCTGCAGCGAATCCAGTGCGGCTGCTGGGTCCCGGCAATCATGTGACTGTAACTTCCAAGTTAGAGCTGTGATCCTCCAGCGTTCCGGTGACTATTCTTCCCTATCCCTAATTCCTACCCCTAATCCTCCCTCTTGTACTAACCCTAACCCCCCCACCGCAGCCTACCCCTAACTTACTCCCCTGCAGCCTAACCCTAACCTCCCCCAGCAACCTAACCCTAACTCACCCGCCCGCAGCCTAAAGCTGGGTACACACTGAGATGACGGGTATTCATTCCAACATCAATGCCCTTGAACGACGTATGCCAGTCCACACTTGAACGAGTTGATGAAGGACAGAACAATCACTTTTCCATCCCTCATTACCTTGCCGCAGGTCGCTAGTGATATCTCTAGGTTTGATGTGCAGCACATCAAACCTAGCAACCGTCGCTAGCAACCACGGGACCGCGCCGGTACACACTGATCGATTTAGGCGATTTGTTGTTATGAAACGGTAAATCGCCCGGACATTGCCGCTCCATTAACCCTAATGTCGTCATTCTGACAATGTCAACATTTCACCTGCCAATATTCTGAGAATGGTGACACATTTTTTGTCGTCATTTTAACAGTATCAACATCATAACTGATGACATTGTGGTGTTGACATTATGACTTGACATTGTCAACCTTTTGACTATATTCCTTGTACACATAATGCACTGTACACAAAACCTCTCTCTCTGGCCTGCTCATTTCACAGGACATCGGGGGCGGGATGTATTAATGCTTACCGCCACGGTCTAGGCTCTGAATTTGCAGCAGTGACTTGATCGAGTTTCTTTAAATAAAGTTAACGTGAAAATGTTTTTTTTTTTGAAGAGCGTCATTGAACTCCCGCGATGCTACCGTAGTGTTTACATACAGCTGATGGGACAAGCAGCTGCGCGTATGTAACAAGGGAGGCAACGGGAGTGCGGAAGTACTTTTCACGTTAACTTTATTTAAAGAAACCCGATGAAGTCACCGCTGCAAATTCAGAGCCTAGACGGCGGCGGTAAGCATTAATACATCCCGCCCCTGGACTGCATCTAAGACCGACCTATAATCTATTAAGTGGAAGGATAGAACCCACAGGTCGTGGACATCTTTAAAGTATGATCTGCACTCATGTGTTGAGTTACATTATTGTAATACTGAACAAAATATATTGTAATTTTCGGAATACATTTGTAGTGTTTAAAACAAAGGGCACAATTTACCAATGGCGAAAAGCCCTGCAGCCCGTGAAGCCAGGAGTTTTCACCGGCAGAAGAGCTTTGTTTTACTTTGCTCTATAAATACCAGGGGTTACTAATAGCGATAACCTGCCAACAATAACTAAGGGGCAAATATATTTTTGTGGTGAAAGCTTTCCCATTTCTTTGTATGGGGTGGCCCATTTATTTTGTATGGCAATTACACAAGTACTCTGGTACGATTACCCTGCCATTTCTGATCTGGCAATGACAGAATGGTGGGAAAAAAGGTATTTATCAGTGTAATCATTTTTTTTTTTTCATCCCAAAACTTTTTGAAATGAATGGAGCTGCTCACCAAAACTAAATATCATTTTTCGGAGTTTGGAAGGTAGAGCTAACTTTTAGATTATGGGCCTGATCAGATATATACACATTGGCAATTAAGCGATTATCGGTAAACAGCGCATGCATCTAAAGGGGAGATTTAATAAAGCTTGGAGAGAGATAAAATTGGAGATAAATAGCACCAACCAATCAGCTCCCAACTGTCACTTTACAGGCTGTTTGAAATATGATTGGTTGGTACTATTTATCTTCAATTTTTATCTCTCTCTAAGCTTTATTAAATCTCCCCTAAGTCTCACTGCACATGCATCAAGGCACATTACTGTAGTCACTCACAGCGATTTGTTACTCGCAGTGTAATTCACAGCCAGGGAGCGTTTGGGGGTGGTAATGGGGAGTGGCAGCAAAGAATGCAGCCGTTTTGGGGGCGAGTCACAACCTGCATCTGCAGTCCCGTATGCAGTGAATGTGGCTCCGGTGTCTCAGTACATGCGCTACTCTGTGCAACCATAGGGTACTCACCAATAATGAAATTATCTGCATTTTCGTATGCAGATGCTTGGATTTGCAAAGCCGCAGGTTGGTTGTCTCAATACATCTCTCTGCGTCTGTGATATTTGCATATTTTCACACAGCAGCTGCGTACAGGATCACAGCTCAGCTACAATGCCATTAGCGTACATCTCTTAATCAGGCCCTATGTACAGTATATCTTATATTTTATATATTGCGCATGAAGAAGGCATCACTCAGAGACTACAACATAGGTGAAACAGTGGTGGCCACAGTCTCTGAGTGACACCTTCTTCATGCGCCCTATATTTGGGGGCCAGCTTACCTCCTAAGGTAGGCCCCGGAGCCGGTACTAGCATTTTGGATACAGATGAGTGCATCCAAATTCAGTATTGGATTGTAATACTGAAACTGGAAGATCAAACCAAGCATCCATTTCTACACATGCACCAAACCAAAGCACAAGTTCAGTACAGTTGAGCAGGTGCCTCCAGAGCAATGAGGGTTACATCAGCCACAATGGGAAATAATGGGAAATCACAGCACCAAGGACTTTTTTAACTACACTTTTAGCTGTAGTGAAATGATGATGATGTCACTTATGTATTCTGGGCCTAATTTAGACCCGCTTGTGAGCGCTGAGCGCTCGCAAGCGGGTCGATGTTAGCCCAGTGCGCATGACAGAGGCGGCTCCGTCGTGCGCATGCGCGAGACCCGGATAGCGACGGGCAAGCCATCGCTATGGGTCTCGCTACAAAGGAGGCGTGCTGTCGATGGTGAGTGATAGCACGCCCCCTTTGGTGGGCGTGCCGGGGGCATGGCTGGCCAGACAGAGGAGTTCCCATCGGAACGCCTACCATCTGGGGCCGGCCCCACTGACATCACAAGTGATGTCAGTGGGAGTGCTTTCGGCTCTGTTAGAGCGTCCGGCTCTGAATCAGGGCCTAAGTTCAGTAGTTATTCTTTCATAAAACAATATTTAAAATCAGTGGCTGGTTTGTAAATTTATCCTAGGTCAAGTACACGGCAGTGGTTTATCCTTAAAAAGTGGCTTTGAGCATAGAGCACAAACTGAGTTATCTAAAGGTGAAAAATCCTTCGACTAGAGAAACGGGTATGGCTTTCATTTGCTCCACCCTTTAAATTACTAGTGCTACTGCCAGTGATAATCCCGGCTACTGTAGCCTATTTATCCATCAACTAGGCAGTGTTCCCTGTTCTGCAAACCCCATCATGAGACTAAAAAAAAAAGTGTTAAAAAAAAAATTATTTATTTTTGTAATAAACATTTTTTATTTAGTACTGTTCACATTATTTTTATTGAGTTATTAAAAAGAAGTACTTTAAATATAGTTATTTATATGGATTTCACTGTAGCACAGAATTGGAAGATTTTGAAAACAGCAGTTCAAGACAGCGCTGATGAGCTATAGTGGCATCTGTATAATTTACAATTGCTAAAAAAATATCATTTAAGAAAAATAAACATTTTATTTAAGCTTTTTTCTCAAAAATTTTCAGCTGAAATTGAAATTTTTAGCAGTAAAAATTAAATATAATATGCAGTGGCGTAACTAGTGTATTTGGAGCCCAGGTCAAATTGAAAAATGGAGCCCCCCCCCATGTGTGCCGAAGGCACGCGCACCTAAAATGGGCATGGTCACATGCTGCAAGGGGCGTGGTCACTGAAAAATGGGGCATGTCAACATGACACAAACCCCTTTCTCGTCATTCTGGGAACATTCCTTCCATATGCACCATAATGCAGTGCCCCTTACACAGTGCCCACTATGCAGTGCCCCCAGTACTGCCTCTTATGCAGGCCTCCACTAGTGGTCCCCCTTATGCAGGGTCCCATTAGTGCCCCTTATACAGTGCCCCCAGTAGTGGTCCCCCTTATGCAGGCCCCCATTAGTGCCCCTTATACAGTGCCCCCAGTAGTGGTCCCCCTTATGCAGGCCGTGCCCTTTATACAGTGCCCCCAGTAGTGGCCCCCCTTATGCAGCGCCCCTTATACAGTGCCCCCTGTAGTGGTCCTCCCTATTCAGTGCCCCCAGTAGTGATACAATGCCAGTAAACACACACAGACATACACACACAAAACAGAAAACACTGACACTGACTTGAATCCCTGCTCCTGCCGCACCCGCCGCTGTCTGCTTCTCCATCCTCCCACTCGGTCTCGCTCGGTACTGTGGGAGAGACGTCATGATGTCTCGCTGCGCTCGCCACAAAAATTTATTCCCCCTCTGCGCCCACGTGGATGGTAACACAGGAGCGATCCTGCCCTCCTGCAGACTATATTATATGTCATGTGACGAGGTCCTTTCTCCACATAGGATCTAGCAGCAACCCTTTGGGTTGGTAATAGGCATTACAGTGTGTGGCATAATGGGAAAGGGGCATTACGGTGTGTGGCATAATGTGTAAGGGGCAGTACTATAACGAGCAAAAATGACAAATACTGTACACTGTCTATGGGGTGGGTGCACATTTTTTACTTTTGCACTTGGAGCCAAACTGCATATCATCGGCCCTGTATTCATTTTACCAAAATGCCATGAGGGGGGGGGCATCAGAAACTTTTTGGCAGGGGAGTGCAAAATTTATAGTTACGCCACTGGTGTCAGGAGAGCTGCAGTGGTTGCGGCTTGTCAAACTTGACTTACCTACTGTGTGACTTTTTGATGTGCGTCGATGTTACTGATGTTTACACAGTTGCACATCGTTGGACGGATATGAGAAGGCAGCAGTGGGCGTCCCTATGCTCGGTTATGCTGTGGAAGGCATTAGCAAATTTTAGCTATTGCAATCTGTAAGAGAGCTCGCAGTTGCGAATGCAATAGCGTACATCTCTAAATCAAGCCCCAAGTCGGATCTCAGACAAAGGCAAAAAGACATCTTTCAAGGATGAAAGATGTCCGTGAAAGGTGACGTTTTGCCTTGTTCTCAGATCCGAACTTGGTGGAAAGATCTGAGCCAAAACTAAAATGTTTATCTCTAGTAAAAAAAGCAGGTTTACATCTATATGCTGTAACGGACACATTGCAAGATGCATCCAGCTGTGCATCAGCAGCACATGCCCCACCTTTATGTCAGGGCCGGCATACTTCAGATAAACTAACACCCAACTTCACTACTAGTTTGAATAGACTATAAAAACCTCTCAAATACATCAAGCTTAACTAACCTTCTCATGCACAAAAAAAATAATAATGTTGTAGTGGTAGTGCTAACTGTCAGCACATCGACATGATTAGAATGTCGACAAAATATCCCTGGTGTTCGAGCGGTGGCTTACTCTGGTACAGAGGGTACCATGGCTCCAGGGGTGTCGATGTCATGATGACATCTGGTGGATTCTGTGGTACTTTTGGTGGTGAGTATCGCTAATTCTATACCATAACCCTCCCCCTAGTGTATAACCTCCCCTCCCGCAGCCTAACCTTCCCACTAGTACCTATCTCTCCTCTCCTGTAGCCTAACCCTCCCCCTAGTGCCTAACCTCCCCTCCCGCATCCTATATCTCCTCCTAGTGCCTAACAATCCCCTCCTGTAGCCTATCCCTCCTAATAGTGCCTAACCTCCCCTCTCGCAGCCTAACTCTTCCCCTAGCATCTAACCTCCCCTCCCACAGCCTAACCTTCCCCCTAGTGCCTAACCCTCCCCTGTAGCCTAACCCTAACCCCCCCCTGTAGCCTAACCCTCCCCATAGAGCCTAATCTCCCCTCCCACAGCCTAACCCTCCCCCTACTGCCTAACCTCCCCTCCCGCATCCTATATCTCCTCCTAGTGCCTAACAATCCCCTCCTATAGCCTATCCCTCCTAATAGTGCCTAACCTCCCCTCTCGCAGCCTAACTCTTCCCCTAGCGTCTAACCTCCCCTCCCACAGCCTAACCTTCCCCCTAGTGCCTAACCCCCCCCTGTAGCCTAACCCTCCCCATAGAGCCTAATCTCCCCTCCCACAGCCTAACCCTCCCCCTACTGCCTAACCTCCCCTCCCGCATCCTATATCTCCTCCTAGTGCCTAACAAACCCCTCCTGTAGCCTCTCCCTCCTAATAGTGCCTAACCTAACCTCTCGCAGCCTAACTCTTCCCCTAGCGTCTAACCTCCCATCCCACAGCCTAACCTTCCCCCTAGTGCCTAACCCCCCCCCTGTAGCCTAACCCTCCCCATAGAGCCTAATCTCCCCTCCCACAGCCTAACCCTCCCCCTACTGCCTAACCTCCCCTCCCGCATCCTATATCTCCTCCTAGTGCCTAACAAACCCTTCCTGTAGCCTATCCCTCCTAATAGTGCCTAACCTCCCCTCCTGCAGCCTAACCCTTTCCCTAGATCCTAACCACCCCAAGTGCCTATCCCTCCCCACTGTAGCCTAACCCTCCCCCTAGTGCCTAACCTCCCCTCCTGCAGCTTAGCCCTAACCCTCCCCCTCCAGTCCGAATAGAGGGCCTGATTCAGAGCCGGACGCTCTGACAAGAGCGCTCGCTCTGAATCAGGGCCCTCCTACCTAAAAATGGAGTGGCCACCTGGCCACACGGATAGCTGTGGGTGACCACCCACAGCTTATGGGAGCGGCCAAAAAGATGGTCGCGATGGTCAAGACCATCGCGACCATCGGGCTTGCGATGAGACCCTGCGGTAGGGTCTCGCTGCCGCAAGCCCAGGACTGCTTTTGGCTCTATTAGAGCCAAAAGCACTCCCACTGACATCACTAGTGATGTCAGTGGGGCCGGCTCCAGACGGAAGGCGTTCCCATGGGAACGCCTCTGTCTGGGCAGCAACGCCCCCGGCACGCCCACCAAAGGGGGCGTGCTGTCAGTCACCATTGACAGCACGCCCCCTTTGGTACGAGACCCATAGCGACAGCTTGGCTGTCGCTATGCGGGTCTCGCACATGCGCACGACGGAGCTCCCTCCGTCGTGCGCATGTGCATTAGGGCACCATCGACCTGCTTGCGAGTGCTCAGCGCTCGCGAGCGGGTCTGAATTAGGCCCAGAATGTCAACATTTCACATGTTGACATTTCAGATGTCAACATTGTGGAAATGTCGACATTCTGCACATGGCAACTTGATCAATGTCGACATTTCATCAATGACAACATAACTATTGACATTGTGATGTCGACATTATGAATGTCAACATTGTAAATGTCAACATTATGACTACATCCCGTTTAAATATGCTCATAATTTCATATAATATAGGCACGAGCAACAAAGAGAACACCTATAAGCTTCAGTAATGAATCTGCAATCAGTCAGAAGCAGCTAGCTAGTGCTGACAATTATGTGTGTCTCTGTGCAGGTCTGCACCTGTTTGCGATTACATGAACACACCGTTACTGTACTCCACCTCCCACATGCCGCCTCTCAATCTCACATTCTAGCAATTCTGCATGCACGCATATGCCTGCATTGTGTATTCTGGGCATGCACAGGAACAATTTGCCAATACAAATTGTCGTAAATCTAACTAACCATATTTACCTACTCTTCTGAAGGTGGCGGAGACTTACGATTTTTTGGGTAGTGCCCCGCACCCCAGGAAAAGGGGGTAGATATCCTGTTTCCCCCCACTGCCTAGTGAAGGGTAGATAATACCAGGAATTGTAGCTCCATAAGGAGGAGGTGGGAATAAAATGATGCAAATTGGGGCCTAATGACGTGGCCTCGCCCCTAAAGTGGTCATTTGCATCTCCTCTCCAGGCTTCTCCATGAAAGAATGAAAAAGTAGGCACGTATGAGATAAACAAGGCATATGGCAGGTTCACGTGCAGCACAGAAGTCGTTTTTTTTCCAAGTTAAATTGGTTTTTTTTTGCTATTTTGTCTTTACCAACCACCTATTTTGCATACAGATGTGTCCTCACTCATCTTTGCTGCAGTCGCGCCAAACAGCCCCTCTTGGTGCACCTGGTCCTGTGAGTCTTTGCTAGCGCCGGGTGTCTGTTTTCACCGAAAATGTGTCTAAGTCGCAATGTGATTTGACTAGGACGCACCAGGAAACTGTCCTGATTAATTTGATATGTGACACTTGTATATCTGTGTGCAACTTACAGTAGTCTCTCAATCAGCATGCGAAATGTTACAATGCAGCGGCCACAGCTTTTTTCCACGCCAAGTTCAGTTTTCAGTCTCAGTTGCACACAGATATACAAGTGTCACATATCAAATTAATCAGCACAGTCTCCTGGTGCATCCTTGTTGCATCGCATTCAACTTAGATACATTTTTGGCAAAAAAGACACCTAACGCTAGCAGAGTTACACAGGACCTGGCGGCTCACTCATGCCTGGCATATCGCGCTGATTGGCGTATTGAGACTAGGGGGTCTATTTACTAAGCAGTGTTAGGAGACAGAGTGAAAAGTGATAAGAAAGTGATAAGGTGCCCGACAATCAGCTCCCAACTTTCATCTCACAGGCTGTGTTTGAAAAATGACAGTTGGGAGCTGATTGGCTGGCACCTTATCACTTTCTTATCACCTTTCACTCTGTCTCCTAACACTGCTTAGTAAATAGACCCCCTAGTCTCAATACACCAATTAGCATTTTTACACTTTCTTATTCTTCCTCTGATGAAACCACAGAGAGTGGAGAAACGCATCATGATTTTCTGATTAATAAGATCATAACCAACATTTTTCTCATACTGCAAACTAAATTATGGATATTTTATTGCAAATTGTGTATGAATCACTGAAAAACTTTTGTGTGTTTGATATGCGTGACTGTATACTCTGACAGCTTTACCTGAGACCTCCATTGCTTTTTGTAGTTACCTTTTTGACCTGAATGAAACAGAAATTAATGTTGGCCAACATCAAATCTAATTGTGGTGTTATGAAAAGATTGCATTAAACCTTGTCCTGAGACCATGCATAAAGAAGCTTTCTATATATAGTCGCTATAACAACAAAATTATACGAAGTTGCTAGTTTAATTCATGGGACTATCATATTTAAAGGCAATTTGTTGTGCATTGTGAATTATGATTTTTAAGGTACTTTCATCATTTCATGGGATTTTTATCTGTTTTATCAGCTCCTATGGACACATCATCTTAGTCCAAACGCAAATGCCGTCATTGACTTGATTGTTTTACTATGCATACAGCCCTGTTTGTTGCATGCAGACTAGAGGACAGAGGAGACCAGTGCAAACATGGCTCGTAAAGTGATTTTAATAGGAAGTAAGATAGAATGAAGTGTTCTGTCTAGTGACTTTGGACTAAAAAATACTGTGATGGAGCATAAGGCTGCGTACACACATACAGATATATCTGTCCAATCTGATTGGTGGGAAGGAAAATCTGGTAATGTATGGGAGCAAATAACAATAGAAATTTGCTCCCAAACATTGGAAAATAGATCAGATTTTCTTCCCACCAGACAGATTGGACAGATATATCTATAGGTGTGTACGCAGCCTTAGAGAACTATACATTACTATAAATGCATTATTATGGAATGACCTAAAAAAATAAAGGTTTTCCAACTCAGGGTGAAAGTTAGTTCACACTGAATGAAAAGAAGGCTGAGTGGATTCAGCACGGAGCTATTAACCTCACAATACGTGGAGCACAGCCTGGGTTACAACTTCCCACCCAGCACATCTATAACTCACACAATACAGGGGTCCCCTGCAATTTGTAAGGTCACAGCTCCCCACAAGTCATGATGACACAGTGATCCTCACCCAGCTGTTCTGTAGGCTGCAATTCCTACACTGATCGGAGGAAACACAACAATGAGAACTTTCCTTTACAAATCCCACTGATCCATGTGTCTAAGCTGCAACTCCCTTGTCAATCCAATTACCCAGGAGAATACCCGCAAGGAGGAGAATGAGCCTATTAATAATAGGGAGGCCCACAACAGGTCTGTGAGAGTAATTGTCTCTGGCATATTGATATAAAGTGACTAGACTAGGGATATTGTGTTGACAAACATATGGGTCGTACTTTATTTTCTCCTCCTGTTAATTTAAAATGGCTTATTTTTTAATTCTAAAAGTATGAAATAGCAATGTCAAATGAATGTGCTCAGTAATCTGAGATCACTGGGAGAATCTCCCACAGGCCACAGTCCCCTCTCATCCCCTGAAGGATCCCAGCAGGGGAATGGCACTTCTGAATCCTTCCACCCATTTATTAGGGACAGTGTCATTTGCTGTTTAACTCTTTCAGTTACAGTGAAAAAAAGTCATTCAGCAGTGACTGCAATTTGAACAGGCAAAGTAGCAGCATGTGTAAAATGTATGAGATAAAATATAACAAAAAAAAAAAGAACAGGAAAACTTCACAGAACCTGTATGCACTAACTGCTGTATCTCTGTAATGATAGGAAGGAAAGCTTGTAGGGGGTCCTCAAATGCCTAGTGAGGCACATCCCCTGGTCTATATTTATGGAACGGCTTACAAGCAAAGGCAGAATACTAAAGACCCTCAAGTGAAAATACAGATTCATCATTTTGCACATTGCAACTTATCATGCTTTTAAATATCCCAGACCTAATAGCAACACTAAACTAAAGTGACAAAACAAACAAACAAAAGTAAAACTAAATAGAAATCAATTGTCTACAGGCACTTGTACCATACTACATAGGCCAGTCTTGTACAGAGGCTATACTGTATTTAATTATTATTTATTAGTATTTTAGTGCAAACTATACCCTTAAATGCTACTGTTACACATGTAGTTATTATATAACTGCTGGGAGTTACTTGGGGGCAGGCACAGGTGGGATATAGCATCACTGTGGCCTGCCCTTTGCTGATCAGGAATTCTCTCATTAAGCCCCAGACTGCCCACTACACTGGGGAAGTGAGCAGATGAAAGAGTCTGACTTACGCTCTTGGAAGCCTAGGAGAACTTCCTGGAAATTGGGAGTCTCCCAGACAGTTCAGGAGAGTAGGGAACCTATGTGTAATTAGGAAATGTAACTTTTTTACTGCAAATTTATTTTTACTACATATGTGGAAACTTCTGAGTCATTCTCCCGAGATTTATTGGCAGAGTTTGACTTGTGTGCTGAGTGTGGTAAGTGCGCAGCCCGTGTGCATATGGAATCCACACAGCAGATTGGCTTAACCAGGGAGTTGGTTTATTACCCAAGTAGAAATAGGTGGCATATGATACAGGGTTAATTAGTAGGTACAGGCTGCAGAGATATTGCCAGTTGCGGCCTAGAGCGTATGCTGGGTGTTGTAGTGTATCAGGTGCAGTATGCACTGGTAGTGCTTGCAGCATACAATAGTGCCAGCAGGGTGCTTGATGTTCTAAGCAGGGGTGACACAGTGGAGATTGGGAGTGTTGTGGCTTCAGACAGCATGGAGTACTGGGGGGCATGTCCATCCCTGCAGGACGCCACAGAAGGAAGATGCGCGGTGTAGACAAGCATGCACCTGGGAGTGCCAAACTGAGGCCTAGGGGTAACTTTACTAAGATGAGAGTTCTATTAAGAAGTGATGTTGCCCATAGCAACCAATCAGATTCTACTTCTCATTTATCTAGCACTTTCTAGAAGATAATACCTGGAATCTGATTGGTTGCTATGGGCAACATCACTTTTTAATAGAATTCTCATCTTAGTAAATTTACCCCCTAGTGTCTACCGGCTCTGGAGCCAGGAACAGAGGCTGGGCAGAGCGCTCCTCTCTAACATGGTTATATCTCTTCAGAATAGAAGATGTAACTGTTACAGTACTATATAAAGTAATTTCTTGCATTTATTTTCAGTGTGGGTGAATGTGTAGTAATGTAGTTTGATTGTGATCAGCTATGCCAACTGACTTGCCTAACAATAAGTTATTTATCCCCGCAATGATGCTCTCACTTCCCAACATGTTTTTCCAGTATGCCCCATCTTCCTAGGTTTTCTCTTGACCTCTGGTCAGCTTCTGCTTTGTGACTGCTGGGTATTTATTGGATAATTGCTGAATCAGAAGATATGCTGCTAGCAGACGGAAAAAGGCATAAAAGAGGTTTGTGCTTTTCTGGCGATGGGTAACTTCAGGCACAGGAGATGTAATAGGGTGAGGGTTTAGAAAATGTGAGAGTTTAGCAGTAACCTCTCACATTGGTCGAGTTTTATCTTCAAAATAGGAAAACATCTGGATGAGAGTTTAAATCAGGAGAAGTTTTTTTAGTCTAAAAACATGTGAGTTTGCATATACTCGGACTCTATTACATTGGCCGAGTTTAAAAAGTGTGAGTGTTTACTGCTATTCTCTCGCATTTTCTAAACTCTCACCCTACCTCGATAGCCTGTCAGTCTACGATTTCCTCTCCCTGCACATGTCTGTAGCACTAAACCTATATTTCCATATGATGCTTTCATGCCGCTTGGACTTGTCTTAATTTCTTGCTTCTTTTCTTTTTTGTCTTTTCTGAATCTTTCCTCAAAGTGGAGGAGTTTAACATATTTGCTTTATTTTACTGTTTAAACCTAAGAGTAGTGATGTAGACAGAGTCTCTGATCAATGCAGCAAGGCTCGCAGTCCTATTTTGGATTTATTTTGTATGTTTCATGGCTCAGGGATATCATGTAACATGCACTTCAAGGAGAGGCAGCAAAAAAGCTATGATTTTATGAGCACAAACAGCTGCAATTTGTGACTAATACCAAAAATATAAAAGCATATGTTGCTTTCTATAAATTAAAAAAAGAGCATTTGTGAAAATGACACCCAAAATAATGGACATTTTATTTTGTTTTATAATGTATGAAATAGATTTGTCCAAAACTAGTTGGTGTAAACAGACTGTGTACAGATAATGTGTGTCAGAAGAATCGGGGAAGCTGAGCAGCATTCGCTGTACCATGTTACTATATTCTGAAAACTGCTGAGACCTTGAATGCATCTCATTACTAACTAGCAGCTAGATCTGGGTGACAGGTATTGATTGATAGGGCCAATAGATGAAGATTGATAGTAGACCTTTATTGGACGTATACTGATGAATTATGGTGTTTATTTGAGGTATATTGATCAGCAACAGCTGCTTTACTAAATATCATTCTGGCTAAGGTCACTTTTATGTGTATATAATAAATAAAAGCTATAGTCAAGCTCCAAGACAGTTGAGGAAGGTTTTCTTATAGTGTCCTTAGCACTTAGTCTGATTCTACAGAGTTTCTTGTGGGGAACAGGACCATTACAGCTATCATATATTGCTATATAACCTAAGACAGGCCTGGCCAACCTGTGGCTCTCCAGCTGTTGTGAAACTACAAGTCCCAGCATGGCCTGCTACAGTTTTGCTATTAGGAAATGCTAAAACTGTTGCAAGGCATGCTGGGACTTGTAGTTTCACAACAGCTGGAGAGCCACAGGTTGGCCAGGCCTGACCTATGGCATACTTGCCTACTCTCCCTGATTGTCAGGGAGACTCCCTGAAATAGTAGCAATCTCCCTGAAGAGTTTAGCAACTCCCTGATTGCACCTAATCCCAATTATGAAGCTGTTTTATATATATATATATATATATATATATAAAGACCAGAGATATATACATTCAAATGGAATCATTAGTATAATTTCCCTGCACTGTTTATAAGGCACAATGATCCCTAGGGTTGCATGCATTTTCTGCATGCCATGTTTTCAACGTGGGGTGAGGGGGGTAGTACATTTGCCTTTCTAGTGATATCCACAATATCTTAAGGATGTCCACATGCAACCAACTGTTAATTTTTTGTATAAATGTATTATTTTATAAAATCTGATATAATCTGTAATTCATTCTAATTTAGAGCTCCCATAATTTTACAGTTAAATCCATTGGATACTCATGCTCTGTACATGCATTGATACATATTATATACAATGCCAGAATAATAACAGGGCAGCAAGGGGAGGTCACCCAGGGGCCCCACACATGAGGGGGGCCCACACACATATCTAGATTGTGGAGTCACTGTGGCATGTGAACTATGTGCACTACAGTATGGTTTACACATTACACTATTTAATAACATCACTAGTATGACATATTGACAATTTTATTGGTAGGGGTCCCCACAAGTTAGATGCCCTGGGCCCCCACAAGCCTTAATCCAGCCCTGGTTAGATAGTCAAGTATGTCCTTCCTCGTACCTCACCTGACTCCTTCATACGTCATTTTGATTGACAGTGGCGCTCACTAATACTCTGCATAAGAGCTTGCACTTACTGTAGCAATTTATTTCACTGCATTTTCCCATATCAGATGGTCTAATAATTAATGCTATCAACACATGGAAATAGCTGTTTCAGCATGGTTTAAGTAAGGGGACAAATTAAGAAGCGCCTAACGTGGTAGATAACAGAGATCTCTTTTGCATTAGATAAACTAACACTAAAGACCGCAGACCCCATTATTCTCAATGGGGCTGTGGTCTTGGCTAATTCACCAAGTTCCAAAAAGCATAGCTTTTCAGAGTTTGGCCCTTCAGATGGTGTTAGCCATACAACATTGCCTAAGAGGATCTTCTGATTGGTCCTAAATGCATCCTCCATGCTCTTCACTTCCATTCATCACATTTTATTTCAGCACACACCAATAATCAGTCTGTACATGCATAGGGGCAGGTCTACCAGACCTCTCTGCCAGTACCGATCCCCTATATGAGACACATTAATGATAAATAGCCCCCCAGTGCTTATAAAGGACAGTGATTAGTTCAACAAACTCATTAAAAAAAAACATTTTGTAAACTTGCTTTTTTATATATTAGAAATTAAAACTGCACAATATTTGACTCATCAAGACCTCGGAATCTTTGTTGGTAGGTTCAGGGCTATTTCCAACACGTTTCACCATGGTACATAGTCATACACAGCTAAAAACATTGTGATTGTTTAGTCCCTTGGGCAAGGAAATGCACTGCAAACGGCCTCAGGACTGTGTGTCCTGGCAGTGACTTGAAGTGAGAATAGTTAACGCTGTAATGTTTTGTGTAACAAGAGAATGTAGGAGAATAAAGGCATCCTGGAGTGCAAACATTGAGTTGTTTTGTGAGCAGAATGCCAAGTAATAGATTGTCTGTGATGAGTGTACACAAATTCCTACTAAAAACAGATTACAACTGCAAGTGACAAGTAATTATACACCACATCACTTTTAATAGCAAAATGTTTATTTATTAAAGAATATTTGTGGGATATCCCTTGTTTTGGGGACACAAATATTATGGATCCCCTGAATGTAACGAGGAGGGACTGCATCAGATATCTGTGATATCTGCCACGGTTCCTCCATTTCCAACAGCAAAAACAGCTCTTATAGGTTTCTATGGGGGCTGCTAAACTGTTGGACTTACCAAGCTTGCTCCTCGCCACTGCCCACTTGCACGTGTGTTGGCAGATGTTGGTGCATGCGCAGTAGCACAGCAGAGGCCCAAAGCAGGAAGTATTTCTTACTGATCACCAGGATGGGCTCGTATCGAAGCCCCTGTCCCAATTTCTCAGACGTTCTACATATAGGCGAATGACGATTTCTTATTGCTGCAAATTGCTACAATTAGTAATTATTCGTTTCAGGGGGATACTGCAAATATTAATACATATGCCCCTTATTGACCCACACAAAAAAACTAAACAAAATAATTAAAATATAATAAAGTACTATAGAAGCAATGCGAGTGTGATATCAATTTTTCCTCTTCGGTTACTTTTGTCCATATCGTACTTCCCGAAATTTTATGCCTCTTCTCTGGAAAAACCCTGGAGGGGGATCAAATGAGACATTTGCAAGGGGCATGATGATGCAATTTGCGTCATTAAATCTCGCTCACTGTGCATTGCTGTGGGGAGTGGGCTTCTGTTGAAAGAGGAGTGAACTACTGCGCATACTCCAGTCTTCCTGTTCTCCAGTGAGGCCTCATGCCCTGTTCCAAGATGGCCACCAAGCTCACTACTGAGCATGTGCAGGGACCATCTTATCTGTACTGTGTAAGAGTAACATGTAATTTGTGAGAATATTAGCTATTCACATATGATCTGATATAAGTCTCCTACTTATCTCCTACATAGAGACCCTGTTAATTACCTGCATATAATGCTTTTCCAGCATTCTGCACCACTACCTGTAAGCAGCACACACTCACCAGCTTGTGAGCTGTATAAAACCCCTCTCTGCTTCAGCTCTACTCCATCACCAGTGTACATGGAACAGTGAGTACGGCTGGACCTGCTATCTATCGATAAACCAACACCACTGGTTAAGTAACTGAGCTTTTCATAGTTTGAGTCATCCACTGGTTGTGTGCCTATATAACTCTGCAATATCAACACCTGCACACACATCAGTTCCAACAGCTTCATGATGCAATTCACATCATCAAGCACCCAGTGAAGTAAGCGGTATCTGGGAGGTTGGTCTACTCTCCTGGGAGATCGGTAAAACTCAACGATATTCAGGAGTCTTCTGGGCATTCCAGGAGAGTAGGAAAGTATGGTCTGTGCATATGTTAGGAGGTGGATATTGAGATAAAGTAAAGTGAAGACAGCATGAGCGTTAAGACCGAAAGCTACATTTGTAACTTAAGAAAGAAACAGACAAGACAGCAAGAGAGTGTGTAGATAGGGAACGAGTATGAATGCAGAATTGAAGGGATCACATTGGATGGTTAAGTTGAGTTTATTGAAATTTATTGCAAGCATGATTACATTGAAATAACCCGATTTCCCAGATAATACTACTATAGAGTTATTGACCAATATTGCAGGGTTATGCAGGAACAGTATTACAAAGAAACAGAAACAGTATTATTGCATGGTGATAATAATAATGTATTATTGCAGAAATGATGGTTAAGTAAGTTAAAGAGTTATTGCATTGTTATTGCAGGTATGACAACAGTGTTGTAGGAGTTAGGGGAAACCATTTACATACAGTATTATTTGAAAGCCTATCCCAAAGGATACAATCTTCTATACATTGTAATTTGTGAGAATATTAGCTATTCACATATGATCTGATATAAGACTCTAGTGATGAATTAACCCTCAATAGACCAACAAGATAATATATATGAGTTGGTTAATCAATACTCAGGAAATAGCACTGGAATTTGTATTATAATGTTATTGAACAGTGTTGTTCATGGATAATGATTGATCTTTGATTTTACATCAATCAGATACAGTACAAGTAACACACAGTTCCCATGATTCTTGTTACAGGGATTAATATAATTTCCCAATAAAACAATATACTATAAACGGACAGTTATAAATGATCCATTATTATGAGATCTGGATACATGACACACTATAACTGTCAGGAATTTATGGAGATATAGGACCTGATTCAGACCTGCTCGCTAGGATGCGATCGCTCGTAGCTGGCCGATATTTGCATTTTGCCCATGCGTATGCATCACAATGCGCATGCACGAACCACTGCAACAGATCGGGAAGCGTGCCTGTGTGTTTCAATGCCATTTCATGGGCGTGCATAATTAATAGGCAGCGTCATTGTACACGTCACCTGGTTGTATTTCACACTGAAGTGATCGCAGTGCTTGCGGCCAGGTATAGTCAACCTTAAACCCTGCGAGCACATCCAATGGTGCTCGATGTACCAATGTTTTCATGCTCTTCCAGGAGATGACGTGTGCAAGTGGGCATCTAATGAATGGCTGGTGGGCGTCTGCATACACAAAGTGATCGCTCGCCCAGACATAGTGGGCGTGCTAATGCCTTGCCATGCGATTGCCTACCTCGCTGGGTGTCCACTTTATTTGCATACGCTGGGAGCGAGCGGTCGCATCTACCGAGCGGCTCTGAATCAGGTCCATAATCCTAAAATTAACGATATCTTACACAGAGGATAATTATATCTACACTAGGGGACTGTGTGGTTGAATCTTATAATATGGTGGGTGATCCTGGCTTTATAAGATTTATTATTTCTCAAATAAACTGTGTCCCATTTGGACGCTGAAGAGCAACAGTTCATAGCCTCTTTCATTTATGTATTGGGGGGTCACAGTGGAGGTCAGGTTATTAGACTCTTGAAAAATATAGACGATATAATTTTACTGTTATAAATATGTTATGTCCCTAGTCTACTGACACCCGTCTGATACACGAACCATAAATTATTGTATATTATTATGAAGATTGAGAGATAAATAAAATTAACAAGGTATTTGAAGTGGTAACACAATTTTATTTGATTTCATCAGAATTTTTTATTTATTTTCACCCTTTTGTACATTGTTTTATATTTTATGGACAACAATTTTTTATGCCAAAATTAATAAAGGTTATATCTTAACTTATTCAATAATTCCCCAACTCAGTTGACATTTTGTCATATAGTATAGTATTTGGTCCGTGAGTGCCCCATTAATGGAGGGATAAAAAGTAGTTACTGGGTTAAATAAATTAGTTAATCACGGAAACTGCTGTGATAAAGCAGCCAGGTGAAACACGCGTCAGCGTCTCTATTTGTAATACCGCTGGTGACATTTGGTCTTTATAGGGATGGCTTAACATATGTTATAACATATATCCTAGACTGCAGCACTGAGAGGGATAACTGGCAGCGGGGACAGCGGCTATACTGACGAGAACAACACTGTCACTACTGTATATATAGTAGAAATTACAAGGAGCTATTTAGCTCATAATAAGAGCACCATTGAAGTGCCATGAAGCAGAGGAAAGTGACTTGTTACTAGTGTAACTACTCTGAAGGTGCCCACACACATAGCAATTTTTTTCACGATCTGGCCGATTCCGACACATTGTAACGACAGATCGGGTAAAAAATTTTCAAATCGCGAGTCCCCACTCACGATCACGATGCGATGCGCACCTCCGCAGGTGGCACATCGCATTGTCAGATCTGCCATGCAGCACGGCAGATCTGACAATCTAGACACAAATGCACTGTTAAAAACTCTGGCTGCAGGAGATCGGATGAAGATTGGACAGCATATCGTATGCATATCGTGTGCATATCCTGTTCAGAGCTGCCGAGGAGAGTTTCAAGGGAAATTGGACACATCGTCGGATCGTGAGTACATCGGTATGTGTGTGGGCACCTTCAGAATGTTATCTGTAATCGGATACATTACATCTGTCAAACAAGTTGTTGGCCGCAGAAAGATACCTTACTACAAATAAATATTGTTCATATAGGCCTTGTAATAAACACAGATGGATAAGCCTATATGTAATAATTAAGTGATATTGTGAGGATATTGGGAATCACAATATACAGTACTTTAAGCAAGTCCCAAGGAGGAATTATATACAGCGATATTCAATATAAGTTTAAAACACATTATTTCTCTTTCTATGCACATACTTTTTCTATATTTGACTCTCAACTGGATTTTAAATATTTCGCCTGATTGGCAATCCCATATGATATGATTTTAATGATAAACTAATAGATTAATACATTTTAACGATATAATATAGTGCTCAGTGTGGGCTGAAACACCATAATAAAGACTCTACTTTTTCTTTTTTGTTGATTTGGTCCCTGGTAGATAATGTTATCCAGGCTTTCTTCCTGGCAGAGATGGCATTTTCCATAGGTAAAGCTCTGATGTAACTTACCCAGGGCCGTAGCTAGGGTAGTGCGGCCGGTGCCATCGCACAGGGCACCACAGGGCAGGGGGCTCTGTTTGGGCCTGCCAAATTTCTGTTTATTATCATTCTTGCTTGTAGCTTCCTCTTATTTTATCCCCAGCATCTCCTGGCCTCCCCTATCTCTTCCCTGGCCCTTTTTTGGGTACATTATGGCCCTTTGAAAAATGAGGGGAGCGCTAATGCTCTTTCTGGCGCAGGGCATCAAACAGTCTAGTTACGGCTCTGAACGTACATTTACCATCTGCACATCCATGGATGTTTGCCACACATGTACCGTTGTTAAGTCTTTTGCCGCTGCATGATGCTACCATCAACAGCATTCACTATAGGGTAAATGCTTCACCTGGACATCCAGAAGCACAGTCTTATAAGATGGCAGCAAGCAAGTACATGGAAATAATTAGTTGGCTATTTCATATTCTGTCACTGTAGGGGAAATTTTGCATAATATTCAGCATTGTAATCAGTGGTCCTTTTATTTAAGACAACTTGCATTTAGGATTAGTGTCCCTTTAAGACCTGAATATGTATAATGAAATACCTCTGTTCAACTGTGAAAGAAGAATTTCAAATGTCGGCAAGAAGTAAGAATACTGTAGGTGTACTTGTTATAACTGCTTCTTTGTAGTGTCCAGTGGTTTCAGGAAAGTGTCTTGCTGTGATAACATGTATCTGGTTTTTTGCACTTCATTTACAAAAGAGTTGCTACCTTCAAATCTACGATCTACCAGAAAATGAACAGCCCACACTCACTTATCACAGCTATTTGCACCTCTTAATGCTTAAACCAGCTCATACTGAAGTAATGAGCTAATCTAACCCCCAATGTGAAGGAGGATTGGGAACTAAGATATTGCTGTGTAACCAAATGGAAACTATTTTTAGGACACAGTTCAAATGACTGATTTCTGAAGGCCTCGACTTTGATCACATAGAGGTAAAAACTTTTTTGTATAAAAGACAAACACTGTAGATCACACCTATAATTAGCATGCAGGTAACAGTTGCTGAATGATAAAGGGCCTGATTCAGAGCCGCTCGTAAGCGGCTGCTCGTTCGTTCCGAGCGATGTTTGCACAACTGCGCATGTGTACGGATCGTAATACGCATGCGCAAACCAGTCAGTGCGGCCGAAAATCGTTTGTTCGCTAAATAGCGAATGCCTGCTATTTTGAGTGACATGAGGAGGCGTATGTGGGTGGTAACAGGGGAAGGTGCTTGAAAACGGGGAGTGGAGATCAGAACGCAGGCGTGCTTAAAGGTCAAAACGGGCGTTTTATGGGTGTGCATAATTAATACAGCAGTGTCATTGACCACGTCACTGGGTTATTTTATAGTCAGAACTGCTCGCAAGATTGCGGTAGGAAAAACCAACCACAAGAATAGCGAGCAGTTCATACGCTGGTCGATGTACTCGATTAATCTAATAAATAGCGGACATGACGTAGGATGCGAGTGGCCAGGGGGTGTAGTTTCAAAAAAACGACCGCATATTTGGTTCGCTCGTTCAGACCTAGAGGCGTGAACAAACCGCAAAGAGCGAACGGTTCATTTGAATAGCCACCCCTTTTTTCTGAACGAGCGAGCGCAAATAGCGTCCGGCCCTGAATCAGGCCCAAAGTGCGGATCTGGCTTCACTTGAGACTCGTTACAAAGGAATTTTATAGCATTATAATGGCCTTATTATGTAAATATGTTGCAGGTGGATATATGTTTATGGGACCTGCGTGTGAGTTTTCCAATAAATAACTTAACCTATTTTAGTGATATCTGAGAACCAGACCACAATTATTATTAATATCATTTACTTATAAGGCACCAATATAGTCCAAAGAACTGTACCATTACAGGGCCTGATTCTGAGTCAGAAGCAGTGTCCATGTCGCATGCAGTTGGCCAATGTTTTAAGTCTGCACATGCATCGCACCACGCATGTGCCCCAATTGTCTGCTCTGAGATGCGGTACAGAATCAGACGCAGGGTTTGTGATTTTTAGTGGATGTTCCTGGGATATAACAGGGGGTTGGCTAAACCCATTCTGGAGTGTCGCTGAAAGCGTCTGTCTCCAAAGACACATAGCCACTCACACAGGAGGCCAAACTCAGATGGACAAACTGAACCTGCCATAGTGAAGTTTCAAATGGTGTGATGGATGATGCATCGATGGTGTGATGGATGATGCATCGATGGTGTGATGGATGGTGCACCGATGGTGTGATGGATGGTGCACCGGTGGTGTGATGGATGGTGCACTGATGGTGCGATGGATGGTGCACCTATGATGTGATGGATGGTGCACCGATGATGTGATGGATGGTGCACCGATGATGTGATGGATGGTGCACCGATGATGTGATGGATGGTGCACCGATGGTAAAGATACACAGAGACGGAAATGCACTTTCTCAAGACGCTGCAAGTGGGCGTCTCATTTGTGTGAAAATCAACCACTGCATTACCATAAGACACAGACGCTAGTGTGGCACAAAAAAACTCAGACGCCGTCACATCTGCATCAGACTCATAATCAGACCCAAAATGTGAGATTGCCTGGTCCTCTGAAGAGTCCTGAAAGCAGAACAAGGTGATACAGTATGCAAGATAAGTGGCCATGTATACATTTAACGTCAGCAAGTGATTAGTTCAGGGGTTCCCAACCACGGTCCTCAAGGCACACTAACAGTCCAGGTTTTAAGGACAACCATACTTAAACACATCTGACTTAGGCCCTCATTCAGACCCGGACGCAAGTGGCCGTTCGTACGTTCGGCGTACGTACAGAAATATGTTAATTCAAGCGCTCGCTCGTAATTTCCCCAAACTCTACCGACCCCTCCTCTAACTAACGAGCGTGCCAAATAGCGAACGTACATCCCCAATGTGGCTTGCAGGGAACGCACGCACAAGTCCAACCCGGAAGTGGGCCTGTCAGATTCCGATTACCTGCTCCTTTATTCTGCCTACCTCCCTCAATCGTATCATGCCAATCAATATATCAATTATCTTAATTGCTCGTCAATTTTTTTTTTTTTTTTAAATGCAATAAACTTTACTCTTGTCCGTGTTTGTGTTTACCCGCAGAATATGTACGGCTTAAACATTCGCTTTTATTTGTCAAAATACATGTTTGAGGCAATTATCCATTTGTTTTCTTTGTTTTTAACCACGCATATTTTACTGGGTTCATTTCTTTATTTAAATTAACTTACGCATGTCACTGCATCAAGCCTATCATAACGCGCAATAGATTTGTGGCCCTGTCGAACACATGACTCATACACTAACCATTAGAATTTGTCCTGTTAATTACCCAAATACATTAGCCAATCAAATTTTTTTTCGGGGCTTTATTAAAATTGTTTTTTTTAAAATACACCATTGCCATCATGAGAGCCTCGGCATTCACCAGGCGCGAGCTGATGGTGTTAACCGAGGTGATGGACAGGCGGATCACCAGCCAGCCTCCCCCCATCACCAATAGGGAAAAGCGTTCCGCATATGCGGAGGTACGTGGCCGCCTGCGTTCCTTCGGCTCACGCCGCCAGATCGGCCAGCTGGAGCGCAGGTGGTCCGACCTGCAACAGCGGACGCCCCGCTTGCTGGCATGCTTTCCCATGCAGATAGCGGAAAGTAAGTTTTTTTGACTGTGGTTTTCATGTTTATCTATGTGGCCCTAACTGCATGTGCATGTTTTCATGTATGGCCTATTTATTCTTTGTACTCATATGTGCATGGGCATGTTTTCATGTATGGCCTATTTATTCTTTGTACTCATATCTGCATGGGCATGTTTTCATGTATGGCCTATTTATTCTTTGTACTCATATCTGCATGGGCATGTTTTCATGTATGGCCTATTTATTCTTTGTACTCATATCTGCATGTGCATATTTTCATGTATGGCCTATTTATTCTTTGTACTCATATCTGCATGTGCATGTTTTCATGTATGGCCTATTTATTCTTTGTACTCATATCTGCATGGGCATGTTTTCATGTATGGCCTATTTATTCTTTGTACTCATATCTGCATGGTCATGTTTTCATGTATGGCTTATTTATTCTTTGTACTCATATCTGCATGGGCATGTTTTTTCATGTATGGCCTATTTATTCTTTGTACTCATATCTGCATGGGCATGTTTTCATGTATGGCCTATTTATTCTTTGTACTCATATCTGCATGTGCATGTTTTCATGTATGGCCTATTTATTCTTTGTACTCATATCTTCATGGGCATGTTTTCATGTATGGCCTATTTATTCTTTGTACTCATATCTGCATGGGCATGTTTTCATGGGGGCGTAAAAAATTAGCGTTTAACAAGGTGATGTTCTAAAATAACCACAATTTGTTTTCCATCATTTAGGGGCAGAGCGAAGACTACGGCGTCATCGCCGTCAAAGACGGCGCTCTCTGCCCCTCTCCCCAACCCCCAGCCAAACATCCTCACCCCAAAATACCCTAAATTCCCCCTCCTCCCCAGCCTGCACAGACCCTGTGGCACATCCGTCTGGGCTCCTTCCCCTCCATCCCAATTCCCCCTCCCCTCCAACCACCCCTCTCGTAACTACCCCCTCCCCTGAATCCGAAATTCACCCTTCCCACCTCGTTGGGGAATGTTGCCACCTCCGAGGACGAGGGAGTTGGTTCTGGGCCAGGCGTAATTTTGAACGGTATGTTTCCCTTTTATCCTTTTTTGTGTTTTAAAATGTTTGGATCTAATCCTGTGTCTGTGCCTTTTACTTTTTTTGGTTTGTCAGAAGTTTGGGTAGATCTCTGTTTGTCTTTACCTTTTACTGCTGATTTCCCCATACACATATCCCACATGTCAACATTTTTTTGTTTTTTGTGCAATTTTTTGGGTGTCCATTTTTGTGTCCTTTGGTTTTGTGGGTTAAATGTGCTTTTGGTCACAATATTGTCATTTTTGGATACCTTTGTTTGGCTTGTTTTTTCAGTGGCTTTCATTATTTATGTATTAAGCCCCACACTTTTCTAACCCACAGAGGACCAGAGGCGTTTGGCAGACCTAGCCGGGTGCCTCCAAGTGATGCGGGGCCACGTGATCAGCCTGCTGGTGGTCCTTGACCGTATGTCTGGGATCCTGCATCCATAATTTTTTATTTTCATTTAAAAATATTTGTCGTAATAAAAAATTTAAACTTAGCGTTCTGTCTCATTCCTTGTCTCCAAATCTTAGATTGTTTACACTGACATAAGTAGACTCTTCCAGCAAGTATTTGCAATTAATGTCACTAAGATTGTGTGTTGTAGATTTTTAGGAAACAGGCACATGAAACAGCTAACAGTAACAATCTGCTTGGGCTTTTTTGGTGTGTTACAATTTTTATATTACTACATTTTACATGTTCCAATTTGGGGGGCAACCTGCTTAGCCCGAGATTACAAAGCCTACTGATTGTACATAATACCTTTTGGTGTTGGTTTTGACCCAGAAAGCATATTTAAATTTAGATCAAATTGCGACATTACAGGATTAACCCTTAAGCAATTTTAACGTGGGTGAACCTGGTTACACTTGCTTGCAATGGTCAATAAAATTTGCAAAATTACACTCTCAAAAAATTTATTCAAAACATAACTAAAAAACCAAAGTGTTGGCTCACAAACAATACACACAGTGATAACAAAAAATACAACCCATCAAACACCATATGAAAAAAGTAAAGAAAAATCAAGAACTGGTTGACGAATGAGCATGCCAACATGATTCCACAAATGTTACGTTTCAATATTGGTTCCAGAATATATATCCAATGTGTCCCCATGAAGGTTTGTTTTGGGTAGCAGGAAGTAGTCATCGTTTGAGTCCCAAAGATTATGAAATCAAACAGAAGATGGGAAACAAAAAACAAATTAATTAGACAAAAATCCTTACCACATTGTGTCAAAGAACTTCTTTTGTGCCAATAATTACCTAAAATATCTGGCCACCACATCATCGCGTATGGCCCCCCCACATACTGACCTGCGACCAACCTCAGGCAAGGCATCCTCTGGCTGCATTGGGACACCACTCCTTATGGCGATGTTGTGAAATATCCCACACAGGACCACAATTTTCGAAACCATATCCGGCAAATACATGAGCTCGCCACCAGAGCGGTGGAGGCATCTGAATCGGCCTTTTAAAAGGCCGATACAGTGCTCCACCACTTGCCTGGTGGCTGTAAGTGTGGAATTAAAATTACTTTGTGGCCCTGGTGTGGGAGCCAAATAAGTAGTGAGCAGCCAGGGCGTGCAAGGGTAGCCACTGTCTCCTGTGAAAAAGAAGTGACAACATCAGGATCACTGTGTATGAAGCTTAACATTGTTATGTACTAAAGGTCTCCACTTACCCAGAAGCCACGCATCACCAGCTTGTAGGTTGTTTAATTTGTGCCATATCCCTGATTGCCGGATGACGAATGAGTCATGTGCACTTCCGGGTAATTTTGCATTCAGGGACAGGATCTGGAGGGAGGCATCACATACCACCATTACATTCAGGGAGTGATAGTGTTTCCGGTTGCGAAATATGGCCTCCAGCCGTGCTGGAGGCTGAAGTGGTATGTGAGTACCATCCACAACCCCTATGATGTGTGGGAAGCCAGAAATTTGGTAAAAATTTGCCTTGGCCACACTAAGGGCACCCATATCCAAAGGCATTTGAATAAAATGATGGAGGTGCTTGAAAAGGGCCTCCATCACTGCCCTCAGGATCCGGGAAAAGGAGGATTGGGAGATTCCCGCCACTATTCCCACCGTTGTTTGAAACGATCCTGAGGCACAGAAATGTAACACCGCCATAAATTGCGTAAGTGGTGGTATTGCTGTAGGACTGTCTATTTGCCGCTCAAGACCACTGTCAATTAATGAGAGAGTGTCTATGATGATTTGGGGCGGAAGACGGTAGCGTATTAACACCTCATCATCGGGCATTCCAAAAAGGGTGACACGTGTTCGATATATCTGGGGCCTTGCACGCCTACGATGCCTACGCCTGGGACGAGATTGAGGTTGGTCGGCTTCCGGGAGCATGGCCAGAACAATCCGACCAAGATCAACCTGAAATGGCAAGAATTGAATGTAAGGTTTTTTTGGACAAAAATAATTGAAAAATTACTTAGCTTGACGATACAATCCAATGATGCTTACATGCCGGGGTATTGTCATGATTTTCCCAACCTATAAATAATAACAAACAAACAATGCAACAATTTAGGGTGGCCATTTAGGAATCTAAATTGGGTGCAAGACAAAACATAAAAGGGGAGAAACACACATTTGGGCAAAGAGCAAAACGACAGTGCGCAGACTACCACAATTTGGGACCAAAATTAAAAAAAAATTGCTAAAGGGAAATCACAACCAATTTCAAGTAAAAAAATAAGCAGATAAAAAAGCGCTAATTAGTTCATACATTTCGGAATCACAAAACCAAAGGTTAAAAGTGTAAGGTCAAACAAAGTTGCGTTAAAAAAAACATGAACATTTAATAAACAAGTGAAAAAAAAAACTTACCAATAGAGGATATATAAGTCACCGGATAAAAAGGTCGTTGGGGCAGAGCCAAAAGAAACCTAACAAAGGAGATTTTGTAAAAAATTAACGACCCAAATTTTACAAAAAGAAGGAGACACAAAGTGAACAAAAGTAAGACGGCCAAAAACTTACCAAAAAATAACACGACAAATAAAACAACCACACCAAAAAAAGCGAACGTAAATAAAAACTCCAAAAAGACAAACCAAAAACAACTCCAAACAACGCCAAATACAAATCCCGCCAACAATCCACTTCGACCAATGTAACCTCCAACAACCAACACTCGCCACCTCGACTTGAGACGCCCCAAGCCATAAATAGTGTTTATTTTCCCGCACAAATTAAGGAGGGATCATAGGAACGCACAATCAATGATGCGGACGAAAAATAAGGACGCATGTATAAATACGTCACGACCCAAAAAAAACGTTCTGGTGTATTTCTTGTTTGGAGGTAAGAAATGACTACAGACCAGGGAAACAATGGCCAAGAGTCTGCCGGTAAGTATTTCATGCATTTACAAACAAGGATTATTTTGAAACATAATATAGTGAAAGTTTGCAAGCTTAAATTTCTCAACGTTTAAACAAATAGGTGAGGAGGATGACATGGAAGAGGCTGCTGGGCCCAGTATTCCGGCCAAAGCAGGGAAAAAGAAAAGGCAGCCACAATTCACAAGAAAGGAGATGGAGGTTTTGGTTCAGAAGTGTGTGGACATCCTGCCACAGGCAGACAGGAATATGGGTGCAAGCCAGAAGTGGAGAATGTGGGAGGAGGTAGCCAGTGCTGTCAATAGGGTGGGTGATTATGTCCGTCTAGCCCGGGATGTCAAACGGCGGTAAGTAAAAACTTGACCCCCCTAAAACCAAAAAAAAACAAAAAACGGAATAATGGTTACTTTTTCACCCACAGATGGCAAGACTTCAAATATCGCCTGAAACAAAAAATGGCGGACAGGGCTAGGCATGCAAGGGGGACAGGTGGGGGTCCCACCCCTGTGTCATTGGAGTTGAATGATTTAGAAGAGCTGGCACAGGGGTGTGTGCAGGCTGTGGAGGTGTTTGGCATGTCCAACATGGATACGGACATGCCAGACTTTGCAGCTCCTCATGTTGTCCCAGGTAAATATTGTGATGTAACCAACTCTGAAATGTTATTGTGCCAATATGTAGATTCTAATGTGACTCTTTTCTCAATTTTCCAACAGAGACACAGGCGGATGAGTCTGCTCCAGAGGGGAGCCTTGGCCGCAGAATTTCTGCTGGCTCTGCAGGGGAGGAACCAGTACATCCGGCTGAGGACCCTGCAGAAGCCATTCCAGGGCAATCCCCCTCGCAGGCAGTGGCACTCCTCATAGAACTCAATTTTAAATCGGATTTCCATACGGAGATTCTGCAGAGGATGGACGCCAGTCTGGTACGGGTGGCTGAGGCCCTGGAGCAAAATGCTGCGGCCAACGTGACCATTGGTCAGGCCCTGGCGGAAAATACCAGGGCCAACATCCGCATCGCCAATGCCCTGGAGCAGCTCGTTCACCAGCACATGGTGGAGCCGACCTCCCTTCCTGCCGGAACATCAGGATCCTCCACCTCTGGCACAACATCAGCCAATCCTCCAAATGTGCCTAGCACTGTGCCTAGTCCAGAGGCCACAACATCTGCCTCTGGACAGGCCAGCCCGATGACATCCCGGACCCGGTCTGGCGCCCACCCTCCCCCAGACAAACGGGGGAAAAAACGTTGACAGCACTGGCTACTTTTCCCACACTCCTTCTGTGCTTGCCCCATATTCCTTTCTGGCCAAAACTTCCCTCTCCTTTCTTGTGAATTGTTTTTAATTTTTTGTTTTAAGTTTCCATACCTTTTATGTTTGCACAAATTATAATTTTTATTGGAATAACACTGCCAAAAAAGTTTGGGCCAAAAATGGGCCAGAAAATGTTTTTAGTTTCCAATAAATTTTGAAAAAATTTTCGACATTGTATTCTGACATTATTTAGAAATGGTTTACAGTTAATCCTGGCCCACAAGGCAAAAACGACCTCCCAAAAAAAAAAAAGGGCTCTTTAAGGAACACTTTAAAATTTACATAAGGATGCAAATTCTCCAGACAAAAGCAAAATGGAAAAATACACACAAACATGATAACATTATTGTTACAATAGCACAAAAACCAAATACAAACCAAAAAAAACATACCTACAAATGTACGCTAATTGATTGTGTAATCCTGAAATTAGCAGCTATGATTTCCACCTGCGTACGGTTTTGTGCTAACCAAAAAATATTTGACGTTCGCATCAGATAATGTATGTACGCCCAAAAAACGCCTCGCCACGCCTGCGTTTTTCCATCTCCACCCCCGTCAACGCCCAAAAACGCCCTGTTCTGTCAATCACATTTGACATGTCACTTCCTGTACGCAATTTGACGAACGAGACAAAAAAAGCTCGCAATATGCCGCACGCACATGCGCAGTGTTACACCAACGCATGCGCGGTTTCTCAACATCGGAACGCAACGAGCGTACTGCTGTTAACGAGCGGCTCTGAATGAGGGCCTTAATTAGTACCTCAGTTATTTTGACTTAACTATCAATGCTTAACCATGGATATCACTAAAACCAGGACTGTTAGTGTGCCTTGAGGACCAAGGTTGGGAATCACTGGATTAGTTACTCAAAAGTGCCAAGGGCCGGATTCAGAGCCGCTCGTAAGCGGCCGCTCGTTCGCTCCGAGCGATGTTTGCCCAACTGCGCATGCGTACGGATCGTTATACGCATGCGCGAACCAGTCAGTGCGGTCGACATTCATGTGCTCGCAAAATAGCGAATGCCTGATAATTTGAGTGACAGAAAGAGGCGTATGTGGGTGGTTACGGGGGAAGGTGCTTGAAAACGGGGAGTGGAGATCCGAACGCAGGCGTGCTTACAGGTCAAAACGGGCGTTTTATGGGTGTGCATAATTAAAACAGCAGCGTCATTGACCACGTCACTGGGTTATTTTATAGTCAGAACTGCTCGCAAAATTGTGGTAGGAAAAACCAACCCCAAGAATAGCGAGCAGTTCATACACTGGTCGATGTACTCGATTAATCTAATAAATAGCGGACATGACGTAGGATGCGAGCGGCCAGGGGGCGTATTTTTTCAAAAAACGACCGCAAGTTTGGTTCGCTCGTTCAGACCTAGAGGCGTGAACAGACCGCAAAGAGCGAACGGTTCAATTGAATAGCCACCCCTATTTTCTGGACGAGCGAGCGCTAATTGCGTCCGGCTCTGAATCAGGCCCCAAGTGATAGGACTGTTCAGTTGGTAGATTTCTGTGTACATAAATAAAATGAGCTAATGAAAAGTGAAAATATTAAGACATCCTGTAATAGACCTAAACCAAATAATATACAGATGTGTACAGTAGAAGGATGATGTTACCATAATTGCCATAGTGATAAAACGTTAGAATTAGTCAGAATAAATTCAGGGGATGGCTGACAATGTTTGTTCCGCAGCAGTAGCTATAGTGCATCTCCTGATAAATGTGCATACCATGCAATCATGTGACGGAGATGTGCAGAGGTGGTACCCGATGATGGGCCAGAAGCAAGTCATGGTTATGAATGTTTATGAAAGCTAAGCTTTTATGACCTTGTTAAATAGCCGTCACCATAGCAAACTACAGGGAAGGCTGCTGCAAGCGTTGTTGGACACATAGCAGGAGATATCACCAATATCTTCTGCTTTACAGCTTTGATACATCAGTGTAAAACTTCATTCTGCCTTATGGTAACATATTATAAATTATTTTCTATATTATATTATATTTCAAATACCTGAAAATCATCATTTGCTACATATTAAATATAGATTTCATTATATATTCTGCTGTTAATATATTTCTTAAATGACCTACCATATAGCATAACCACAGAGTATGCATTCACAATGTCAAAAGTAGAGGGTTGACATTGATGTCAACATGGTTAAAATGCGTCGAGAGTTGAATATCAGCGCCATGGATCCCGGCCAGGCACACGGCAAGATATAAATGATATATTTGAGGTAAAAAGATTGCTAATAACAGACAGAAATAGCGTTCATTTAGTTTTACCATACTTACCTACTTTTCTTGTCTGACCTACAGTAGAACCTGGGAGGTGTGGGAGAGTAACACTATTGGGGTATATTTACTAAAGTGAAGAGTTTTTAGAAATGGAGATGTTTCAAACTAGAGATTTGCGGTTTGGTTTTGGCTCGGATCTTCATGCCAAGTTCGGATCTCAGAACGAGGCAAAACGTCAATTTTCAGGGTGAAAACATCTTCTTTCACGGACAATACATCATCTTTCATGAACAAAATATAATCTTTCGTGGAGATCTGTGCCGAAATGTCCGTGAAAGATGATGTTTTGCCACTTTCTGAGATCTGAACTTGGTGGGAACATCCGAGCCAAAACCGAACCGCACATCTCTACTTTAAATGTATTATGTAATGGTAAAACCATCAAGGACAGGGATTTTACAAGAAGGAGAATACATTATTGCAGTTTCTAACTCTGTTATCCTCTGGAAATCTAGGGAAGTTTGCAGAGATCAGATAATTGTCTATTTGATCTTTTTGCAGCATATATCGGCCAGGGAGAAACGCCTGCGCAGGTTGTACAGTTGGGTGTAGTAGGTGTGAGTAAAGCAATGTATAAAATTTATAAGTGTTAGTTGTATCTGCTATTAGGTGGTGTCTGGTACCTGTACTGTCCTCAGACTTTGGTATAAAGGTCGTAGCTATTTGCTTTTATTCCACATGGGTCAAAAGGTTGCTGGGTTTGTTCCCACATCTAAAAAGGCCTGTTTGGTCTTATTCAAGCAGAGTGTGCTAAGTGCCTGCCACATTTTTACAAAACTGGCTTTAGTCGAGAGAGACAGGGATGAATTGTGCTGGGTTCCCTAATGATTATTAAGAAATTCTTGCTTTCGGAGTTCCCTCTGCTGGTACTTTGGAGAACCTAGTTAAAAGCATTTCCCTCTCATAAAACATTTGTGAGCTTCCAAAATTGTGACATTGTAGGTCTCAGGGATATCATTAATTTTCATGTGGTCTGCTAATGCAACTTCTATTTGGGTTTTACATGCTAAGTCCTGAAGAATTGGTTAATTAAACCCCCAGGTCTACTGTCTAAGGATGGAGTGTGGGATGAGAAATGTGCAGGATATAGGAGCAAGGTCCGACCATGTCATTTTGCAATTGAGTCAGGTAAGCGGTATAAGTGCCTATGCCCAATGATAAGGTAATCTTGCGTATGAATACTCACTTCACAAAGGGCAAGAAGATGTAATCCTGGG
Source organism: Taudactylus pleione (assembly GCA_031769625.1). NCBI lineage: Eukaryota > Metazoa > Chordata > Amphibia > Anura > Myobatrachidae > Taudactylus > Taudactylus pleione. The sequence goes on along the minus strand of JAUIMM010000373.1, from coordinate 2,362,967 downwards.
GCGTTGCTGATGCCACATGTTGGTCAGCTAGTAGAGATGAAAGCTGATGGTGACATCAGAAAGGGAGCTGGGGTGCAATGATGGAGGTGTCTACTTCCAGGTCGAGGAATGTAGTGTTTTAATGCACAGATTTTTGCTTACTTTCTAAAAGTGAAGGTATCATACTTGACTACCCAACATACCCCCCTCTTGAATCCCACTGATCTCTCTTCTGAAGCGAGAAAGGAATGATGAGGCAAATTCCATTACCATGGCCCACCCCCTGCTGCAAAATGATACAAATTACATCATTGCACAGTGGGGGGCAGGTCGTGATGACGACACCGACACTTGCTTCTTGGACTTTACCTCTATTATCTCCTGGTAAGTATGAACTAAGGTAAAGAAGAAATTGTTCAAAACATATGATCTAAAATGTGCCAGCTTCAGAGATCAGACAAGACATACAAGACTGAAGACTATTACTGATAATTGGACTGATAACTTATTAATTTGAACTTTACTAGTGTTATTATAGATTACATTTTTGTGCAGTATTAACTATATCTACAAGCATCTTATTCTCAAAAGCAATACAATAAAAACTCTGGGACTACAAATAAAGACCCTCATTCAGAGGCGCTCGCAAAATGCGAGCGGTCGCTCTGAATGTGGGCGGTCACTTGGGTTTTGAAGTGCAGCCTCCTGGTCGCTAGCTGAGCTGTGGGTTACAACCCACAGCTTTAGCGACCAACCAGGTTGATGGTCGCGATGCTCAAGACCATCGCGACCATCGGGGCCTAAGGTTGGGTGTCGGCAACTGCAAGCCCCAGGGAGCTTCAGCTCCCCACTGACATCACTGCTGATGTCAGTGCGGCCACCCACAAAACGGCAGGTGTTCCTTAAGGAATGCCTCCGTTTGTGAACCACACCCCCACCATGCCTACAAAATGGGGCAAGCTGTCGATCAACATCGACAGCCGCCCCTTTTGTAGTGAGCTCCAGAGCTTGCTCACGCGCAGTGCGGCCACTGCACGTGCGCAGGGCCTAAACATCGACCCGCTTGCGAGCGCTCAGCGCTTGCGAACGGGTCTGAATGAGGTCCAAAATCTCATTGTCTCACAGAAACAAAGGCTGATAATACTCTAATGCTCTCCCCAACATGATGTCATGCTCAGGACTATTAAAACCACTTTCTTATCCCCCCGGGGTCTGTCCAGGATAGCACAGAGGGCCACTCACACTGCATAACTCTCCCGGCTGGTGCTGCTCCTGCCCTGTCCGCTCAGTGTCCTGTTACTGAGCAAGGAGATGACTTTCCACAGCCTCTTGCTCACAGCGTGTCTTCCCAGCATGGTGGCACACAGGCTGCATACCAGAGTTCCCTCCTAAACAACAATATGGGCACAGCCATGTTGGACTCTGTAACCTGACGCTCTTCCTCCACTCAGAGCTCTGCTCCCAGACCAGCTGATCGCAGTATCCAATCCCTGGGGATTCTCCCCTATGAATTCAATTTCCAGACTGGCCTCTGTTGCCAGTACATCACTGCTTGTTGAAGTTACAGCTCAGTGCTGAGCTCCCAGGTACTCTGTATCTGAAGTCCGTTATATCCAGTTCTTATATCTAGTAAACAAGTCTAGTAAACCATCTTGCACACCAGTCTGGATTTTACCACTAAGAGAGCCACCATAAATTCCAGCCGATACCTCCAATCATCGGTCTCACGCGATGCTTCCAACATTGGACTCATATAAATTAAGTTCTTCAATTCATCGACATTGGTCCCAACCGATCAAGTTCATTAATTCATTAACATTGGACTCTTATCAATTAAGTTCCTCAATTCATCAACATCGGTCCCAATGGATCAAGTTCATCAATTCATCAACATTGGACTCTTATCAATTAATGTCCATAATTCATCAACATCAGTCCCAACCAATCAAGTTAATCAATTCATCAACATCGGTCTAATACCAATTAAGTTCCTCAATTCATCAACATCGGTCCCAACTGATCAAGTTCTGCAATTCATCAACATCGGTTCCAACCGATCAAGTTGATCAATTCATTAATACTGGACTCATATTAATTAAGTTCTTGAATTCTTCAACATCAGTCTCAAACTGATCAAGTTTATCAATTCTTCAACATTGGATTCAAATCCATCACAATCTTCAAATCATCAACACCGGTCTCAGGGCCTGATTCAGACCCGCTCGCAAGCGGGGCGATGTTGGCCCAGTGCGCATGCGCACGAGGGAGCCGGCTCCGTCGTGCGCATGCGCGAGACCCGGATAGCGACGGGCAAGCTGTCGCTCTGGGTCTCGTACCAAAGGGGGCGTGCTGTAGATGGTGAGTGACAGCACGCCCCCTTTGGTGGGCATGCCGGGGGCATGGCTGCCCAGACGGAGGCGTTCCCATGGGAAAGCATACTGTCTGGGGCCGGCCCCACTGACATCACAAGTGATGTCAGTGGGAGTGCTCTCGGCTCTGATAGAGCCGAATGCACTCCAGGGCTTGCGGCAACGAGACCCTACCACAAGGGTCTCGTCGCAAGCCAGATGGTCGTGATGGTATTGACCATCGCGACCATCTTCCTGGCCGCTCGCTATAGCTGTGGGTGGTCACACACAGCTATGCGAGCGGCCAGGAGGCCGCTCTAAAAAAACAGAGGGGCGGCCCTGATTCAAATCGAGCGCTCTGTCAGAGCGTCCGGCTCTGAATCAGGGCCTCAAACTGATCCTGCTCTCGATCCAGCATCATCAGTCCGATTCTGCTCATCCATTCAGTATTATCACCTCCAGTTCTCATTCTAACCTGCTGTTTGATAAAGACATTCCATTCTTGTTCTCGCCTTCGGGCCCATCATCCTCTGCAGTTCCTCTACCTCCCCACAGCAATACAGCGGAAGTCCTGGTTTAAGCCACCCAGGTTTATTCACACCTCCCAAGTCTCCTCTTCAGCCTCCCAAGTCTGTTCCAGACCAAACCAACCCTCAGGCGTGACAAATGAGAAGTTATACAATAAAACACAATGAGAGTGACATTAGGTGAAACTCTAAAAAATCATTATAATTAAACAATTTATTTAACTTTCTTCTTGCGGAATAATACTAACGTCTTTACATGAAAAACTTTGTTTAAAATGTATTGTTTGGTAAGTTATTTTTTAATAACTGATTGAGGGTGTAATGGTCTATTGTAGTCTGTGATCAGTGTTTAATTAAACAAAAACAATATCAGCTCACATTCTTTTTTAAAATCAGGTGTCATCTACATGCAGTTGAGTCAGGGCCTGATTCAGACCCGCTCGCGAGCACTGAGCGCTCGCAAGCGGGTCGATGTTGTCGATGTTGCCCAAGTGTGCATGCACACGACGGAGGCGGCTCCGTCGTACGCATGCGCGAGACCCGAATAACGACGGCCAAGCCGTCGTTATGGGTCTCGCACCAAAGGGGGCATGCTGTCGATGATGATTGACAGCACGCCCCCTTTGGTGGGCGTCCCGGGGGAGTGGCTGCCCAGACGGAGGTGTTCCCATGGGAATGCCTACCGTCTGGGTCCAGCCCCACTGACATCACAAGTGATGTCAGTGGGAGTGCTTTTGGCTCTGATAGAGCCAAAAGAACTCCAGGGCTTGCGGCAGCGAGACCCTACCGCAGGGTCTCGTCGCAAGCCCGATGGTCGCGATGGTCTTGACCATCGCGACCATCATTTTGGCCGCTCACTATAGCTGTGGATGGTCACACACAGCTATGCGAGCGGCCAGGAGGCCGCTCCAAAAAGGAGAAGGGATGGTCCTGATTCAGAGCGAGCGCTCTGTCAGAGCGTCCGGCTCTGAATCAGGGCCTCAGGGCCTGATTCAGAGACGCTCGTAAGCGGCCGCTGGTTCGCTCCGAGCAATGTTCGCACATCTGTGCATGCGTATGGGTCGTAATGCGTATGCGCGAACCAGTCAGTGCGGTCGGAAATCGTGTGTTCGCAAAATAGCGAGTGCCTGCTAATTTGAGTGACAGGATGAGGCATTTGTGGGTGGTAACAGGGGAAGGTGCTTGAAAACGGGGAGTGGAGATCCGAACGCAGGCGTGCCAAACGGTCAAAACGGGCGTTTTAAGGGTGTGCATAATTAACAAAGCAGCGTCATCGGCCACGTTACTTGGTTGTCTCTGTTCGCATGATTGCGGTAGGAAAATCCAACCACAAGCACTGCGAGCAGTTCAGACGCCTTTCGATGTATTCGATTAATCTAATAAATAGCGGAGATGACGTATGATGCGAACGGCCAGGGGGCGTCTTTACAAAGTTGCAAGCGCATGTTTCGTTCGCTCGCTCATAGAGGCGTCAACAGACCGCAAAGAGCGAGCGCTCAATTTAAATATCCAGCCCCTTTTTCTGAACGAGCGAGCGCAAATAGCGTCCGGCTCTGAATCAGGCCCTCAGTCATTTCCTGGCCTTAACCAATATCCTGGAAATAAAGTTTATCAATTAAAATTTTAAATTGATAAACTTTATTTACCAAGATATTGATTAGTGACAACATTACATGAAGGTACTAATAATATAGGGCCTGATTCAGACCCGCTCACTGGGTCGATGGTGGCCCAGTGCACACGCGCGAGCCCCGAAGCAAGTGAGACCTTCACTCACTCCGGAGCTCGCAGTAAAACGGGGCGGCTGTCGATGTTGATGTAGGCGGGTAGGGGGGGTGGCTGAACAAACGGAGGCGTTCCCGAAGGAACGCCTGCCGTTTGTGGGCAGCCCTACTGACATCTACTACTCTATTAGAGCTGGAAGTCCACTTGGCATTGCGAGTGCAGAGACCCTACCACAAGTGTCTCCTCGCAATGCCGATGGTCGCGATAATCGTGACCATCGCCAGGCCTCTCGCACTAGCTGTGGGTGGTCACCCACAGCTGTGCGAGAGGCCTGGAGGCCAGAATTAAAAAAAATAGGGACACCCTGATTCAGAGCGAGCGCAAATAGCGTGCACCTCTGAATCAGGCTCATAATCCCTCAAAATAGCTGCTACCACTGTGCGTTGCCCTTTATGTGCAAAGATGCAAAGGAAACATTCTCTGTGCAGAATCACATTTCCTTGTACGACTATTTGACAGAACATTTATTAAAAAATGGAACTAAAATGATGTCCTATTTATAGTTAGGATGCATCTTCTTAAAATACACATTACGCTAGTCTAATTTCTCAACACATTGGAAATTATTTTAAAAAAAGGGTTTTGAAAGTAGTGTAGACATTGGCAATATGGCAAAGCTGAGTATGGGAATACATTAGAAACTAGTGCCATTTTTGTGGGTTTTGGACATGTTCACAATGTGGAATATTCACACACGGGGCACTACGCAATACCCTTGTGAAATATTAAAGGACTCTGATGCCACTTTTTGAGTCTTGTTCACAGAGTTTCAGCAAAAACCTATGCTGTACACAAAGCCTAGAAGCGGTGTGATCTTGCAGAAACTTTCCTAGGCTCAACACCCTTCCCCCACACACACCTCTCATAGGACCTCATTCAGAGCCGGTCGCACAGAGCGTGCGGTCGGTCTGAATGAGGGGAGGGCGTCTTGAATTTTCAAGACGTCCTCCTTTGCAGTGGTAAGGCTGTGGGTTAACACCCACAGCCTTACGACCGCCTAAGGTGATGGTGCCCATCGGGGCTTACGACGAGACCCTAGGGTAGGGTCTCCCTTGTCGTAAGCCCCGGAGAGCTTTCGGCTCTATCAGAGCCGGAAGCTCTCCACTGACATCACTAGTGATGTCAGTGGGGCCGCCCCCAAACGGGAACGCCCCCGTTTGGTCTGCCACCCCCCCGGCCCGCCTTCCAAACGGGGCGAGCTGTCAATCAACATCGACAGCTCGCCCCCTTTGGATCAAGACCCGCTACGACCGGCGCCGTCGCTCGTAGCGGGTCTCACGCATGCGCACGACGGCGCCGGCGCCGTCGTGCGCTTGCTCTGTGGGGGGCCATCGACCCGGTCCGAGCGCATCGGCGCTAATGACCGGGTCTGAATGACCCCCATAATCAGCAAAGGCTAGGTTTCCAGGGGACCACCCTTGCCTAGCCGTTGCTGTAAAACCATTATTATCACTCACAATGATACTTTGTGATTTGGTGTCTAAGAGCCTGATTTAGACCCGTTCGCAAGCGCTGAGCGCTCGCAACCGGGTCAGTGGTGGCCCACAGCGCATGCGCACGACGGAGCCGGCTCCGTCGTGCGCTTGCGCGAGACCTGGCTAGCGACGTGCAATCCGTCGCTCCGGGTCTCGCACCAAAGGGGGCGAGCTGTCGATGTTGAGTGACAGCTCGCCCCCTTTGGTGGGCGGCCGGGGGGGTGGCTGCCCAAAAGGAGGCATTCCCATTAGAACGCCTGCCATTTGGGGGCGGCTCCATTGACATCACGAGTGATGTCAGTGGAGAGATTACGGCTCTGTTAGAGCCGAAATCTCTCTGGGGCTTGCGGCCACGAGACCCTACCACAAGGGTCTCGTCGCAAGCCCGATGGTCGCGATGGTCTTGACCATTGTGGCCATCATCATGGCCGCTCGCAATAGCTGTGGGTGGTCACCCACAGCTATGCGAGCGGCCAAGAGGCCGATCCAAAAAAAAAGCCAGGCCCTGATTCAGAGCGAGCGCTCTGTCAGAGCGAGTGGCACTGAATCAGGCCCTAAGATCCAACCCAAGCAGTTGCTAGAACCAGACCCTCTCACATACAGCTGATCCCCAGCAGTGATGCACACATTGGGCCTGATTCAGACCCACTCGCAAGCGCTATGGGCTCGCAAGCAGCTCGATGGTGGGGCACTGCGCACACGCGGCGTGCTCAATGCGCGTGCGCGATCCCCGGAGCGAGTGAAAAATTCACTCGCTCTGGGGCTCACTACAAACGGGGCGGCTGTCGATGTTGATCGACAGCTCACCCAGTTTTGTAGGTGGAGTGGGGGGGGTGGCTGGACAAACGGAGGCATTCCTGAAGGAACGCCTGCCATTTGTGGGCGGCCCTACTGACATCACCAGTGATGTCAGTAGTAAGCTTCCGGCTCTATTAGAGCCGGAAGCTCACTGGGGCTTGCGGCAGACGAGACCCTACCACAAGGCTCTCGTCGCAAGCCCGATGATCGCGACCATCACCTAGCCGCTCGCAAAAGGTTACCGAGTGTCCAGGAGGACGGCTTAAAAAAAAAAAAAAACACCCGCCCTCATTCAGAGCGAGCGCTTGCTTTTTGCGAGCGGCTTTGACTGAGGTTCATTGTCTTAAGGAAATCTACATGCTATTTGTTTGTAATAAATGCATAATGGAAATTGATGGCCAAATAGCTGAATCTTTAGTCAATTTGGCTACACTTGTGGAAGAACTAGTTGTTCAGATGTAACCATCCAGATCTCAGGAGCAATTTTATAGGGAATGACAAAGTTGCCCCATCAAAAAAAACTTTTTTGCAGTGCTGCGAAGCAGGGCTGCGCACTGGGGAGGGGGGGCACTGTGAGCCCCTAAGCCCGGCACAAATCCAGGGTGGGCATGATCAGTGTGATCACACCCCCCACTCACAGGCATAGGAGACTACTGCTGCTCTGTAGCAGCAAAGCAGTCTCCCATTGCAACCAAGCACACAACAGCGTGTGTTGTGCTGCTGACAGGTAAGAGGGTGGACCCAGGCCCCAGCCAGGCCCCTTCAACAAGCCCAGAGCTGAGTAATTAGTACCTGCTCCCCCCCTCTCTGCGCCCCTGGGCATAACTAGAATTTTGTGGGACACATATCAAGATCTTAAATGGGCCCCCCAGAGGTAAAAAAAACATACATTTGCCCACACAGACCCCATTCAGATTATGCCACACAGCGCCCATTCAGGTTTTTCCACACAGTAGTACCCCTTATACACATTATGCCACACAGTAGTAGTGCCCCTTATACATTATGCCACACAGTAATGCCCCTTACACTACACAGTAATGCCCCATGCACATTATACCACACAGTAATGCCCTTTACAGATTATGCCACATAGTAGTAGTGTCCCATATAACACATTATTTCACACAATAGTAGTGCCCCTTACACAATAAGGCCCTCATTCAGAGCCGTACGCTCTGAGCAGAGCGCACGCTCTGAATGAGGGCCGCCCTCTATAAAAATGGAGCGTCCTCCTGGACGCTCGTATAGCTGTGGGTCACCACCCACAGCCTATACGAGCGTGCAGTTTGATGGCCGCGATGGTCTTGACCATCGCGACCATTGAAACTGCGAGCCGGAGCCTGCGGTTGAGGTTTTCAACCGCAAGGCCCGGAGTGATTTTGGCTCTATCAGAGCCAAAATCACTCCCACTGACATCACTAGTGATGTCAGTGGGCCGGCTTCTGACGGTAGGCGTTCCCTTGGGAACGCCCCCGTCAGGGAGGCACGCCCCCGGCACGCCAACCAAAGGGGGCGTGCTGTCAATCAACATCGACAGCACGCCCCCTTTGATCAGACACAACGAGCGAAGGACTTTCCTTCGCTCGTCGCATCTGGCGCATGCGCACGACGGAGCTCCCTCCGTTGTGCGCATGCTCAGTGCACACCATCGACCCACTTGCGAGCGGACAGCCGCTTGCGAGTGGGTCTGAATCAAGGCCTAAGTCCCCCCCAGCAACTCCCCTCCCAGTGTCCCTCAAGCAGCATTTTGCCTTTCCCTGTGTGCCATCAGCAGTCAGCAGGTGTGGATTTGGTGCTGGGCCGCCAGCTGATTACAGCTGGTGCAACACCAGCCAGCACCAGACAGCACTGGCGCAATTTGAAACTGGCGCCAGTCGCCAGCAAGTAGCTTGCGGACCAACAGTCAATCAAGAGCTGCCACTGCTGATTGACTGCCAGTCCACAAGCTCTGATTGCCTCAGGACCGGCAGTGCTGTCTTTTCATGGCTATCTTCCAGTGCGCCAGCTATAATCAGCTGGCGTGCGGGCCAGAACCAAATCAACATTGCTGACACCTGGGGCCCCCTCGATGGTTCTGACTGGACCAGCCCACCTTCTGTGCATGATGGTGCAGGGGATGCAGCGGGCCACAGAGGAAGCTTGGGCACCATAGTAGCCGCACCCCTTGCACCGACGGTAGATACGCCACTGTTTGCATGCATGTTAGTAAACAGTGGGGTCCTTTTCAGAATCAATGGAATGGTGTTATAGGTGAGGACAATATAAACAAATAAAGGCTGCAGGTGTACTTCAGGGTCCAGTCTTCAACATGGGCAATGCCGGGTATCCCAGCTAGTAGCTTATAACACAAATTTAATGTCATAAGCGTTAATACTTTTTGTAGATTTGTTGGGACATAGGGCCTGATTTAGAGGTGCACACAATGCCGATGTTTGCAAGGTTCAGCAATTATTTTCTACTGCACATGAACAAAATATTTTGAAAACCACTATGGCGCATGCATTAGCCTGTGTGTACGTACAAATGCGCTGATACGCACAGGACTGCTGGCATTAGAAATGGCGAGGCAGTGTATGCAAAACACCACTTGGAAAATATGGAGCCAGAAGTGGCATAGTCTTTGAATCTGGAATTGGGTCTGGAGATTATGCAAGACCTGGTAAAGATGAAATGGGTAAGTCTCTTGTGAAGCATCACTATCTGGCATGGATGCTGGGGTATCCTGAGCCACTGTGAGTACCTATCCACAACAGTAGGTGCACCTGCATTTCATATAAAATTATGACTTGGACACCCCCAACAAGTGGCGCCTGTTGCACTCCTATAAGGTACTATCCACTTCCATGACAACTGTTGCCTGTTTGAAGAATTCTGCAGTGTTCCCAATTTGACAAATCCCACACGAGTTTAGATGTGCACTGCTTGACCTGGGTGTATTTGACGCCTCTGTTGTTATGACTAATCATAACTGGTCTTGTGCCGCATTCTGGAGGTCATTAATGCATTCTGTATGTTGTCTTAAACTTTTGGCTGTAGTTTCGGCTTGGCCAACAGCAGTGCTAGTGCACCTTGAGCAAGATTGCTATGTTGGTGAGAAAAGATTATCCCTTCAGGTATTTCTCAGATTCAGAAGTGCCATGAATAGACCAGAACCATCTCTGGAGCATTTCTCAAGCACATGTTTAGCAACTGATCTCTCAGCTAACAAGTTTGACTGTGGGTATCAGGGGCTACTAGTGGTGTGAGTAATGTCCCATTGTTTGGTGAAAGTCTGAAACTCTGTACTCATGAACTGTATAGCATTATCAATGTGGAGCTTCTGTGGTATGCCATGCACTGAGAAGTGTCTCTTTAGCTTGTTAATTACTGTGCTGCTGGTGATGTTGTATAGATAATCCATTTTGAACCAGCCAGGGTACGAATCTACTACCAGGTGCTCCTTCAGTTGAGCAAGAGAGAGGTTCCATGGTGTGATGTGTCTGCAGTGCATTGGAAGGAGCACAAAAAACCACAACATCCTCAATGTTGGCAGACGTGGAAGGCCAGAAAAGAGCTTTTCCTTAGTCCTGAGCTTGGTAACTTCACACCCAGCGTGCCTTTGATGGACCTGGGCTGCTTACAAATTCTGGTGACCGTGAGGGATGACAAAAAGTTGACCTTACAAGAGAACACCATCAGAGAGGGTAAGTTCATAAGTTCATCCCACAAGGCAAACAAAGATCTCAGACCATGGGACAATTCCCTGGAAGAGGCAGGCCAACCATTCAGAACGATTTGAGAAAGACGCTGACACAGGTCCTCACGGAGTGTGGCCTCACAGAGTTCCTCTAGACGACTGGAGGATAGGACATCAAACTACATTACAACCATTTCATATCATTATCAGGCGTGTCAGAGTGCAACAGGTGTAGTCGGAAAATAGCATCAGCAACATGCAGTTCCTTATTGCACCTGTACAGCACATCAATGCGATAAGATTGTAGTTTGAGCATGAGATGTTGTATTCTAGCAGAAGCAGTGTGCAGTGGTTTGCACAGTTTCACATCACTATCACTTGTACAGTTAAGTGTAGCACTCCCACGGTCTTGATCACATGGCATCTGTAAGCAATTAAATTCACCATGGAGGGAGCAGATCAATCTGTATATTTGGATTTGTGTGGTGGAGGAGGTCCTTGGACATTAAGTTACACTTAGCTTTGGTGTCAATTTTTATTTTGAAAACATTTTTGGCCTCTTTGGGCCTGATTCGGAGGTGGGCTCTAATGCATGTACGGCTCTGATTTTTTCGGATTTGCAGCTGCGATAATATGCAAGTGCTAGTCTCAGCCTTCCCCTTTTGTAATTGTGAGCGCCAGAGATTGCAAGCCCTGAGTTGCTCACTTTCAATATCCATTGACAGTGGAAGTCCGACGGTGTATTTAAATATTCCACCATCAACACATCATGATGTGTCTCCTTCTGAACATTATCTAAACATGGTCTCTGTGGCTGCGGCTCTGCATCTGAGAATACAGTTGCATTCACTGACATGCCCATGACATTCCCATAACACGCCCTTTTTTAGTGATCACTTCAAGCTGCCTCCCAGGAACGCACATGGCTTTCCTCCACCAAATAAAATTAGAGAGATTCCGTACACAGCAGCGGTCTCCGCTTGCACTTGGTGGTACGCATGTGCTGAAAGGGGTTTCCGGGATTTTAAGCGCATGCGCAGTAGCAAATAATCGCTCAACTGCGCAAAGGTAGACACTGTGTCCACCTCTGAATCAGGCCCTTTGTCTGTGATAGTGGTGCATACGTCAACTTTCTCAGCTCTATGGTCTACACTTTCACAGCAGAAGCTGGTGACAGGCGTGGTGTCTGGTATGGGCTCTATGTGTCACGATCCAGATTAATTTCTCTTGTATGCTATTAGTTTGTCTTGTGACTTACCTCTGCCACCAGTCCTGTGGGTCAGGATATTCTGATTTGCCTGGGTCTGCTCAGCATGCTGGCTGATTATTCACCTCACAGTTTTTCTGTCTGTGAAGTCTGAAGATTCCTGATTAGAACAGTGTTTGCACTCCAAATAGTAGTGCTGGTCTTGAACTGCATAGATTATGAAGATACATTTGCTCTCAGGGTCTGCTATATTGTCTCTACACTTCCAAAGCTTGCTAGTACTCAGACTGCACACCAGAGTTCCCTCCAAAACTCAGTATGGGCGCAGCCATGTTGGACTCAGTCACCTGACTCGCCTCAGCCAATCTCCAATGGCCCAGGGGTATATAAGGAACTTCCAGGCAGTCTGCTGGTGCCAGTGCTTTATTGTATGTATCCTGCCGCAAGCTGATAGAGTATTTCTTCAGATTCTTCAGCACAGTGACTTCCAGTGCAGTTTCCATCACCAGCGCTCCTGGCTCCAGCTATTCCAGTTCAATGCCGGTGTCCAGCTATTCGGGTTCAACCCTGGTGTTTAGCATTCTGGTTCAATCCCGGTGTCCAGCATTCAGGTTCAATGCCAGTGTCCAGCATATCGGTTCAATCCTGGTGTCCAGTATTCCAGTTCAATCCCGGCACACAGTATTCTAGAGTCCAGTATCAGTCATAACCGCTCCTCTCTATGCCACTCAACTGTATGAGGAAAAGTTACATAACACCTCTCCCAGCTTCTGCCCAGACCTCTTAGACATCATTATAGCCAGAACCCTTAGTCCGGGTCCACAGCCAACCACATCCGTGACACTATAGTGCTGACTAATTTTGTTCTTATTTTTAAACTTGCACCATTTTGCAAAGTGATTAAGTTTGCCACAAGCATTACAACACTTATTAAATACAGTACATTTATGATGCTCATAGGAAAAGTGACCCCCACAGTTCTCACAATGTGCCATTTGCTGTGGTTGATGTTGGAGACCATAGACATTTGCCTCCCACTTAAACTCCTGGACATTTGTATCAGACTGTTCATGTGGCATACATATGTGTACAGCAGCCTCTAATGTTAACTTTTTGTGGATGTTGCACCATTGCTCATACCATTAACAATTGTGTCCATGATAAGCACATTTGTGAGTATGCCAATATCACACTTCATGGCCAGTAAATTAAATCTCATGGTATATGACTGTATACACTCAGCAGGGTTTTCCACTGCAGTACTGCTCATATGTCCATTCATAATTATGTTTTTAACAGGTAAGCATATCTCAAAACTTCTTTGTGTGCCTAGATCCTCATTATTTTCCTTTTAAAACAGACAAATGTATCTGCCTTGCCCTCCACCTAAGCACCAGCCATATTTAATAGTGTATTTTAGACTTGTCTGACAGACCAGCACAGCAGTACTTGTACCATTCTTACTTGTACTTCATCCATGTGACTGTGATGGGTTCATCAAAAACCAGCGGATCTATGTGGCGGAGACCTTGAGCCATCACTACCAGACTTCTGCCACCGTATACTCAGACTTGCTGACAATCTGGGGGGGCAGGAGCAATTTTCAGGAGGCTCCCAGTCATCCCGGAAGAGTACGCAAGTATGCATATTCTATCATTTGTATGTGGTAGCAAGCAGGGCCGAAGGTGCTTTATGTTTTACGTTATTGTTCCCACTGAGGTATTCAAAGTGTTAAGCAAAAATATTAAAACTCCAGTGAGTTCCTGTGCCCTATCAGACTATTGAGAGGGTTTACATGTGCAGTTGCATGTCCAATGTGTCTTCCATCTGCTTAGCTAGGATTATCATTGTGAGCTCACAGTGGGAGTCTGCTCCAATAAACCCTTGCTTGTGTTCCTATCACAGGAATGTGTGGGGAGCTGTCGAGTGATTCTCAGAAGGGTCACATGACCTTCATCTTGTTGCTACTTTACAATTTAGGATTGATATTGATCCTAAATTATATAAGATATAAGACACAGTCAGGTATCATTTGTGTCCTGATTACTGCCAAGTATGCACAATTATTTTATTTATTGTCTTAAGACAGATAGATATCTGCCAATTGATATTCCTGAAAAATTGTTCCAAAACGATCAACATATACATACAGTATATGTGCTAGAACATTGAGGTGTATAATGTTGTACTGTAATTCTTCTATGGTTAAATGAGAACCCTAAACATTAAGTGATACCGCTGGCATTAACAGAGCAAATAATTACCGCCAATGACAATACTTGTTGTCATTTGCCAACAATAACTTCATCAAGCCTATTCACCAAACATTGTGGTGGTACATGCCATATAAGAATCACTCCAAGCCAGTGACATCAAGGCAGCTGAGTGTTGGTTTGCATTTTTGTACTGATCACATTTTATTTAATATAGAAGGCTTCATTTAGGGATACATTCGGCATCCCGGTGGTCCAGAATCCAACGCTTACATTACCGGAGCCGGAATCCTGATACCGGTCAGAATTCTGGCACTGTCATGCCGACCACGGGGATGCAGAAGGTAAATTAAGTTTGTGGACTTAATACTGGCTGCTTGACAAGTGGATCTGTCTGAACATTGTGGTGTTACGGATGCAAAACCTCAATTTTTTATGCAAGAGCTGTGACTTCTCATATCTGGGCACTGATGTGTTGCTCCCACTGCTGCTGACATCATCACATTGGCAAGCGGCAAGTCTGATTATCAGACGGGGAACGTGATTCACAGAAGATTGCCCTGCCACAATCTGGGGACTTTGCCTTTGCTCAGGATTTCCCTAAGAGTGGTGAGACTATATTGATGCAAATCATACTAACACACTGGCTCTGCTAATGAAGTTTCTATACCACTAGTGGATTTCCACAGGATCATTTGAATGACCTTTTTCAAGCGACTAATATTTGCCAGTCATCAGTGGTTATATTGTATCTTTTAGCTCAATTTTATTGATGTATTCATATGCAATGTTATATATGTATTAAATGTATTATCAATTAATTCAGAGCTCCCTTGGGTGTATATACATATGTACTCATTTGGTTTTTGTTGATCTTAATTGAGTAGTATCTCAATTAGTGCAGGGATGAGGTAGATAATGCTGTACAGACCTCTCTCTGTACATAGGGTCTGATTCAGAGCCGGACGCTATTTGCGGTCGTTCGTTCAGAAAAAAGGGGTGGCTATTCAAATGAACCAGGAGCAAGAAAAATGGGAATTCTTATACAGCGCTACACCTGAAAGTGAGCAGCTAACAGTCAGATCTCAGTCCCCCCAAGGACTAATAAACTTTGAACTAAAAAATTGATTGAAAAACTGACACAAGCGCTACCTCTTTAACCAAAAAAGTTCATGATAGATGATGATAAAGATGGTATAAATACTTATGTAACTATGTCTGGTACATTGAAAACAATCATAGGGTGTACACTATTTATTGACATGGAACATATAAGTATAAAACACAATACATATGACACATAAAAACTTCAGCTTGGTAACTCTGATGTAAATAACTATGTCACCAAGAAATCACAGATGCATGACATATATAATACATATAAGTCCAATCCCGGTGTTTATAATATAAGGTGGCTGCTTTACCAGAATTATGCAGGTCATGGGCATAGGTGTAAAAAATTGCGGAGAGGTAGTCCGGGTCCCTCAAATCCACAGGTCCATTGATTCTCCACAATCCTGGTGCTGAAGTGGTTCTAACTCCCTCCTGCCAACACGTTTCGGTACTCCGTGTACCTTTATCAAGGTCTTCAGACAACTGGCTGATCAATCTACCCATAAAAAACCGGGAGTGCAGGAATATCCTCCGCTCTGTGCTGCTGCAGCATGTGGCTGTGGGAAGGTTAATAGGGAGGAGAATGTAAGTTGAGTTCCAGACCGTCTCTGTGTCACCCGCAGCAGCCTGAAGACCTTGATAAAGGTACACGGAGTACCGAAACGCGTTGGAAGAAGGGAGTTAGAACCACTGCAGCACCAGGATTGTGGAGAATCAATGGACCTGTGGATTTGAGGGACCCGGACTACCTCTCCGCAATTTTTTACACCTATGCCCATGACCTGCTTAATTCTGGTAAAGCAGCCACCTTATATTATAAACACCGGGATTGGACTTATATGTATTATATATGTCATGCATCTGTGATTTCTTGGTGACATAGTTATTTACATCAGAGTTACCAAGCTGAAGTTTTTATGTGTCATATGTATTGTGTTTTATACTTATATGTTCCATGTCAATAAATAGTGTACACCCTATGATTGTTTTCAATGTACCAGACATAGTTACATAAGTAATTCTACCATCTTTATCATCATCTATTCAAATGAACCGTTCGCTCTTTGCGGTCTGTTCACGCCTCTATGTCTGAACGAGCGAACAAAACTTGCGGTCGTAATTTTGAAAAATACGCCCCCTGGCCACTCGCATCATACGTCATGTCCGCTATTTATTGGATTAATCGAGTACATCGAACAGCGTATGAACTGCTCGCTATTCTTGTGGTTGTTTCTTCCTACCACTATCTTGCGAACAGTTCTGACTATAAAACAACCAAGTGACGTGGTCAATGACGCTGCTGTATTAATTATGCACACCCTTAAAACACCCGTTTTGACCTTTAAGCACGCCTGCGTTCTGAATTCCACTCCCCGTTTTCAAGCACCTTCCCCTGTTACCACCCACATACGCCTCCTCCTGTCACTCAAAATAGCAGGCATTCGCTATTTAGCGAACAAACGATTTTCGGCCGCACTGACTGGTTCGCGCTTGCGTAATACAATTCGAACGCATGCGCAGATGAACGAACATCGCTCATAACGAACGAGCGGCCGCTTACGAGCGGCTCTGAATGAGGGCCTTAGTCCTGAGGTCTTTGACTACTGCACCTGTGATTCCTCTATCTTTCACTCTCCAAAGAGATGAAGGTTGTCGGTTCCCTGTAGATGGCAGAGGAAAGCCTTCTTCTCTGGGTGCTGTCTACTGCTCGTCTCTAGGGGAGGAGCTGCGTCACCACGCCAACTCCACCACCTGCACACACACAGCTGAAGGGAGATGTTCCTGATCTGGCCGTGATGCCAGCGCTCACCAGTCTGCTCCTCTGCCAGCCGGGACTCCGGGAACACAGCACCTTTTGGTCAGCGGTACAGCAGCTCCTTCTCTCCTAAGATGGCCACCAACTGCCAACCCTCAATGGCTCTCAGGTAACATGAGCCACTTCCTGCTGGGTCCCGTGCTGACTCTGCTGCTGCTGTGCCACTGTCATCAATGTAGTCCAGCTCCACCGCTACATAAATCAGTCTAAGCTTTTTAAAATAAAATAAATGTGCTCTTTTCATTACATTTGTCAGCCCCCCACCCAGCCAACACAGGGTCCAGGAGGGGACATCAAAGGGCACCATGGCCACTGTACAGGGCTGGGGCACCACACGAGTATCACTTTTTTTATTCAGGTACACCCATTGGATTCTACATGGGAGAAGTGGACCGACCAGCTGACCCAGGTAGGTATGTGTGAGTGAGGTATGTAGGTATGTAATAAAGCTGTACTATTTATGGTATCTGTTTTCTGCCTTTTTAAAATATTTATTTTACAGTGTGGGTACAGAGGCCGGCCGCCTGCTGGCACTTGTAGTTCCACAAGTGCCAAAGGGCAGACATGCTGGCACCTGTAGTTCCACTGTAAAATACAATAGTTTATAACTATTTAACACATTATTACCCCCGTACCCAAGCCCAGGGTGCGGGGAAGAGCCCCAGGCTTCATCCCAAGCCTGGGGTTTCAGAAGAGGGGGGGGTACCTTCTTAGGGGGGTCCCCACCTCCCCTGACATCACTGGCTTGGGCTGACTGGCTTAGGGTGTGAATGTTTTGGCCATGGAGCCCCGGTGATAGGGTTACCTGGCTGTGGCATTACACCCCGGTCGGTTTGGGTCCCGTGCTGGTTTTAAATATAGGGAGACCCCCTACGCAATTTTTTCCCCCTATATTTAAAACCAGCACTGGCCCTGTAGCCAGGTGCTGGTACCTAAACCACGGGGGAACATTACTCGTTTTGTTCCCCGTAATTTAGGAACCAGGACTGGCTGACAAGTCCGGGGCTGGTTATGCTTTTGGGGGTGAACACTACATCATTAAAAAAACCCAAAAAACTTTACATTAGGTACACATACAGAAACATACACAAATCACACTGATCTGTCGCAGCTTAGGAGGTGGAGTATTTGAAACTTCAATTTCTCTTTGCTCCAATCTTAGCTGAGATTGGAATCTTAATTCTTCGTAAATTTGCAAGTTGCATCTTTTTCATGAACAGTACTTTCAAGTTTGTCCGATGGTGAGTTGACTCGAGTTTGCGATCTCACCCATGTTTTACGAGTAAAAGGAGAGAAATATCTCCCAAACTCACCCGAGTTTGTCTTTAGTAAATTTGTGAGATGAATAACATGCCTAAACTCACCCGAGATTGTCATCTCGACCAAACTTGAATCTTAGTAAATTTACCCCCTAGCCTCAATAAGCCATACGGCAAGAGAAGCCTGCCGCAAGTGAACCACCAGGACTCAGCTTGCATCGAGCATTTCAGTCGCAATCAGATGTGACAAACAACTTCACAAGACTGCACTGATTAATTTGATGTGCGAAACTTGGATATCTGTATGTAACTGAGGGCCTGATTCAGAGCCGGACGCTCTGACAAGAGCGCTCGCTCTGAATCAGGGCCCTCCTACCTAAGATTGGAGCGGCCTCCTGGCCGCTCGCATAGCTGTGGGTGACCACCCACAGCTTATGCGAGCGGATAAAAAGATGGTCGCGATGGTCAAGACCATCGCGACCATCGGGCTTGCGACAAGACCCTGCGGTAGGGTCTCGCTGCCGCAAGCCCAGGAGTGCTTTTGGCTCTGTCAGAGCCAAAAGCACCCCCACTGACATCACTTGTGATGTCAGTGGGGCCGGCCCCAGATGGTAGGCGTTCCCATGGGAACGCCTCCGTCTGGGCAGGAACGCCCCCGGCACGCCCACCAAAGGGGGCATGCTGTCACCCACCATCGACAGCACGCCCCCTTTGTAGCGAGACCCATAGTGACGGCTTGGCCGTCGCTATTCGGGTCTCGCACATGCGCATGACGGAGCTCCCTCCGTCGTGCGCATGCGCACTAGGGCACCATCGACCCGCTTGCGAGCGCTCAGCGCTCGTGAGCGGGTCTCAATCAGGCCCTGAGTCTGTATACAAAGAGCAACAGAACTTGGCGTGAAGAAGAGCTGCAGCCACTGCATCGTAGCACTTCATATACAAATTCAGACTCTGTCACACACAGATATACAAGTGTCACATATCAAATTAACCAATGCAGTCTCTTGAAGCTGTATTTTGCATCCAATTATGACTAAGATGCATTTTTGGGCATAAAAATGCCAAAAAAGACACTCAGTGCAAGCCGTGCAGACGTATAGGACCTGGGACCTGATTCAGACCCGCTTGCAAGATGCAATTGCTCGCTGGCAAAAAGGGGCCAGATATTCAAATTAAGCGCTCACGCTGCGTCGTGTAAGGACGCCCACTGTGTGTTAGTGAGCTACGGCAAAGTGTACTCGCACATGTCTGAAGA
Source organism: Taudactylus pleione (assembly GCA_031769625.1). Taxonomy (NCBI): domain Eukaryota; kingdom Metazoa; phylum Chordata; class Amphibia; order Anura; family Myobatrachidae; genus Taudactylus; species Taudactylus pleione. The sequence goes on along the minus strand of JAUIMM010000373.1, from coordinate 2,343,513 downwards.
CGCCCCCTTGCCACTCGCAACACACGTCATCTCCGGAAAATGTATGATTAATCGGGACCATCGTGAGCCATCGGAGCTGATCGCAGCCCTTGGGGTTGCTTTTCCCTGCCTCAAGCACTGCCGTCAGTGCGGGCTGAAATACATGCAGGTGACGTGTATAATGACGCTACTTTGCTAATTATGCACGCCCTTTAAATTGTGATTTGGCGGGCAGACACACCTGCATTCGCAACACCACTCCCCCGTTCACATGCACCTTCCCGTTACCACCCACAAACGGCACTATCACTCAAAGCAGCAAATTAGATTGCAACGAATGGCTTGCGCACGCGCACTGCGAATTATACGCATGCGCAGATGGGCAAAAATCACTCACATCGAGCGATCACGCCTTAGAGAGCAGGTCTGAATCAGGTCCCTGGTGTTCAGAGAAGGGCTGTCTGGCATGACTGCAGTAATAGTATATGAGGACACATCTGTATGCAGGCATACCCACATCATTTAGAAGTTCTATGGGCTACATTTAAATTATTTTTCTGTGTACTCCATTATTTATGATATGGTTCATACTTTTCTGAAGTATATAAAGAGGTCCATTTAGGAGCTGAGAAACACTAGTTTGCAGGAATCTATGACCTGCAAACTTTTTGTTCTAGGGAATAGGATTGCCACATAGCAACAGCTGGTGGGTTAGGTGCAAGCCTCCCGACGATCGCGGAGAAAGTAAAGTGAAAGAAAACTTACCTTCTACACAGCCGGGGGGCAGAGTGGGGCTCAGGAGACCCGCGAATCGCCGGTCATGCACACGCATGCTGGGCACGTGCGCGCGCTCAGTATAAAGGGCTGAGCCACACACCCCCTGTTAGATTTTACGGAAGCTTACAGATTGCGATCCCGACTAGAACCAGAGAGAAGTTGGGAAGGGTGAAATCACCCTAATTCCTGTAACCTAAGAACAAAGGAGACCTGAGACTATGTTGATGCAGAAACAATACGTTTACTAGAAACCAGCAAACGGTAGTATAAGGTAATCAGAAAAGCAACTGGGAATGGAGGAAGAACGATCTCCTATATTGCTTTGAAACTGGAACATAGGCCCTCATTCAGAGCCGCTCGCTAGCGGCAGTACGCTCGTTCCGAGCGATGTTCGCACATCTGCGCATGCGTACGGTTTTTAGTACGCATGCGCGAACCAGTCAGTGTGGCCGAAAATCGTTTGTACGCTATATAGCGAGTGCCTGCTTTTTTGAGTGACAGAATGAGGCGTATGTGGGTGGTAACAGGGGAAGGTGCTTGAAAACGGGGAGTGGAGATCCGAACGCAGGCGTGCTTAAAGGTCAAAACGGGCGTTTTAAGGGAGTGCATAATTAATACATCAGCGTCATTGACCACGTCACTTGGTTTTTTTTAACTCAGAACTGCTCGCAAAATAGCGGTTGAAAACACCAACCACAAGAATAGCGAGCAGTTCATACGCTGTACGATGTACTCGATTAATCTAATAGCGGACATGACGTATGGTGCGTGCGGCCAGGTGGCGTTTTTATCAAATAAACGAGCGTATGTTTTGCTCGCTCGTTCAGACTTAGAGGTGTGAACAGACTGCAATTTGCGAACGGATCATTTGAATAGCCACCCCTTGTTTTTGAGCGAACGACCGCAAATAGCGAACGGCTCTGAATCAGGCCCATAGTCTTAAACTCCTGCGAACTTGTGGTGACTGTAGAAGATAAGGATAAAACTACTTCTGATCCTTAGGTAGCTGTGACTGCTGCTGCTTCTTCTGGACCTTTGGAGCGCCCGAAATAAAGGAGATGTTAGGTATAACTCATAACTGACATTAGAGCTTAAAGCCAGCAGACATAGCAAGGTAAAGGGTGGGTTGGGTGGGACCTGTTGCTAGGTGGCAATCCTATTCCCTAGAACAAAGAGAGTTTGCAGGTCATAGACTCCTGCAAACTAGTGTTTGTTCATCGGGAGGCTTGCCACCTAGCAACAGCTAGTGGGTAGACTACCTCATACCTGGTGGTTGCTCTAAGGAATTCTGGGCCTCATTCAGAGGCGGTCGGAGGATGCAAGCGGTAATTCAGAAACTGGGCGGCCACTTGCATCCTGACCGCCCGCCTCTGTTGCGGTCGTTAGGTTGTGGGTTAACACCCACAGCTCTAACGACCGCTCCGGTGATGGTCGCGATGGTCAGAGACCATCGCGACCATCGGGGCTTACGACGAGACCCTAGGGTAGGGTCTCACTTGTCGTAAGCCCCGGAGAGCTTCTGGCTCTGTCAAAGCCGGAAGCTCTCCACTGACATCACTAGTGATGTCAGTGGGGCCGCCCCCAAACGGTAGGCGGCCCCACTGACATCACTTCCCATGGGAACGCCTCCGTTTGGGCTGCCACCCCCCCGGCCCAAATCAACATCGACAGCTCGTCCCCTTTGGATCGAGACCCGCTATGACTGGGGCTGTCGGTCGTAGCGGGTCTCACGCATGCGCACGCCGGCGCCGTCATGCGCATGCTCTGTGGGGGGCCATCAACCCGGTCAAGCGCATCGGCGCTAACGACCGGGTCTGAATGACCCCCTCTATCCTTTGTGTATCGGAAGGCCTCCAATAGTGTTTAACAAAGGTACGCGTGGAAGACCAACGAGCAGCTTGAATTATGGACTGTAATGGCAAGCCCTTAGCCAGTGCCAATGTGATGGCAGCCCCACAAACGGAATGACTCTTGAAGTGGGAGGTGTCTATTCCTGAACTCTGCATAGCAAAAATTATTTGTGGAAGGTCTGGCGGAACGAAAGGGTTTATGGCAAGTGATAAAGAGGTTAGAAATATTGTCTCTCAGTGGGGCTGTGTTAGGTAGGTAGATAAGCAGTCGATTATGCAAAGATCCGGGTCCGACTGGTCTCTGAGTAGATCAAACTCCACCAGAGGGGACTGAATGGAACTGGTCTTTGTGTGTCCTCTCAAAACGATATGGAAACCCAGTGGAGTGGGTGTCATCCAGGGTTCGGATGTGTGTATTAAAGAGTTCGGCTCCTCTGGCTACAAATGCCAGTGCTAGTGCTGAAGCTAGCTTTTTTGAAAGATTAGAGATGTCAGCCATAGAAGGAATAGTGGCAAGACAATTCAGAAAGGGATTAATGTCTCAGGTGGTAGAGTAATGTTGACACGGAGGCCTGGACAAGAAAATACCCTAAAGTAGTCTAAGGTATAGTTTATTTTCTGTGAGGCCTGGAATAAGAAGAGCCAGTGCCAAGCCATATGAACGTATTGTGGCAGAAGCGAGGCCTGACTTGAACTTAGTAGCTAGGATATCTAGGGCTAAGTTAGGTTCAGAAAGAGAGCCGAAGGGCAGAGCCTGAGCAGCCCACCAGGACATAAACGCATTGATTATGGATTGGTATCTGGACCTTGTTCTGGGTCTAAGAGATGCATTTATCAAGGCCATGGATTAAGCCGAGAGGAAAGTAGCAGTCAACAACCGAGTAATGTCGCTATCCAAATGCAATGGGGAAGATCCTGTAGGAGGTCTGGAGTCCCCTGAAAGCAGTATCTGGAAATGCCTTGGGGAAGTTTGGGACCTGTGCGGAGAGGAGTAATCAATGTGAACCAAACTCTGGAGGGCCATACGGGATATACTAGAATGAGTTGCGATATCTTGTCTGCTTTGATCTTGTGGAGGACCTTTAGTAGCATGGCAGGAGGGGGAAAGGCGTAGGCAAAAGGAAGGTCTGTCCATGGGAAGAACATTGCATCCATGTGCATGGCCCCTTGAGTCCCGATTCTGGAGATGAAGGTTGGAACCTGAGTGTTTGACAGAGTTGCAAACAGGTCCACCTGTGGTTGTTCAAAGGTCTTCACAATGTTGCAAAACAGCTCAGGTTTCAGGGTTGCCCGATCTAGGGTGAGTTTTTTCCTGGATAAGGAATCGGCTAACTAATTTAGCTCTCCTGGAACGTATATTGTGCATAGGAGTTTAGATCGCTCCACCGCCCAGTTCCAGATGTCTATTGCCTCTTGGCAGAGAATTAGGGATTGAGTGCCTCCCATTCTGTTGAGATAAGAAACCGTGGTCCTGTTGTCCAGGCAGAGCTGGACAGATACCTCTCGAGAATTCGGTGGGACTAGTGCAGAAAGAGCTAATCTGGCAGCCCTCAATTCCAAAAGAATGATATGAGCTGTCGATTCTTGAGCCGACCCCTTACTGCTTTGTGTTTTGTATAAGCTCCCCAGCCTGAAAGAGATGCGTCTGGCATGATGACTATGTCCGGTGGAGGAGGAAGCAGAAGTCTGGGAGAGGGTAGGGGAAGGGCTGTCCAGCTGCGGATCTCTCTGCGAACTCTGGGATTTAGGAGGATTTTGTCCATCCAATCTGGGCCCTGTCGAAGTAGAGTTGAGAGAAGGTTCTTAGAGTGCCTGCATACCAGGGGAGCATGGAGAAACCCTGGATCTAAGGCTCTCATTTTGCCAATAACTTTGGCTAAATCCCTCATTAAGAATTGGTGTTCGAGGGTTTGAGACACAAAGTTTTGAAAATCCCTCCACTTTTCTGGGGGAACTGATATTGATAAAGAAGGGGTATCTATCAAGAATCCCAGAAATATGATTGCCTGTGAAGGGACTAACACGGATTTGTCGAGATTTATGGTAAACCCTAGATTCCGAAGGAGTGACAGTATAAGGTCCCTGTGGAGTAAAAGGGAGTCCTGGTCCAAGTGGGCCATCAGGAGATCATCTAGGTAAATTATATAGTGGACTCCCATCTGATGGAGGTGTGTAACTACTGCCTTCATATGGTGTGTGAATATGTAAGGGGCATTGGATAGCCTGAAAACCATTACTGTCCACTGATAGAGACGCCATTCCAGAGGAATCTTAAGAGTCTCCTGTGATTTGGATGCATTTGAATTGTGTGAAAGGCCTCTTTGAGGTCTATTTTGATACAAAAATCATTCTTGGCGAGCAGGAAGGGTACATCCGCTAAGCCCTGAATATGGAAAGAACAAGGTTTTATAAATATATATATATATATATATATATATATATTATATATTGGTTTAGGGTTTTGACATTTAAAACCGGCCTGTATGAACCGTCCTGTTTTTTTACAGGGAATAGGTGACTGATCCAGCCTCTCCTGGAAGGATCTGCCAACTCTATTTTGCCCTGCTGAAGGGCAAAGGATAGGAAACCCTCTAATAAAGGACTGGTGTTTTTTGAGCAGGGATATAGCTGATGTTGAAAATGGAAAAGTGGGAGAGACAAACCTTTCTCCACAATCCTTAGCAACCACCTGTCTGTGGTGATCTGCCTCCAGGAAACTATTATTTGGGAAAGACGAGGAGGAGGAAGCGAAGGCAACTGACTTACCATATCCTCTGTCTTTCCTGAGGGAGTATGCATTGCTGGATCCGGTGCCTCTCGCAATCCGTGTCCGGGAGAATCCTCCTCTGGGAGCTCTGGGGGCGCCCCGCTGGTCACGGGTCGAACTGCTGGCTCCCACAGAACGACCCTCCTAACGAAAGGGCCGTTTGGAAGGCTGGGGGCCCTTCACGTCTGCAAATGACTTACGGGCCTTATAGTGGACTTTCACTTCATCTATGAAGTCAGGACCAAAAAGGTAAGAATCTGTTAAGTTAGGAATGTCTAGTGGCCTGGGGGCTAGATTGGTCAGACCTGCACTAGTCAACCAGCGACTTCTACGGGAATTTGATATGAAATCAAAAGTCTGGCCAATCATTAGGGTAGCCCTGCTTATAGATTTTAAGAGGGCCATCTTGGAAGCTACCAGGGAATCTAGGGCAGGCTTGCCGACAATCTGGCTGCCTCTTCCGGGAGGAGGCAGCCAGCTCGGCACAGCAAGGGGGGCGTGACACGGTTTTGTGGGCTGGGGCGTGACCGTGCGATCGTGTCATCATGGTCCCGCCCCCGCTACACAATGCCGAGATTACCGGCACTGTGTAACCGGGGGCGGGGCCACGATGACCCAATTCAGCGCAATTCACTTCATAAGTTCCCCCCGGACTAGCCACCTATGCAGACTTGCCAACATTTTGCTCCCTCGTTCCGGGAGGGAGCTGTCGGGCTTACAGAGCAGGGGGGCGTGGCGCTGCCAAAGGGGGCGTGAGCCGACAGTAACTCGTCATTGGGGGCTGAGAATGGGGACAGCGCAATCGCGTCATCGTGGCTCCGCCCCCTCTTCACAATGCCGATATTAATGGCATTGTGGAGCAGGGGGCGGAGCCACGATGACGCGAATCGTGTCATCGGTCCCCCGCTGCCAGGCTTTTATACTTACAAGTGCGCGGGGTGCAGACACGTCGCCGGAGGTCAGGAGACTTGCCTGACTTCCCGGGAGGCCGGGAGCGGCACCCGATTTTCGGGAGGCCCCCGGCCAAATCGGGAGGGTAGGCAAGTATGATCTAGAGAGCCCCCTGAGACCCCCTCTGTTTCTGCTTTATCTAGGACAAATAACAGAGGACCAGCCGTGTCCGCAACTTTAAGCTGAATTTTCCTAAGTAGTTTATCTGTAGAATCACTCTGGGCCTTATCCCCAATGAGTGAAGAAAGGGCTGGATCTATTTCTGGTGCAAACAGAGCGGTTATGTCAGTGACGCCAGTATGGTTGCGGAGAACCATTTCGTTCCTCCTTAATGAGAGCCGTTCTAAAGGCTAATTGAGCAAAATTGCTGGCAGGTGGGGACACCAGCAGCGTGTCTGTGGCAAACACAGACACTGTGGGCCTGATTCAGAGCCGCTCGCTCTGAATCATGGCGGGGATTTTTTTTTTTCCGGCCTCCAGGCCGCTCGCTAAGCTGTGGGTGACGCCTGCGTTTGTGCAGCCACCCCCCCCCGTCTACAAAACGGGGCGAGCTGTCAATCAACATCGACAGCCGCCCCATCTTGTAGTGAGACCGGAGCAGCTGTCGCACTACGGGTCTCGCGGATGCGCACACCAGAGGAGGCGCATGCGCAGTCGGGGACCATCGATCCGCTTGCGAGCGCTGTGCCTGAATCAGGCCCTGTGTCTTCCATCGCGCTAAGGTAAAATTAACAGGAGGAGCGTGGCTCAGCCCTTATGTTTATACTGAGCGCACGCTCGTGCCCAGCGCCATGCGCGCGCGCTTATAGCGCCTAGTACCCTCGATTCATGGGTCTCCTGATTCCCGCTCTCCCCCTGGCTGTGTAGAAGGTAAGTGAAAGTTTTCTTTCACCGTGATCGTCGGGAGGCTTGCACCTAACCCATCAGCTGTTGCTAGGTGGCAAGCCTCCCGACGAACAAGAGGTCTTTCTCAGCTACTTACAATTTACCAAGTGGTAAATAACAGTTCTCCTGTGGTTCCTTTCTTACCGTCACTTACTGCCACTCCCATAGACCTCTATCAGGACTGCTGCGTGAGTCATTTTAACAGGTAGCAAAAAGATAGCAAACCACATCTCAAGATGGCGTTACCTCTCTATCTTCGGCAGTCAAGTGGAAATGGAGAAGATAGAGAGACCCCTCTGGGTGAAATCACTATACGCATGTGCGCACATAAGCCGTGTATGTGCACATCATCATCAGCGTTACTCTGCCAGTGACCAGGATAAATCCTTGCTGAGGAGCCATGCCATGGAAAATTGCAGCAGAAGGACATTATGTATGGCGTTATATTCTGCCATACATAATAACTGTAACTGCTGCTCCATAGTAAATAGACCCCATAGTATCTAGGGGCCTATGTATCAAAGACTGGAGAGAGATAAAATTGTGAGAGATAAAGCACTAACCAATCAGTTTCTAACTTACATTTTACAAGTTGTCTTTGAAAAATGACAGTTAGGAGCTGATTGGTTAATACTTTTTCTCTCACAATTTTATCTCTCATCAAGCATTGATACATAGGTCCCTAAATCATTTCATTTTGAGACCTAAAACACTATATATAAATTGATATAACTATTATGTAAACCATAGTTATTTATATTACCAAGCATATCTAGCACAAGCAGAAACATGAACCTTACGAAAGGCAGCTACATTGTGATGGATAAAATATTTGTAAGTGAACAAACAAAATGAAAGTGTTTACAAAGGCTCCTGTTTCCTGATTGATTTCCAAGAAAGCGAAGCAAGGGTTAAACAATGCAATGCCCCTGGGACCTGCAGCTGCATATGCTATGTTAATTACATAGGCCACTGCTATTTTGTACAGTGCAAGTTGTCACCTGGCTTTTACTGACAATAGCCTGTGTATTGGGGCCAGACGTATTGCGTCCCTGATCTCCTGTAGGGAGAAGCCACAAAAGATTCATATAATGCACACATAGGCACACTCTCCTGTGTTTTGCATATTTTTTTTGGCCTAGGGAGAATGTGGTTTAAAATATTATCCAATTTCTGCTGGTACAGAACTACCATAGAAACCTTTATATACTGTAATATTACTAGCTCAGGGGATGAATTACTATGCAGCCTTAAATTTAGCAAATCCAAGTTTGCCATCCTCCTATCCAATCAGGATAGGATAAAAACAAGGATGATTTTTCCACACCTGATTTAACAAGAGAAAGCTAATCTTAAACTGGATACAGCCGACCGCCTGTACACTTGCTGTAGGATCCGGTGAGTGACTGACAGCTGGTAATGTATGTGAGCAAATGTCAATCGGCCATTTGCGCCAAACGCTGAAAAAAAGATGGAAAAAGGTCGTTCAGAAAAGTTTGTTATATACATTTCATTTAACCAACTTGTCAGGACGATTTTCATTTACTCCCATACGTTACCAGATTAGATGTGTGGGCAGCCTTAGTCCTGCCACGCAAGCCCCCAGTTAGTGCACTGGCAGTGGCTTCACATTGGAAGAACTTTCATCTGCTAATTGCATGTCGGGCAGGCAGTCCCAGGGAAGGTGTTTTCTCCACCTGGGACTGCCAATCCGGACTGCAAATAGCAGAAAGCACTTTCCACCAGCCTTACCATTTTTGTGCTTACCATTTTGTGTGTGTTTTGTTTGCCTATTTTTTTTTATGCTCTAATTGTATTTTTGCACATGTGTAAGCGATAGTGACTGGCAGGCGACTGGGCGGATAGACAGTTGTAGCTCCCCTTAAGTCAATTGTTAGGAGCTGCCGCTGCTCTTGTTGCATCAGTACGGAGACCATTCAATGTAATCACCTCTTTCTGTAAAGCATAAAAAAGCTAAAACACTACAATTAAGATGGGGGCAAGGCAACAACTGTGATGTTGGAAGGAAGAGTGAGATTCTGGGTACAGATGAGTTTGATCTGTGTATTACAGTGATGGTCACATTGGTAGCTCTCTAAACTTTAAGGGAACTGCACATTTCTGTAATAAATCAAAACAATACATTTAATCAAAGAAATAAACACCCATCTAATGGAGCATACACACGGTCAGATTTGTCAGATGAACGATTGAACAATCTGAAAGATCTGAAATATTTGATGAACGATTTGACCAACGATTTGAACGATTTGAACTATGAACGATTTTTGACTACATTAAAATGAATGGAATCGTCCAAATCTGACTGCAAACAGATCAGATATTAGATATCGTTATCTGACCATCGGGAACGCGCATCGTTCATCATTCAGACATGTCAGATATGTCAGATTTTCCTTCAGATATGAACGATTTAAGGATTTTTTTAATCGTTATCCTTCAGAACCGAAGAAAAATCTGACCGTGTGTATGCACCGTACGACAGCATAACAGCAGGCAGTTTAAAGAAGTGCTACAAGCTTTAACAATCAAGTGCGCCAATAAAGCAGGAGGGAATTGGGGGTGCAGGTGAAGGCACGGAGGATGTGGTTATAGGGGAGCAGCCTGTTGCCCATTGGTGTAGTAATGTCACTCTACAAACATTCACGTAACCATTATTACATTCTGTATAAATGGGAGCAGGTGCATTCAACTGACTGCAAAATTCTTCATACTTGTAGTAAATAATCCAGCAGTCATAGATGCTACTGATATTATCCACTACAATATATCTGATGGGGAAAATATCACACTACCCCATAATTCCCTTGTGACACACAGAGAAACTGTCTTTAAAGTCTTTGAGAAATATGAGGTTTCCAATAAAACACACAAACTGGGGGGTCCCCGGGCTGACTCTGACATGCCAGGATTGTTGGATAGTTGCTCCTAAAAGTTATTTACATGTAAATAGATCTGAAGTGACTGAACTCTCCTTTCAAAGCAAGTAGGGAAATGGGAGTGGTACAGATTTAACACTTCTGGTGTGTGTGTGTGTGTGTGTGTGTGTGTGTGTGTGTGTGTGTGTGTGTGTGTGTGTGTGTGTGTGTGTGTGTGTGTGTGTGTGTGTGTGTGTGTGTGTGTGTGTGTGTGTGTGTGTGTGTGTGTGTGTGTGTGTGTGTGTGTGTGTAGAGGTGTCAATGCTAATGTGGGACCTGCTACTTGTTAGGATTTAGGTAAAGTGACCTGAGAAAGAAATCTGTATCACACATGGAATAACTCAATGCCTCTGCTTTGGAGAACAACCTGATATTTATCTAGAGCCAATAGTTGTTCGCCAAAGAAAAAAAAATCAATGTAAACATACTTTCTCATGTAAAATGCTAATTACTGCTTCAGATTGCAGTCCCCATTATTGTTTGATCCCTAGGGACCAAGCTCCAAAAAGCATAGCTTTCCAAGCATGGTGCCAAAAGCAACCGCTATCCTCAGATGGCTGTAGTCGCTTTATGCCTATGAAGGTATTTTTGGGGGAGATGCATCTTACGATCAGGGCCGGTGCAAGGTAACTTGGCATCCTAGGCATTTCTTCAACCTTGCGCCCTCCCCCCCCCCTCGGCTAGCTACACAAGCCCTTATGCAGTGCCCCCAGTAGTGCCCCTTATATAGTTCCCCCAGTAGTGGTCCCCCTATGCAGTGCCCCTTATATAGTGCCCCAGGTAGTGGTCCCCCTATGCAGTGCCCCTCCCATAATGCCCCCAGTAGTAGTCCCCCTTATATAGTGCCCCCAGTACTAACCCCCAGCTGTTTTCAGGGAGTACCCTAAAATATCTCCAATATCTGCCACAGTCCCCCCATTTTTGTCCGCAAATGCAGCCCACATAGGTTTCTATGGGGGCTGCTGTGCTGCAGGATTTACCAAACTCCGGCTATGGTAGAATAATGCCATTTCCAGATGGGCTTCCATGTCAATATTGCACATTGGTTCTTATTATTACCAGCATTTCCATTCAACATTTTTTACCTTTTGATATTTGTACTGTTTTGATTTCTGTCTAAATCGATTGTATGTCTCTTGCTTCAATAAAAACAAATGTTTAATAAAAAAAAAAAAAATATATATATATATATATATATATATATAGTTCATTGGCTGCCGGGGACCTGAACCAGGAAGCAGTGTGATAGTGTTACTCTTTGCCAGAACGGGATCTTATTGAAGCCCGTCTCCTGGCAATAGGATATTAGTCAATTTGCATGATACAAAATGTATTGGTCTAAAAATATTTATCCTATCCGTATTACAAGTGCGATTTGTGGTATATGCCCCTTATAGCAGCTGAATTTATGTTTAATGGGATTGGGTAACAATGTGATATTCAATGGCTTTACCTAAACAACGCATATTCATATGAATTACAGGTGCTTTATAAAATAAAGAGTTTGATGAATTGTGTGCATAACACAGAAACATTCCTTATTACAGACTGACAAATGATATCCCTACAAATTCCTTCCTACCAGTAAGGCAGTGGTTTCCAAACTTGGTGCCGCAGGGCACTTGCAGGGGTGTCATGGGATGGTGGTCCGGGAACAAATCAATTTACTTATTGTCAATATGATAGGCAAAACCAGGGCTGTTAGCTACCAATCCTAAACCATGTGGCAAACAGAGGAAGAACCCTTTCCACTACCACAAAACTGATCCAAAGGATGACAGCTAAGCACAGTTAATTAAATTTAATAATTTTTGTTGAAATTCTCAAAAAAAAAAAAAAATTGGCTTTGGGGTGACCTGAAAAATAAATGCTGATATTCTAGAGTGCCCTGATTCATGAAAGTTTGGGAATCACTGCAATAAAGCTGGGTACACACTATGCGATCCATTGCACAAAATATCAATCCAACGCGAATTGGAACGATATATTGGGAGGATTGCAGTGTGTACGCCCAATTGCACGTGCCTGTGAGTCGTTCATCGCATCTTGCAGCGCAGCAGATGGGACGATGCAATGAACAACACCATGCTTAATGCAGCATGGAACTACACATTGCGTAGTCGTCCACTGCATCGTGTATACGGACAGCGCGATGTATCGGGCTGTCGCATCGTTCCATCGCTGGGTACACATATCGTGTAGTGTGTACCCAGCTTAAGGTCTGCAAGGCACTATACAGTGGCATAAATTCATCCCAGACGCCCGGAGGCAAGTTATAATTTGGTGTCCACCCCACCCCGTCACAGCGGCTGACACTGTAATGTAGCAATTTGCATGCAGACAGGCTATAGATAGACGAAGACAGCAGCTGATGGTCTGACATGGAGCTCTCCACTAGTGTATGGTTGCTTCTCAGGTGCCAGGAAGGGGTGCCATTTATTGGGCGGCCGTGGCGGTACACTCCGAGTATATAGCTACAGTCCTAAGTGGGGTGAATATGTTGTGGACAATGGAGGAGGTGCCCCTTCAGAGCTGGAGCCTGGCGGCAGGCACCTCCATTGTCTCCCATAGTTCTGCCCCTGGCACTATACTGTTTTGCCTTCCACCACACAAATCTGCCTATATACTGCACCACGGAATTTATCTATATAGGATCTATAGAAAAACTCTGTGCTGAGGTTTCACTCTACTGGGAATACAATTATACACACTTTACTATCAACTTAATCTCGTTAATTCTAATAATAATGTTTTCTCTGGTATCACACATGTGGAAAGGTGCTGCTTTAACACACTCATTAGTCACCGATCGAAACTGCAGTCATTTGTGTAATTCATTTACAGTTAGCACAACTCGCGTTATAATCCGTTTTATACCGAATTACTGGTAATACATTAACTTCCCAGATCATTTAGCATCTGTGTGACGGATGCCTGACCCATTGCTGGGCTTCTCGCACTGCTCTGATAAAGCCTGAGCTCCGGACTCATAATAAAGGAGAAATGAGTTGTCATTGTCACTTTAATATTAGGACAGGAAGGAGAGAAATTGATGCTAATGTGACTTATAAATATACCTACATAATTATACACACATACATACAGAGGGGCAGATCTCACCTGCACTGTTCAAACCCTGCTCTGGGGGCGGGCCGATGACGTAACAGGGGTATAAATACCACCGGGATCAGCTCATCCTGTAGTCAGTAATGAGAGGAGACTCCTGGAAATGAAGTGACAGCGGCCGGGCTGGGGGCTAATACTTTTATAGAAACACTCTCTCTGCACAGGACACTAATCACTATCATTGGAATTCATCATTGGGAATCGCGCGCACACAAACCCTGTTGAAAGTCACCCCCCTGTACACCAATCCCTGCAAATCACTGACTTTTCACAATTGTTCACCAGGGTTCCCGATTGGCCGAAATGGCTTTATTTCATTTTTGGATCTCCCTACTTGTTTGCTGGATCGGACCGTGTGGCGCCATCCACTGGCTGTGAGTATTGTGTACACTTCTATTACAGTGTATCTTCTGGTGTATGCCTCCCTTTTTTTCTGATTTTCCACGTATCAAGGGAATTGCTGTTTTGCTGTCAATGGCACTGTACTCTAATACTGTATCATTTACCTGGTTATTTTATATGGTAAATTAAAGGCACATTTATTTTTTTGGTTTTCCTTCTGAAAATTGAGCAGTGAGTTGTCTATGAACTAAAGACCCTCTGACTTTATGGTGATTTCATTATTATTTAGTGCCAGAATCAGTGGCTTTTCAATCAGTTGCTTATTCTCAGTAGTCTGTAGCTTTTGAGTACATAATGAAGTACAGAGCAAATTGCTGTCTTGTTTTCAGTCTGCAGAGCCAATGTGCTCATTGTACCATCTACCAGTTGGTTAAACTTTACACTTTAAAAAAAGCAAAAGATGAATCAGCTTACAAGCCTTTTTATCTGCACAGGAGCCACTCCTTATCTAGCTTGTGTACCAAATGATGCTGGGCCACAATCTGGCTGTTCTGTTATCAGTCTGTGCCTATCTGCTCATTGTGGGGCAGATGTAGAGTTGAACATAAAATATGCATCTTTAGTTTGTACTATGAATGCTTACAAAACTAATTTGCTTGTATTTTACTTCTGACCCTATATGCTTAGAAGCGGAATGGGGCATGTAAGCGTACGCCAAGTACACTGAAGGCGGCTGCGTGTTTACAGAAATGCGACTTGTACAGGCCACAAGAAAGAGATGTGCCTGTCAGGAGCCGTACATCTTGTGGGTGCTCGAACCCTGGTGCAAAATACACACTGACAATTGGCAGCTGCTTCTTGACCCATCCCACTGAAACTACAGAAAGTGTGTGTGTGTATTTATTTTCTGCATTGTCAAATTAATATTTTCAAATGGTCTATGGTAGGAAAGAATCTTCCCCAGATGGGTGTTCTTTTTTTTTTTTTTTTTTATGTAAGGGCTGAATTTTTTGTATTTGCATCTATATTAATTGTATTTTACATGGTAAATGTCTTTAGTATTTATTAATAACTGTCCAGATAGACTCTTATCTATGTGAAACTTTATTAAAGTACTATATTGTGTACAAATGGGACCCTGTAACTTCATCATTTACTACTGACACATCTAATGGCATATGCTACTAGTTTACACTAGTGTCAACCTGGAGCATATTCTTTCTCTCCAGGCGTAAAACTGGCGCATATGCTAGCCTTGTAGAGGCGCATGTACTTCTGAGCATACTGCGCAAAATGTGTTTTTCTTGGTTATCTTTCTCAGGTGCATTTTTAGCATGTGTTTTTGATGCAAAATATGTCCAACAACTACAGCCTCTATGTTCTCTCTGCCCCCAAGCTTTGCTTTACTGTTTTTTTTTTTTCTTTGGCCATTTACAGGTTTGTTCGCTTGTGCCTGTATTACTGTACAAATCTTATGCAAAGTCTTAAGTGATGTACTAGTTACTTAATATAGGGCGCAAAGTGATAAATCAAACGATGTTTACTTTTTTCTTAATTCTGATTAGCTGTTGGTCTTCTCATTTGAATCAGGGGTCTGACAATAAATGGCAGCTCTGTAGCCTGGAATGAGAGTGAGCACTGCAGCCTACTTGAAGGGCTAGTTCCTGACCAAACACAACTCTGTAAAAGGAACCTGGAGCTTATGCAGAGTGTTGTTACTGCAGCTAAGCAGACCAAACTGACCTGTCAGATGACCTTCTCCGACATGCGATGGAACTGTTCATCAATTGATCTTGCGCCACACTTTACCCCAGACTTGCTAAAAGGTAAAGACTATTATATACAGAGGCATGAAAATCTGTATAAACACATTGGATTGTGATATCAATTAATGTGGGAAACTAATGTATTATAATGCAGCCCCTACTGTAAATCATTACACATTAATGTCCCCTGTAATTTGTAAGCCTATAGTCTCATGCTTTTTATGTTTTACAGAACGCAGTGACTTTTTTTTTTTTTTTTATATAATCTACAGTAGTGAGTGCATTATCCCATATGCAGAGGAAAACATACCTTTTTAGGAATTGGTAGTTTAGCTTTCTTTTTTTAGCTAATGATGATAAATTGAATCCTTTCACTGAAGGAAACTTACTTCAAAAAATAAAATTGTGGATCTGAAAGTATCCATTGTCTAAAAGATCTTAACCCCTTACTGACTACACTAACTATACAACTTTGTGATTAGGGTCATTTCAGCATGTGTTACGAACCTAAAATGTTTATCTGAGTAAATGTCAGATCTTGTATGTCTCCTTATTTATGTAAAAGCTTTTTTTTTTTTTTTGTGTAGCATTTGCTAAATCAGACAAGAAAAGTAAAAAAATATATAATTTTCCATAATTATAATCCTGAATATTTGCAAACAATTAGTTTTGTCCTTAAATGTGACCCCCTTACTCTTTATTTTCATACCTTTTTTATGTAGAATTTTCTCTAGTTTAGCAAAAGTTACAATGGGTGTGCTATGTGGTTTTGTGTTAATATATTATGAGTGTATCTCCCCAGTAGATCGGATTAGACTATGGGGACAATACAGAGATATATATATTTTAGCAACTGTTTGTTAAAGCACTAACTGTAGTTGTCACACCAGCTCCATCTAGAGTTGAAATAGTATTTTGTTTTTCTTTACTCGGTTGGCTAATATGGGGGGGGGTTTATACCGCGTAGCTCCCTCTCCTGCAGGGAGACCTGTTGATCACTTGGTGGTAATATGAAGCAGAAACCTCAAATCTTATATTCTCCATGAATGATGGATTGGACATATGCACTATACGTGTGTACAACTTATTCCGATCCGCGTCTGAAAAATATATTGGATGATGGATTAATTAGAAAAGTTTGACATATTTATGCTAAAGGTGAATATAATTGTGAGTAATGGTATTAACATGGCAGTCCTTTGAGTGTATGTTTTCTGTAGGTGTATATAATGTCTGCACAAGCCAATTGCATGATGTATAAATCCACAGTACTTGATTGACTCAATCTCTGTGCAGTCTTTCAAAACGCATTAGGGCTCATTGGCTTTTGCCATTGTTGGAGAGCTTTCATAACTTGGCTTTTGTGAAAATATTTCCAAGTGTGCCAGGTCTTACAATGGAAATATAAAATATCTAGGAAATAAATGAAATTGCATTATATTTACATATATTTCCCTTAAACTTTCTGTATTTGATTTTACTTTTTGCATGTCTTTTCCTAAATGGCTGTTTTTAATTTTAGGAACAAGAGAGTCGGCCTTTGTATATGCTTTGGCCTCTGCTACTATAAGTCATGCCATTGCTCGAGCCTGCGCCTCAGGGGAGCTACCCACGTGTTCCTGTGGAGCCATGCCTGCTGAGGTACCTGGACCAAGCTTCCGCTGGGGAGGATGTGGTGACAACTTGCGTTATGGCCTTCAGATGGGATCTGCCTTTGTTGATGCCCCAATGAAGTCCAGCAAGTCAGGGACCCAAGCTACTAAACTAATGAATTTACACAACAATGCAGTTGGTAGACAGGTAACTGTTACATTACAGTGGTGAGAACTGTATTATAACATCTTAAAGGACTGCTAACTTGAATATCCAATTTGACTTGGAAAGCTAATATTACGTGTGTATGTATGTGTAATAGATAGCTAGCTAGATCTTTTTTTTTTTTTTCATAAGATTTGAAGCAAGGCTTTAATTGCTATGTGCCAATTTTAGACTATTTAAAAGTCTTTGTGCAGTGGTAAGTGGAAGTGTGAACAGCTAACAATACTAAGTAGCTCGCATTGAAGGTGCGTAGCAATTATAAGCACAATGCCAAACTTAGTTGACATGCACTTTTATTTCTTGCACTGATAATGCACACTATTGCATGAGAAATACATCATGCTTGTTTAAATGCAGTGGTAAAGTTTCAGAGCACAATGGTGGGAACAGCACCATTGACTCCTGTTTGTGCTAATTAGTATGCCCTTTTTATGCATTTATTAACATGCAATAAAAAGCGTATAGGTGTGAACAAGCCTAAAAGATATATTGCTTTTTTTTAAAAAAAGAGTGGTACATGCTGTCTGTAGGGAATTGTCATTTAAATTAGTGTGTTAAACTTATGCAAGGCTTTTTATTCTTTTATGCAGGTACTAATGGATTCTCTGGAGACTAAGTGTAAGTGCCATGGAGTATCTGGGTCATGTTCTGTGAAGACCTGCTGGAAGGGGCTACAGGATTTGCCACATATAGCAGATGAGCTGAAATCAAAGTACTTGGCAGCAACTAAAGTCACCCATAGACAGATGGGAAGTCGCAAGCATTTGGTTCATAAGGAGCTGGACATCAGGCCAGTTAGAGAGTCAGAGCTGGTCTATCTGAACAGCTCCCCTGACTACTGCACCAGAAATCCCAGCCTAGGATCATATGGAACACAAGATAGGTAAGATGATCCTTTATCCGAGTTCTCTTTTCTCCATGTAGTATCCACTAAGCTTATTCTCTGGTTTACAATATTATGTACCCTCTGACAAACACTCTGAAATCGTAACATTTGATTTGTGTTTTTAGACTAGTCTCTGGCCATTAGTGCTTAATTTGTGTGGGTACAACAGTACCAGACTTTTACACAGTGAAAACCTTTGTCCTTATGTCACTGCATAGTTTATACAACTAACCTATAAAATGATAACCTTTTAAGCAAATATAGATTTCATGAGTTACAGGCTATAGCATATGTTCAAATATGTACGACCTAGGTGTTCTGAAGCATGTAAATCGGTAGCAAGCTTATCCTGCATGCCGCTTTATATTCTGTCATCTAGAATACTAAATCTTTTTAGACCCCTCCCCCACAAACCAAATAAACGCAATAACTGTAAGCATGTGTAGAAACTTATGTCTTATGCCAAAACCTGTCCTCCCAGAAATCTGTTTGCACAGTTCACTCTACTTACTGTACACTATTATTCCTTGTTTTCCAGACTCTGCAACAAAACCTCAGTGGGCAGTGACAGCTGTAACCTGATGTGTTGTGGTCGTGGGTACAATGTCTACACAGAAACCATTGTGGAGCGCTGCCAGTGTAAATATTACTGGTGCTGTTATGTCATGTGCAAAAAATGTGAGCGGACAGTAGAACGATATGTCTGCAAGTAGCTCCTATTGTGATCGCATTGCAATTGCATGGACAACCTGCCTCCTTTAAAACATTGCAAAGTCCCTGTTCTGAGAAGCTAAAAAAAAAAAAAAGACTACAAGCTTTTTATTGACAGATGCAGGGAAATTTTCTGCAGCTGGTTAGGGCTCTTCTTCCTCAAGCTAAGACTTAATCCCTGAGCAGCACACAGGATGAACTGTATCATGACACTGCAAGATGGGGCAGCTAGGTGGCAGTCTGCGCAGTCTTTGCTGATGTGGAGCACCCCAGCAGTGCTTTTGTTCTGTTTTTTTTTTTTTTTTTTTGAATAACAGAACATGAAAGTATTCTGCAGTCATCCGTGTAATATATAATATATATGCACTGTGCTAGTTCAGAAAAATGTTTGTCTAAATTTTTAGACTGATTTATGGTGTGTAAATATATATATTTTATAAATTGTAGATATATTTTTTTTTAATAAACTTTTTTTTTTTTGCTACCGCAGAGACCTGTCTTGTGCAAATGACTAGTAAAATGAGTTTATCAAGTAGGAAGGGGCAGCCTGGAGGGTTGCATTGCGACTTGATGATTCCTCACATTAGGGCATGTGTCCTCTGTACTGGAAAGGTCCAGTCTTTCAGCACTGATATATATATTTTTTTTTTTCTGCACCTGTGGGCCTGCAGCCTGACAGCTGTATGGGGGAGGGCTTGGCAGGTGCTTTTGGCAGGGCCTGGTAAAGAGCAGCTGCTGGAGTTTGGGACAGGATCTGTATTGGTGAGGTCCTGATACACCCGGAGTGCATGTAATCCTCTGAATTCCAACATTTTACATCCCAAAATACCTGTAGTTTTATTTGGAATTGAAGTCTCTCACCAGTTGCTGCAAACCAGAGCAGTGTAGTGGGAAGGGAAACGCCAGTCTTCCATCCCTCCCACTGTGCAGGAGACAAGCTTCCAGGAATATCTCTAAAATACTTGCAAACACCAGTACACACATGGAATAAGACCCCTACAACCCCTAGGTCTGATTTATGGCTGTCCTATAACCTCAAGCTGCACTCTGTGGGGGGTTCTAGCCCCATGTCAATGCTCCGGAATCTCAAGGTCTAAGTGTTTAAGTTTTTTTTTTTTTCTTGTAGCTGTTTGACAAAAGGATCATTAAGGGGATCAATACAGCTCAGTGAAAGTACTTGGCCATATATCCCTTTTGTGTTTGTATAATGATAGAGCTAGACTGGTCCTTGAGCGGTATGTGTGGAGGGAAGAAGGGGGGGGGGGTTACTCTTACTTTTTATGAACATCACAAACTATGGTTGAGCATACACTCCATGATATGGCCCCAAGATCCTTTTGTACATCCTTTGTTTGCTAATTCAACAATATTGTTTGTACTAATGTGTTTACTTGTTAAATTGCATTTTACCTTTTTTTTTTCATTAATGTGTTGTACATTATCAGTAATACAACAAAGCACTCCCAGACATTATCTGGTAATTCCTTTCTCTTCAGAACTACCTTATTGGAATTGTCCAAATTTAAGGGACAATGGGAAATTGTATTTCTAATCTAAGTAGACTGTAGTATATAGCTGTAATAGTATAAAGCTCTATTAAGTAGACTTTGTTCTCTTTGCTTGTACACACACTTGAAATGAGCTAGATTGGTGAGAATATAAAAAAATGAGATTTAAAACCTTGGAAAAAGAAGAGAAAAAAAAAAATCTAAGCACTAGTTGAATATAAAGCCCAGAGTTCTAGTGGACTTGTTTTGCCCCTGTATATTGCAGGAGCCACTCGTCTTGATAAGTATTGGAAGATCATGATGTATGTTCATAATTACGCTAAATCACCTTTGCCCAATGCATCCCTTAAACCTAAAGATATGCTGGTTGTCAGTGTCACAATGCCTTGGTTTTCTCATATTTTGTAGACTGTTTGGTGACCATCCCAAAGATTTATATAGAGGGCTGATTACTTTTTAAGCTATACTGTTGGCTTGACACGTAATTTTCACTGTGGTGTTTGTTGTCTGGATGGATGTCTTTCCATGAGTTTTTTTTTTTTAGTGTGTGCTTCTTTTTCAAACAATATCATATACATGGCAAGATTTATATTTTATTTTTTCCCTCTCTCTCCAATAGGAAAAACAAATGAATAAAGCTGTTGTATACTGTCCGTTCAAAAATTAGATGGATCAGCTTTATTCTCTTGGGTACCTGAGCCCTCAGCATTCACATAATCCTGGGTTTACTATGTAAATTAAGTTCATAAAAACTTATGGCAGATTTGAAAACTCAAAACAAAATCTATACTATACAGTAAATAAGGTGGTGGTTTCTCATGTATAGATTTAATTATTTTATTTTTTACTTTGGTTTATTCGGAAACCAGAATGGGTGTTATGCACTTAGCAAAATTAGTGGTTGTTTTCCGTCATGACGATACCCAGAGGTTTCCACTATGAAACTGCCTTGGTCAACTAATTGATGGAACTGCCCCCACAACCCAGGTGGCTAGAACCTGTACCTTCATAACATGGGGTATAACAAGATGATAAACTATACTTGCAGTTCTGCTGTGCAAGTATGATGATACAGCATTGCCTGCTGTCCCTCCAGTATAGCTTTCAAGCAATACATCCTGTAGCAGTTTCCATACTCCAACATCATTCACAACAGTTGAGATTTGGTCCATGAGACCCAGTTTTTGGAACCGCTCGTGATGTCTGTCTGCAGGTAGAGACTTTGGGCCTCATTCAGAGGCGGTCGTAGGATGCAAGCGGTCGCTCAGAAACAGGGCGGCCGCTTGCATCCTGAACGGCCGCCTCCATGTCAGTCGTTAGGCTGTGGGTTAACACCCACAGCTCTAACGACCGCTAAGGGAGATGGTCGCGATGGTCAAGACCATCGCGACCATCGGAGCTTACGACGAGACCCTAGGGTAGGGTTTCGTCAACCTTAAGCCCCAGGGAGCTTCCTGCTCTGTTTGAGCAGGAAGCTCCCCACTGACATCACTGTCAGTGGGGACGCCCACAAAACGTCAAGCGTTCCAAAAGGAACGCCTCAGTTTGGCCGGGCATGTCCCCTGCCCGCCCAGCAAACGGAGCGAGCTGTCAATCATCAACATCGACAGCTCGCTCCGTCTGCTTCGAGCCCGCCAACGACGGGTGATCCGTCGTTAGCGGGGGCTCGCGCATGCGCACGACGGAGCAGTCTCCATTGTGCGCATGCCCTGTGGACCAACATCGAGTCGGTTGCGAGCGCTTAGCGCTCGCGACCGACTCTGAATAAGGTCCTTTGTACTTATCAACTTTGCATTCTGTGTTATAATTTTCTTTAAATATCCATTTGCAAACTATGGCTTTTCTCCCTGCTGGCATTTCTGTCAGGGTCCAGGTTTCATTATCGTGCATGGAATCTGATTCCCCTTCTGAAAATAAGATGCCAACAGATGAAGAAATCTCAGGGTATGGGTTCACTTAAACTAACTGCACTTTCTTTGATGCAGGGGCGTTTTTGTAGGAACTGGTGGTAGTTTACTGTTATCAATTGTTGAATGCCTTGCATAAATAATTTTGTCCAGAAAATGTATTGTGGGTCAGTTTATGGTTTGCTTTCTCTTCTGTACCAAGTCTCGCAAGGAAGTGGCATCATCTGCTAGGTCTTTAACAAAAGTCATGTTATTACGATACCAAGTTGACTGTTGTTGGATCTAGAAATCTGTTTATTTTGGAAAGCACTGTTTTTTTTTTTTTGTTTTTTTTCAGGTTACCAAGTTTTTCTTCTTTAGCAATATAAACCAATAATTGGGAGCAAATCAGACAAGCATTGTAAATTCCCACCGGATGACAGTGTGCTGAGGTAGCATGACTTGCTGGACTCAAAGTCAAAGAAGTGGCAGGTGTTGGGAGATATAAGGGTTTAAATTACAACTAGGATGTGCCACAATTTCATGGGTGTCATTAGAAGAGGATTTCCCAGGATCTGCTCAGAAACCTGGCGATCATAGAGGTAAAACAGCAAGGGTAAGGAGAAACTCAAGTAAAAGATACTTGAGGAATTGGCTACACTAATGCATCCTTAGACATATAAGTTGCCTATCATGGTTGTACAAAGTGCACTAGGGATGTTCGTTCCACCAGACTAGATTGTTGTAGTTTAATTATGCCAATCCGAGGTTTTATGGATGCCACAAACTTACGGAATGCAGAATTCTAACTGGTAAGTAAGAAGCAGGAACTGAAGGGTATAAAATTGTTTGGGAAATTACTAATTTTGACAAGAACAATAATCTTTTGAAACTTAAATATCAATGTGTCATGCGCTAGACTTTCTAGTATATTTATCGGGGTCTGGCATGCTGTCTAGGTCCTCTATGGCGACGCTGTTCTCCAGATGCCATCCATTTGTATCTTGGATATAGGTGCATGCCAACCTGCACTGTAAAAGCTTGTATTCAAGATAGTCCTACTAGTGAACTGCCTCCTCATCAATAAATTTGGTATTTATACCTATTCAATGGCTCTTTATTTTGCCAGATCTCATCTTTGTTAGTCTTGCTGCTTGGGCCCTGATTGGCTTGCTGCTATTCCCTGTATTTAGAATCTTCAAGAAAGCACCTTGTGTCTGGTATCCAGTCTGTAGTACTCATGCCTTGTTACCATCAGTTTCTCCAGTCTCTGGTTCTCATGTGCCTTGTTACCTTTAGTCATTCCAGTCTCTGGTAGTTTCATGCCACATTACTATTAGTCATTCTAGTCTTTGGTACTCTTATGTCTCATACTTCATACCATCAGCAACTATTGCCATTGGAACCCTTGTGTCTCTATCCCATCAAACCATACCTGCCAGTTATGTCTGGCACTCACTCTGGGGGCTCAAACCTGCGTGGTGTATCCACAAAGTACATATCTCCATGCAGGGGGTCCTTGATGAATGCCTGTGTCGTGTTCGACTCTGTGGTGACTAGCACCAAACCAGTCTGACGTGTTACATCCACATGGAATACTGTTGGTAATGTATAGCCATAAAAACATGCTACAATACCTTGTTGAAAGTTTTGAGATGCAAGAGGCTACTCAGGCTCAGATGATGCAATGTTTGCATGAGCTCTTGACTTGTTTGGATGTCCTCTAGACCACACTGGCTAATCCTGCTTTTCCACCAACTGCTCATGAGTTACCTGCACCAGACAAGCCCACTCCTGCCAAATATGATGGTAAACCCAAGAGTTTTGGTTTCCTCATCCAGTGTGCAATCCACTCCATCTTACTCTCTGGCAATTTGCCCGCCTGAAAGAAACTAAAACATGGTTTATATAATCTTGTTATTATCTGATCAAGCTCTATCTTGGGCCTCTTCCCTTTGAACCTTTGCTTCAAAATGTAAACATTTAGCAGGATTTTCAACAAACAGGGTCTGTATTGCGTCACTTAATTACTGAAGTTCTAATCAAAATAATTGCTTTTAGTTAATTCTTGCAGTGACCAGAAGGATAGTGAGGTATCAATCACAAAAGTGCTGGAAAAGATAGATATCTATTTTATGAACTATAGCCAACAGGCACCTGATGGTCTGGAACAGTACATATAATGGCCTTGGCTCTTATTTGTCTCATGGAAGAAAAACAAGACCACCTTATCTAAGGTCACTTCTCCTGAGACTGCTGCATCACACCTGAACCAGACTCTAGAGCTAGCCCTTGATGAAGTAGCTCCAGCTACCCATCACACTTCGCGTAGACTTAGATATCAACTGTGGCATTCCAAATTGACAAGACACCTACAAAAACTCTCACATAAAGTAGAATATCAGTGGTGTAAATCTCATACTAAGAAGTGACTTCCTCACATATAAGACTATCTACAACGCCTATCGTAATGCACTGGATACTGCCAAACAAACATATTTCCAATCTCTCATCTCTACCCAAGCCTCTAACCCAAGTAACTTTTTAATACATTTAAATCACTTATTATCCCTCCCTGACCCAACCCATCAGCTACTATCAGTGCACAAGATCTTGCTTCCTATTTCAAGGATAAGATTGATAATATCCTATATGAAATGGCCAGTGACCTTCTCAATTCCCTACCTGAACCTTCTGGCACATTCTCTTCATTTGACCCCACTAATGAAAATGATATATCTACACTCTTCTCATCCTCCTACTCTACTACCTCTCCTCTTGAACCTATACCCTCACAAATCAGTAAAGCGCTGTCTCCTGTGCTCATCCCAACCTTAACTAAACTCGTTCTCTACTGGTATCTTTCCATCACTGTTCAAGCATGCAGTGATCACTCCCATTTTGAAAAAACAAAATTCTGACCCTCTCTCTCTCAAATTACTGTCCTATCTCCCAGCTCCCTTGCCCCTCCAAGATACTGGAGAGACTTACCTACACTCGCCTCACACACTTTCTTAATACCCACAACTTATTGGACCAACTTCAGTCAGGCTTTTGTTCCCAACACTCCAGAGACTGCACTGACTAAGGTAGTAAATGACCTGATCACTGCCAAGGCTAAAGGACACTTTCAATTCTTCTAGATCTCTCTGCTGCCTTTGACACTGTTGACCACTCTCTTCTCATAGAAACACTACAATCCCTAGGTCTTCAAGACACAGCCCTTTCTTTGTTCTCATCCTACCTATCTAATCGCTCTTTCACTGTTTGCTTTTTTGATGCTACCTCTTATCAGTTGGAGTACTGCAAGGATCAGTCTTAGGTCCTCTGCTTTTCTCAATCTATACCACCTCTCTTGACAAACGAATCAGCTCTTTTGGTTTTCAGTATCATCTGCACGCGGACGATACTCAAATCTACCTATCTTCCACAGATTTGTCACCATCTGTGCTGGTCCATGTCACTGAATGTCTCTCTGCCATTTCATCTTGGATGGCATCTCACAACCTCAAACTTTATATATTCAAACAGAAATAATTATATTTCCACCGGCCAATAGTAGTTACCAACCTGATATCTCTATCACTGTTGACAACTCAACAATCAACCCCACCCCACAAACTTGCTGTCTAAGTGTCATCTGAACGGTCCTTTGTTCCCCACATTCAATCTGTCTCAAAGTCCTGTTACATACATTTAAAAAACAGACAAAATTCAACCATATCTCACACAAGACACCGCAAAAACTCTGATCCATGCACTCATTTCCTGCATTGACTATTACAATAGTCTCCTTACCGGTCTTCCCAAAAACAGACTCTTGCCATTACAATCCATTAGGAATGCAGCTGCGAGGCTGATCTTTCTCACCAAATGTTCATTGTCTGCTGCCCCGCTCTCAGTCCCTCCATTGGTTACTGGTCTTCTACCATATTCAATCTAAAATACTTACACTAACACATAAAGCTATTAACCAAACCACACCAACATACATCTCTTCACTCATCTCAAAATATCTCCCAGCCCGACCTCTTCGCTCAACACAAGATCTGCGTCTCTCATCCCCACACATTACTTGCTCCGATTCACGATTACAGGACTTTTTCGTGCTGCAACCAACCCTTTGGAATGCCCTCCCATGCACAATAAGACTTTCTGCTAGTATCCAAACATTCAAGCACTCTCTGAAAACTCACCTCTTTAGACAAGCTTATCAGATTCCAGAATCGCCTACATAACCTTCATAGCTTCCATATCTAATTACATCCCTTCTTACAGTCCACACATAACCTAACATATTTTCTCTTTCTTCAATTTCACATCCTACTAACCCTAGGCCAACATTCCTGTGTTACTAGATCATACAGCTCACCAAGAACCTCTGCAATCTGGCTGGACCAATTTGCAATATGTAACACCTATCCATGTGTATCAACATCTATTTCCCTCTAGATTGTAAACTTGCGAGTAGGGCCCTCTTACCTGTATGTCTATCTCTTACAACCCAGTTTTTTCTATTAATGTTGTTTCAAATTGTAAAGCATACCGGAATATGCTGTGCTATATAAGTAACTGTTAATAAATCAAATAATAAATAAATCTGAGGTTACCATGACTTGGGTCAACAATGTCACAGACCTCATGGAATGCACCTGTTTTCTCTCCCATGTGCCCCGAGACCATATAATGTTACTCCCTTATCAATACATCTGCAAATGAAATGTCTGTATTATGTCAAAAGCAACACTCTCTTTTAATAATCTGCTAATGGTGTGTATAAAATGTCTTGCAATCTGTTCAGAGCTCAGAATTCACTTTGAATTCTCATTGCCATAGACTTCACTCTGCACAGAAATGTGGTGAGGTCTCTTTAAATAAACCAATCTTTGCTTTTATCACAATATGACTGAAGAAATTGATGTAATACAGTAGCTTCATCTACAGCCATCATTCTCTGACTACATCTGGGAACTTAGACAGTGGGTCCAGATACAGTATGTCTTTGTGATGCAGGTCATGTTTTGTGAAGAAGATTCTACCACTCGTGTGACTTTTTACTCTGAAAACTATCCACCAGGAAAGAGGCAGATAACCTTCTATTGCCTGAAAAGGTCCACTTCACTGATTTGTGCAAGTGTCACTGAGGAAATTCTGTTTCTCTGCTTTCCATACACAGAGCATTGTTTCTTCAGATTTTTTTGCTTCTAATGCTGTAATTTCCTTAGAATGTGACATATCTTTTGCCATTCTGAGGACACAATCTGTTGTCATGTATGTGAAATCCAGATTATAGATGAAAGAAACAAAGTCTACTATTAATTCTGGTTCAGGCCTTGTTTCCGGGGTATCAATAAGTACTATGTGTTAGGCAGGCTGCACAGAAGTATAGCTATCACATTGTTACACTTTAGGTGCTCACCCATTGGCTGGAGTTGCACCACTGTCTCTAGTATTCCAATTTTACACTTGTGCATGTCTTTTCCTTTTCATTTACAAAGTCTCATTTGGTATAGTTTCCTCAGTAGAAAACGCTTATTGTTTTAAACTGGATCTTTCATGCAGCTTCTGTAATGTAGCCTACAGTACATGTCTAGTCTTGCAGTCTCATATCTTACATGAATTAGCTTGTCATCTTCAACTAATAAGCTTATGCTTATTCGTGATGGTCTATTTTGTCCTTTTTTTTTACATTTTATCTATCTAAAACCGCATTTTAATTAAATGCAAATTGTGATGAATATATATATATCCCCATCTTAGGAATGTAGTCAAAATATAGACAATCATAAGGACAACTGTCATAATGTCAACATGGCCAGAAGGCAGACATGGTAATTGTGTTGACAATCAAAATGCAGACATAGTTAAAATGTCAGCAGTCATAATGTTGACCGATAACATAATAAATAATAGTGACCAGTCATAATGGGTAAATGTACAAGATAGTGTCCCACTGAGAGAAGTGCACTGCAAACACTGTTACATTTCGAAATTTTGACAATATCAAAATATTGACAATCAAATTGACATAAAAAATATAGGTAACTGCATAGTTTGACCAGCAGTCAAAATATACATGCTTTGCTTGTCATTTAGTTATCGCAACTTTGAAGGGGACTAGCGTAATGGTTGCAGCAATAATTTATAGTGTGGCACATTGCTGGTGGCACATAGTGTACAGTTACGAAGCGAGGGGGGGGGGGTGACAATGATTTTTATTATGTGATGTTTAGGGAAATATGACTATGTACTTTTCTTAGTGGGATGCTATCTTGTACATTTGTCCATTATGACAGGTCACCATTATGTATTAATTTATCTATGTCGCCTTTATAACTTTCATTATTTTATCTTGACTATATATTGTCTGCATTATTCCCAGGGCTGGTTCAAGGTGTCCCGGCACACTAGGCAAAACTTCAGCCTACTGCCCTCCCCCACCACCAATACCCAATTTCTAGCCCCTCAGGTGAAAGTGTGTATATCTGTAATCTCTACTGCCTTGTTGTACTACTTGTAGCCCCTTATGCCTTTGTCTGTACCCCCAACTGCCTCTGTGCCCCCCTTCTGCCTCATCTGTAGCCTTTGTACCTCTATCTGTACCCCCTACTGCATCTCTCTCTGCCTCAATTTGTACCCCCTTGTCTCTATTTATACCTCTTTCTGCCTCTTATCTGTACCCCTTTAACCTGTATCTGTAATAATCACTACTGCCTCTCTGTGCCTCCATTTGTACCCCCTTTCTGTCAGTTTTTCCCTTTCTGCAATACTCTTCCTTTATTTTAGTGTAATTTCTGGTCAACATGTCACCTTTCCCTTAATTCTGCTCTGCTTAGCCACTCCATAGTGCAATATCTGCCACGACCTCTTCAGTGTTTCCTCCCTTGGTCTGTGGTGCATTGGCTAGCACAATTCATTATCTCTACACTGCTGAAGACTGAAGTCCCGATCAGCCTGCATCTCAGACACCAGCACCACCCTCACTGGTGTCCAGCAGACAGTTTCCCTCCTACCCCCTGATGCTATTGGCTCCCGAAGAAACAACTCCGCCCACACTCTCACACTACTACTCTTTCTAGAAAAGGCACCATTTGACTGACGGCGGAGTCTGATGTACGGCCCTGCCAGGAGGCATCCTTCACCTCTGCTGGCATCCGGAACATAAGCTTTAGTTGCTCCACCCTCCCTACGCCTTTGCTCTGGGCTGGCTGGTCACAACAGTACTGACATGTCTGTCATGTGTTGTGATGCAGCAGCTTCCCCTGTTCCTCCGCTCACCAGCTGTGTGGGATCGGGCATCACTAGACAAGGGGCGGGCTACGCCGACAGCATCGCACAGCTGGTGAGCAGGGGAGGCTGCATCACAAAGCTACAGATTTGTTAGTGTCAGCACTGTTGTGATTGTGACCAGCCATCCCAGAGCAGGGTTGTCTTAATTTCTCTCCCAGCCTCAGGTAGCCTCACAGGCCACACCTCAGGTCCCGGTGCCCATAGACAGCTGCCTAAAGGAAGCACCGGCCCTGATTATGCCATGTCTATATTACATCCCTGTCAACATTTTGATTGTCGACATAAGGACCATATCCCAAAACAACTAAATAACATTCACATTAAAATGAAAGTGTGATAAATATACCATTCCATTATACAATGATAAAGTTGTGCTTGCATCATGAATTATCTAATGTGCATTAAACGTTTATTTCATTTAGAAACAATGCAATATATATTTAAACTAAATATATATCACATCTCTATTTAATTTTTCCTGTTAATTTAAATAGGATTTCCTAAAAATACACTGATCAGATATTAAAAGTAAAAGCACCTGCCTAATTGTTAGGACTCTGTTCTGCTATGTTTTCTGGCAATATGTTTCCCAACCACTAAGGGTCACCAAGGCTCCTGTTATAAGAGCTGCAATACTGGGCCTTACCAGAGTTGCTGCTGTTTGGACTCTTCATCATTAATGTGTCAGGTAACTGAGGTCAATAACCAGCATGGGCTACACCTGTCAGCTGCCTTTTTAGTCTCTGTTGCCATTGCTGGATCATTAATGTTGTCTGCTATAGCATTGGATTCATGTTTCTGCCACAGCTCTAAATTAAGGTTTCCTGTCTGTTCTGATCTACCGTGCCTGGAACATGTCACTGATGTTTCCTGAATGTTTCCTTGCCAAGATTTCTGGATGCCTTTTCCTGTCCATACCTGTTTGCAATGAACTCCTGTATATTTGTGCCTACAAACAGAGGAACTTCTACTCTCACCAGGTTACCATCCTTTTTGTTTTCAGTTTTTTTATATGGAACTCTACTTGTGTCTACTATTACAGGTTGAGTCTCCCATATCCAAAATGCTTGGGAGGAGGAGTATTTTGGATATCGGAATATTCCGTATGTTGGAATATTTGTATACCATAATGAAATATATTGGGAATGGGATCCAAATCTATATACAGAATGCATTTGTGTTTTATGCACACCTTATACACAGTGTCTGCAAATAATTTTATACAATAATTTTCAATAATTTTGTGTCTCAAACAAAGTTTGTGTACATACATGATATTCATTTGTTTCATATACACCTTATACACAGAGCCTAAAGGTAATTTTATACAATATTTTTTATGAGTTTGTGCCTTAAACAAAGTTTGTGTACATTGAACCATCAAACAGCAAAGATTTCATTATCTCAGTCATGCAAAAAAAATTCCGTATTTCGGAATATTTGAATATGGGAGACTCAACCTGTATTATTAATAATGGAGTTTAAGGCCCCCATACATCAGCAATTGATTTGTGGCAATTCTGCGTTTTGCAGATGATTGTGTAAAAATATTCTGCAATCTATGGGGTTCACAGATCGCAGATTGCAACCAAAAAGTGATTGGAGTTGTTATATCAGATTGTCCAGCATGTTGGATTTCACATATCAATTGGGGCTGTAAATTGGTAGTTTATGAAGATCAGCAGATTTGTAGACCGTTACTAGTAAAATGATGGGCCTTTCAAGACTGGCAGACCTGAATTTGCTGAAACCGATCTGCAAATCACTGAAAAAGATCTGTAATGTATGATTGCAGATTGCTAGATTGGGAAATCCTAGGATCGGGCAACAAATCTTCAAATTGTTCAATTGTGGTTTTCTGACTGCTGATGTATGGGGACCCTAAGACAGAGCAACATGTTGCCTAATACACCTTGACAGGTGCCACTGTAACAAGATAATCAATATTATTTACTTAATCTGTCAGTGATTTTAATGTTATGGCCATACAAACCAAGAGGTTGATTGAAAAATTATTCTAATAGTATTTTCTGTAAGTGGAGAGGCACAGTTTTAATATATGGTGACCAAAGAGTAAAACATTATATTATTTATTATTATTAATAATAGTAGCAGTAATTTATTGTACACTAGTGGGTCAATCTAATTATGCGCGATGCACTCGCGGGTGTGAGTCATCGTGACAACGGCCACGCTTGGCGGCAGCCTGAATTCGTTCAGTTCGTGGGCTGATTACAAAATTTTGCAAATTTAGCCTAAAAGGGGGCCGCGAGGGGTGTGAGACGTGGTGTCGTTGGCGGCGTTTGAACGCTGCGCCAATGGCAAAACACATCCCATTCGCACCCCTCATGGCTAATTGGATTGACTTCTATACCTACATTAGGGGGGGGAATCTAATGGGATGCATTAGTGTAGTATTGCATGTATTTATTGTAAGTAGCTGTAAACCGTGAACAATTATTTTGTAACTCCTAATGATATTTGTCTGTTTCTAAATTATAAATGTTCCAAACACCTACTGACATTTTATTATAAAAGTAATTCCCAGTATCTTAATGAGATCTCTTTATCTCAAACTTTTTTGGACCTTAGGAAAGAACCAGAGACAATGTATAATTTCCACATCAGATGCTTGGCATCTATAACAATTAGTATTTGGCATTAAACCAATAGTAGTGTTCACTCTAGAGCAAGGGCACATCTGCGCTCGGCAAAGGTGCACCCGTAAAGGGGGCGTGGTCACTAAAAAGGGGGCGTGTCTTCAAGTCGCGTCCACTTTTTCGTCAGTCTTGGGGGCGTGCCTGGCACTTACGTACTTGCCAGGCTGCCCCCAAACGATACTGTTAATGTGAATGGATGCTGGGCGCATGCCCCCGGCATCAGTTCACTGGCGGTGACCACTACACCACAGTTTTCCCCATCCGCGGGACACTGACCTGCGGGTGAGGACAGCACCCGCAGGCTGTTTCAGCAGGGTGCCGCGCTGGAGGGCAGGGTGCTTTTTGCCCTTCAGTCACATACAGAACATAGGCATGCTGCATATAATTTTAATCAGCAGAAGCTGCTTGTGCTATCTAGTCGCATAGTTGTGCAAATAAGATGCATTTGAAGGTAAAAAGACGCACAAAAAGATGCTTGGTGCTACCGAGTCACACTGAGCTCCTGCGTTGTGTGGCGCGACTTGTAGCGCACGGAGGATAGATGTATGTGGGCACATCAGTAATTACTTTTCGTATACATACTATATATATGCTAGCTATTTTTTGCTCATCCATTCTCACAGGCTTTTAAGATATTCTGAATCCTTAAATATGGATTTTATTTCCTTCCATTTTTCTATACCCACTTTAATGGTATAAATTTAAATATTCTAAATTATATGGAGTATATGCTCAAGATATCCAAACTGTTTAAATTTTTTTCTCACAATGCATCATTGAACACAAAATGTTTATCTGATATTGTTGAATTTTGGAAAACTTTACTTGCATAACTAATAATTTGTATATATGAGAACAGGGAGATCTTTACATCTGAGTGTTTAAATTAAATCGGATTATACTATATCTAATTGTATTAATATCTATATTTGGATATTCTAAAGGATTGTATTCTTGAAAAGTTGCCCTCTTGAAAATCTGGCCATCAGTGAAAGAAAATGTAAATACTGCGAACAAGCTTTTCATTCATAGTCTGCCATTTTATATGGTTTGAAATGGAACGGAATGACCTGCGCACTGAGGGCCTGATTTAGACCCGGTTGCAAGGCTGCGTTTGCACACAGCCTGTCGATGTTTGCATCCTGCGCATGCGCGAACCGGCCACTGCAATTGGGAATCGACCGCAGCGAGCATGCAACAGAGGCTTCATACAGTGATTGACATGAAGTGACCATTTGAGGGTGGTGATGGGGGGTAATTAGAGAAACACAGGCGTGCCTAGGCATCTGGACGCTGTTTCAGGGGCGTGCATAATTAGACCCCAACGGCATACACATCCTAACGTCTAGTTACACACACAAACATTAGCAATGTCTGTGGTAGGGTCAGGTCAACCACAACTTGTGATTGTGGGTCCGATGGTTTCCGATGTTTTCGCTGTCTTGCAAGAACGTAAGTGAAGCGAAGTAGGGCGGCATTATGTAGTGTTGGGTGTCTACTTATTGTTCTGCGGTTACATTGCGTATGCGGTCATTAGCATATTTTCGCATCGACAGACTGAGTGCGAAGACCGGGTCTGAATCAGGCCCTGAGGTGTTATTTGTAAAGGTGGGCAAGCAGTTTTTTAAGTTAGAAACAATTGCAAGAGCTATTAAATGTACATCTGATCTAAAAACATAATTGAATTCTCCAATTTGTATAAACATTTGCTCTCTTTATCCATCTTACGATAGATATATAATATTAATTTATATTTCATTTATTGACTCCTCAATAATAAGAAGGCTGGTAGAATCTTATAAAATATTGTATTTTAAAATGTAATCTGTTTAATCAAGGTTGGCAACATTTGTACTAGATAAAGTGTACACTGAAAACTAATAATTTTAATAAGATAACATTTAACTAAGGAAGATATAAGATGTTTGCCAAATTTAAAATAATTAGCAATTTAATTACATATGGAATCTCTGCTTTATTAAATTAAGATAGAGTCTGTACATTCAAACCTGTACCTGTAGCACTGGGGTGACCAAACTTTTGGACTTGGTGATCCGCGGCCGAAAATGTTTTGCGACCGATCTACTAAGAGTGGCACACCCAAAAAGGGGGAGAGGCCTTGCAGCATGTAAAGGGTGTGGGGACTGTTGCGCATGTGTTTAGCAGAGTCTATGCACAAAGATGCAGTGATCGGTATAGATGCTGTGGCGGAAAAGTGATGGCTTTTCCTGGGCAGTGACTAGAAGTTAATGCAAAAGAGTGTTCTGCCTCATGGGCGTTTTATGGGAGTGTCAGTGACAGCCACAGGAGGCCAAAATCAGATGCAGAAACTGCACCTGCCATAGGGCTGGTGCAAGTGTTGCTGGTGCGCCAATGGTGGCGTCTAAGAATCACCGGCAGTACTACAGTGTGCAGTATGAAATGGATAGCTTCTAAGACAAAAGCGATAATGGGGCTGATTCTGAGTCGGATGGATCTACAATCAGGTGCATAAATATTGGGGCATTGACAGAATTTTCATATTTTGTCCTCTATTCACCACCACAATGGCTTTGAAATGAAACAAACAAGATGTGCTTTAACTGCAGACTTTCAGAATTCTGAAGTGTTTCGGGCAATATTATATGCTCATATTCAGTCAAATGCTTCAGAACTCATTGGACGGCGCTTCACAGTGCAGATGGACAATGACAATTTGAGGGTATTTACATCCAAATCAGGTGAACGGTGTAGGAATTACAACGGTTTCTATATGTGCCTCCCACTTTTTAGGGGCCAAAAGTAATGGGACAAACTAAACAATCCTAAATCTAACTTTCACTTTTTAATACTTTGTTGCAAATCCTTTGCAGGCAATTACAGCCTGAATGTAACAACAAAAGATAGTAATCTCATGCACATGCGCTGGAATATACATTACATTCCTGTAAGCAACTTGTCAGGAAAACTTTCCTCATCAGTGGACACAGTGGTCAGCTGTGGTAAAGAACTGGCAACGGACAGTTCTTAATAAGCAGTTTGGTGTATTGTCACCGTGTAGTGTCCGGACGCTGCACGAGTGGCTCCACTTCCAACCTCTGGTATACAGTCCTTCAGTGACTCCTGGCGTCCCCGTACCACCAAGGCGTTTCGACCTCCAAATCTGAGGTCTTTTTCAAGGTGCAATCCAAGGTGTATGGTCTCTCTCCCAAAATCAAGTCCTTAAATACCCCAGTGTCCAATTATCAAAGCTCTGGTGTGACCGGATCCCTAGACAAAATAAACTATAAGTCCCATGATCCTCCATTACACCGGGCCTCTATCTATGAGTTGCCATCATGCTAATTGGCTGAAAGCAATCCCAGGAGGACAGTTGAGACGACTTAAAAGAAACTGCTCTGACCCCATAACCTATGATGAACAAGCTAAAGTGATGCAAAAAAAATTTCTAGCATCAGGGTATCCCCTACTGAGAATTGAAGATACCATGGAAGAAGTAAAAAATATACCTAGAGAGCATCTATTAAAACTAGGGAAAAGGGACACCCCATCACAATTGGATTGGGCTTTTGTGACTTCGTTTAATAGCCAACATAACAAACTAGAAAAATGTTTAAGGAAACATTGGGGAATTTTGAAGAAAGACCCCGTTATAGGTCCCCATTTCCCCTTGATACCAAAATGTGTCTATAGGAGGGCTCCAAATATAGGTTCTCATCTGGTTAAAAGTGCATTACCTAAAAAGAAGGAAAATATAGGTATTAAATCCAAGGGATTTTTCAGATGTGGGATGTGCATAGGCTGCAGGGGCATTAAGGGTGATGGACAGAGCAAAATTAGTAAGGTAACTATTAATGACAATTAAATCTCTATTAAAGATTTCATAACATGTAATACTAAAAATGTCATTTATGCAATTGAATGTAATTGCCATCTTTTCTATATAGGTAGAACTTCCAGGCCCCTGAAAGTTAGGTTAGGGGAACATCTGAGGAACGTCAGAAATGGCATGGAAACTCATGCCCTTTCAAACCATTTTAAAGTACATCATAACAGTAATACAGCGGACATTATACGTTTTATTGGGCTACAAAATGTCAAAGGACACTGGAGACAAAAAGATGTGGCTCCGCAATTATCCAAAACTGAAATGAGACAAATTTTTAATTCAGGGACTCTACACCCAGGGGGTTTAAACCTGGATTTCGAGGTCAAATGGTTTCTATAAGGTCAATGTTAAGATTCTTCTTCACATTATGTCCATGTATACTTTAGCTGTTGTTTGCACTTTGACGCACTGGCACTTTTTTTGGGTGGTTTATGGATCACAGTATTTTAACTTTTTTAATATTTCTATTTTTAATGATTTTTTATTATGTATTTATCCTTATGTTGTTCCGGAGAAATGGTATTGATATGGACATCCCCAGGTCCTACCTACATGATTCCGGGTGTTTCCGATGAACTATATTCAATTTTGACTATGAACGCTTGAGAACGAGTGATACTGCTAATTACCATGGTTACAGATTGGATATTAACTGGACATGACGGGACGGTAAAGAAATCGGGAAGAGGAACAAGCGTCTTGGTTGTTAGGATACACCCGGAAGTGGTCATAGATAGAGGCCCGGTGCGACGGAGGATCATGGGACTTGTAGTTTATTTTGTCTAGGGATCCGGTCACACCGGAGCTCTGATAATTGGACACTGGGGTATTTAAGGACTTGATTTTGGGAGAGAGACCATACACCTTGGATTGCACCTTGAAAAAGACCTCAGATTTGGAGGTCGAAACGCCTTGGTGGTACGGGGACGCCAGGAGTCACTGAAGGACTGTATACCAGAGGTTGGAAGTGGAGCCACTCGTGCAGCGTCCGGACACTACACGGTGACAATACACCAAACTGCTTATTAAGAACTGTCCATTGCCAGTTCTTTACCACAGCTGACCACTGTGTCCACTGATGAGGAAAGTTTTCCTGACAAGTTACTTACAGGAATGTAATGTATATTCCAGCGCATGTGCATGAGATTACTATCATTTGTTGTTACATATAGCTTTTAGAGGTGTTGGGAGCCCCTCTCTTGTCTATCTCCACACATGCTGCAGGTTTAGGCGCACGAATATTTCTAGTCTGGTATTTTTTCACGAATTACAGCCTGAAGTCTGGAATGCATAGACATCACCAGACGCTGGGTTTCATCCCTGGTGATGCTCTACCAGGCCTCTACTGCAAATGTCTTCAGTTCCTGCTTGTTCTTGGGGCATTTTCCCTTCAGTTTTGTCTTCATCAAGTGAAATGCATGCTCAATCGGATTCAGGTCAGGGGATGGACTTGGCCATTGCATAACATTCCACTTTTTAGCCTAAAAAAACTCTTTGGTTCCTTTTGCAGTATGATTCGGGTCATTGTCCATCTGCACTGTGAAGCGCCGTCCAATGAGTTCTGAAGCATTTGACTGAATAGGAGCATATAATATTGCCCGAAACACTTCAGAATTCATTCTGCTGCTTTTGTCAGCAGTCACATCATCAATAAATACAAGGGAACCAGTTCCATTGGCAGCCATACATGCCCACGCCATGACACTACCACCACCATGCTTCACTGATGAGGTGGTATGTTTTGGATCATGAGCAGTTCCTTTCCTTCTCCATACTCTTCTCTTCCCAT
The DNA here is from genome assembly GCA_031769625.1 of Taudactylus pleione. NCBI lineage: Eukaryota > Metazoa > Chordata > Amphibia > Anura > Myobatrachidae > Taudactylus > Taudactylus pleione. The sequence goes on along the minus strand of JAUIMM010000373.1, from coordinate 2,305,715 downwards.
CACTCTGGTACAAGTTGATCTTTGTCTCATCTGTCCATAGGATGTTGTTCCAGAACTGTAATGGCTTTTTTAGATGTTGTTTGGCAAACTCTAATCTGGTCTTCCTGTTTTTTGAGGCTCACCAATGGTTTACATCTTGTGATGAACCCTCTATATTCACTCTTGTGAAGTATTCTCTTGATTGTTGACTTTGACACATATACACCTACCTCCAGGAGAGTGTTCTTGATTTGGCCAACTGTTGGAAGGGATTTTTCTTCACCAGGGAAATTATTCTTCTGTCATCCGGGTCTTTTGGTGTTGCTGAGCTCTCCGGTGCGTTCTTTGTTTTTAAGAATGTTCCAAACAGTTGATTTGGCCACACCTAATGTTTTTGCTATCTCTCTGATGGGTTTGTTTTGATTTTTCAGCCTAATGATGGCTTGCTTCACTGATAGTGACAGCTCTTTGAATCTCATATTGAGAGTCGACAGCAACTGATTCCAAATGCAAATGTCACACCTAGAATCAACTCCACACCTTTTACCTGCTTAATTGATAATGAAATAACAAGGGAATAGCCCACACCTGTCCATGGAAATAGCTTTTGAGTTGATAGTCCCATTACTTTTGGCCCCTAAAAAAGTGGGAGGCACATATAGAAACAGTTGTAATTCCTACACTGTTCACCTGATTTGGATGTAAATACCCTCAAATTAAATCTGACAGTCTGCAGTTAAAGCACATCTTGTTTGTTTCATTTCAAAGCCATTGTGGTGGTGAATAGAGGCCAAAATATGAAAATTCTGTCAATATTCCAATATTTATGCACCTGACTGTATGTGCATGGACGCATACAGCACATGTGCAAATTTCAGTTAACAGCAAGCAGCAGCCAGTTTCTGATGGATCTCTTGCACCTAGCATGGTGCAAGTGCTAATACTAATAATGATGGTGGCAGCGGCTGGCAATGTGCTAAAGATATGACTCGGATTGCTCCTCCTTTGGCTGGTCACTTTGAGTCTCTACTTGCAGTCCTTCTCATCACACCAGCTCCCAGCTGAACCTTCTCTGCTGACCATTTGGGCTCTTTCTCTGCTACTAGAACTCATTCACAGCACAGGTATCAAGGGGACCGCCAGGGTGGGAATGACACCTGCCCTGTCTAAGCTTCTGCCACTTTGGTGAGTGTCTGCCCTGGTTAGTGTCTCTGTAAAGTGTAGAGTGATGTGTTCACACAGCTTAGTCAATGACAATCTCCTTAAATACCACAGCCAATACTTCAAACAATTGTTTCACAGCTACTACAGTTACATAGATCGCTCAATACAGAGAACCCCTGAAATTCTTCTGTGTCCCGGAGGGTCTGGCCCACAGCTCCTAGAGTTTTGCTATTTTTCTACTGCACAGAGGGCCTGATTAAGAGATGTACGCAAATGCAATGGTTTGCATACATCTCTGATTGTTGGAGGTCTGCGCATGTGCAGGACGGGTCTTGCGTCCTCACAAGCTGTGCCACCAAGCTGCAGCTGGTTGTGGCTGTTTGGGGATGAAGCAGACGTGGTTGGCCTGCGTTTCTTGGAGTGCCGTGGCCAGTGTCTGTGTCTTCCAATGCAGACTTCCTGACCCCGGCTGAGCAGGTATGTTGCCCATACTTCGATGGGCGATTACTGCATCCATCGCTGCTGAGTCTCCAGACGGAGCACTCTGATCACAAATGCTGACAGGAGGCGTCTTTTTCCGACAGACACCTCCTGCTGCATTAGAATATTAGTTGGACAGTATTGCACAGCCGCTTCATGTGGCTGTGCAATACTGTCCCGCTGAATCAGGCCCTGAGATTCCCGTTTACTACAAAACATAGGTGTTGTCACCGCAGTGAAAACTCCTCTAAATCAATTTCTTTCATTTGCTGAGAGCTGACTTTCACTCTCTCCTGCTGTGCTTCATATTCCACTAGAGGGAGCGCTCCCCCTTTAATCATCTCCTACAGTCTTGTATTACTGTATTTACTGACTAGTCATGACTGTATTACCTGCTTTAAATTTATATTAGTGTCTTTGGCCAGTGGAGTAACATGGGGGGGGTCGAGCAGGGCATGTGCCCTGGGCGCCGTCAGACTTGGCGGCATAAGGGGCGCCACCGGCCGCAGTCCAGGTCATGTGCGGTCCGCGGCACTACACATTAATACAAACACGCTGCCAGTGTGTTTGTTTTAGCATTGCAGCCAGTCGGACAGACTCTTATTGGCTGCTGCACCTAGGGCCGGAGCCGGGCTGAGCTCGCTCATGAGCTCCGCCTTCCGGTACCAGCACTGGGTGGAGGAAGACCTCATGATGTCTCTCCCACAGTGCCAAGTGGGATGGGAGCAGCAGAAAGCGGCAGTGGGCACAGGAGCAGGGATTCTGGTAAGTAAATTATGTGTTGAGTGTGTGTGTGTCTTATGTGTAAAAGGCATTACTGCTGGGGGCACTATATATTGGGCACTGCATAAGGATAAGGGGCACTATTGGGGGAACTGCATATTGGGCACTGTATAAGGAGCACTAAATATTGAGCACGACTGGGGGGGCACTGCATAATGTGCACTACAACAGGGGACATTGCATAAGGGACACTACTACTGGGGGCATTAAGGTGCATATGGAATGGAAAGGAATGTTCTCAGAGTGACGAGAAACCATGTTGACAGGCCCCCATTTTTTCAGTGACCGTGCCCCTTGTGACATGTGGCCACTCCCACTTTTTCATCGCATGTACATAGGTGGGGGCTCCATTTTTTATCTTGCCCTGGATACCAAATACCCTAGTTACGCCAGTGTCTTTGGCACATTCTTAATTCCCCTCTGCTATCTCTCTGGTCTTATAGCACCTGACGACTGTAGTAGGTCTGCTTCATAAGCTATGACCATAAGTGCTTGAGGGTCATTCCATGGTAACTCATGTAACAAAGTGACATTAGCAAGTAGCCATATATATATAGCTATCAACAACGAAAAGAAAAGAAAATAATAAGATAGGTCATGCTTTAAAAACTGTACACAGGAATTGCAAATTGTTTATTATGGGGTCTATTCAGCAAAAGTGACTATGTTGCCCAGAATATTATTGGGCAACATCGTCAGGAGTTTTTATGCTAATTTACTGCTGCTATTCAGCAATATTTTGTGCAGGGACAGCGGTTGCGGTAACACGCTGTCACTGCGATATCACAGAAGGCATTGTTTTGGGGATTTCCGAAAACAATACCTTTTGTTTGTTCTTCTGCGCATGTGCTCAGGAATAGTCTCTGGGCCTGCTTTCCGGTGACCGCTGACTGGGTAAGTACATCTCCAGCCTGTCCACATTGATTGACATGTGTATACAGGCTTTATATTAGTCAGTATACATGTATATTTATGTGCTTTTATAGTTAACATTTATATATAATTTTAAATATAATCGCACATAAATATAAATGTATACAGGCTAGTATAAAGCCTGTATACACATATCAATCAATTTCAGCAGGTAAACAAGCTCTAGATGGACTTACCTGTCGGCGACCACCGGAAACCAGGGATGGAGACTGGGCGGGCTTACAAGATGCAGACTTATGGGAAAATGTCCCTCTGTCCCTGCAGTTTTCGGGATATTTAAGTATTTCCTTCATGTTACGCCATTCTGAGATGGCGTTATATGAAGTAAATATTTTTCGAGTGATTTAACCCATTTTGCTTTGCTGAATAGCAAAAAGCGTTAAAGCACTGTAGAGATCAATATCTGATCCATACAGTGCAGTACTCTGCCAGATGGGAATTAATGGAGAAGATATTTGCGTTATCTTTTTCATTATCCTATTGCTGAATAGTGGATTTACATAAAAAATATGGAAATCATAGTTTCCGTATTTCTTAAGCAAAGAAATCATTGCTGAATAGACTCCTAATGTAGAGCAGGAACTTTTGTCAGGAACTGGAATTCATGAAGGAACACATGAAAGATGTTTAAAAGCGTTCACGACGGAACAAAGGGCCTGATTCAGAAATGTACCCGCAGGGTTTTGCTATTCAATTACATGACTACAAATTCTCGCACCTCCAGAGCAAATCTGATTTTTTTTTCCCCCCCTAAAATCATTAATTTTAGTAAAAACAGCGGTACTTGCTCTGGGACCCCGGCGGAACCCCCCCTGATGACTAATTAAGCAATTGGAAGTTTCCAATTGGCTTCATTAGTCCTTAATTAATCACCCTCCAAAGCAGTGTCTTCTGCATCTAGCATTGGGAGCTGGGTCTTCTGCAGCCGGGTGAATATGTGTTTGTGTGTATGAGTGAGTGTGCGTGAGTGACTACGGCTATGTGTGTGCATAGCCGGCGCTGGGCAAACTACATCTCCCAGCAGCTCTTGCGTCTCTCATCAGCCCCCAGAGCCTCCCAGCAGCCCCCTCCCCTGTGACAAGATGGAGGGGAGGCCACCTGGAGCCGCGGAGACCTCAAACAGGTATTATTTATTTATTTATTCACGCACTGCAGTTTTTTCAGCTCTGAAAACCCGTGACCACTTTTTTTTTTAATTGAATACAGCGGGTATTGGGAGCACGCATACAGGTGGTAATCTAAAATTGGGCGCAAGGTTTTTTACCTCGCCCCCAATTGAATATGCCCCTTAGTGTTACTCAACATTAAAACATAATTGATCAAGGTTTCTACTACATAGAAATGTTTCACAGTATTAATATAATAAGCAGGTTTCAGGTTTTTTTCATTAAAGACAGTTTTTGCATTATACAAAAACAAGGTTTAAAAAAAAACATTTTTTTCCAACCATGCCTATCCCACATACTTTACACCTTCATATACCTGTGCCACATGATTTACACCTCTACATACCTGTCCCGCATCATTTACACCTCCACATACCTGTCCCGCATCATTTACACCTCCACGTACCTGTCCCGCATCATTTGCACCTCCACGTACCTGTCCCGCATCATTTACACCTCCACGTACCTGTCCCGCATCATTTACACCTCCACGTACCTGTCCCGCATCATTTACACCTCCACGTACCTGTCCCGCATCATTTACACCTCCACGTACCTGTCCCGCATCATTACACCTCCACGTACCTGTCCCGCATCATTTACACCTCCACGTACCTGTCCCGCATCATTTACACCTCCACGTACCTGTCCCGGTATGTAGTTATGTGACTTCACAATCCTGACGGCAGAATGTCAGCTAGGGATTTATGACAAGCGTCGAGATACCGACGCCTGTCATAATCCCGATGCCGAAATTCAGGACGCGGGGCCGAACAAGGTGAGTATGGGGCGCCCGTTCTGTTAGCCGTGGGAGGGGGGGTTCGGTTTAGGGGACTAGGTGTTAGGCACCCTCCCGGGAGGGTTAGGCTAGGGGAAGGGGGGGTTAGGGTTAGGCACCCCCCACAGGGAGGGTTAGGTTTATGGTAGAGGGGTTAGGGTACTTACCTCACACTGTGGGGATTTCCATCTGTCGGGCTCACAGTATCAGGATTTGAACCGGCGGCTAAACAGCCGCTGGCATTACAATCCCATTCCACCTGTCCCACATCATTTACACCTCCACATACCTGTCCCACATCATTTACACCTCCACATACCTGTCCCACATTATTTACACCTTCACATTATTTAACCCATTATTGAGCTTTTAGAGAAGTTCACCTGAAAAGAAAGACTTTTCCCTACCTTTTCACATGCACAGGGGGATGCGCACAAAAAAACCCGCAAAATTTCCTCTAAAAAACAATGCGAGTTTGGAATTGGATTGCAAATGGAATTCGCAGTGCAAGTTCGCTGTGAGAAGGGCTTGCAGAACCCTCCTCACAACTAATATGCACCCTGCTATTTATTTGCCGTACTATACACACACCCAAACAAATATTCTGAAGGTATAGAACAAGAAAGAATTCAAGGATAAAAAAAAATATAGCCTACATATCAAACACCATATCCAAGTTGTAGTTTGGCGTAGGAGCTTATTGCAATTGCACACTGAGTGTTCACTAGGACTACAGGGAAAGTCCTGCAACACAAAGCCGGCTGCTTTCCTAACTTTATTGAACCGGACCAATCGATGAAAGGCAATCCAATGATAAAATCTATGTTATGTCCATCTCTGCATCAGAGCCAGATTAAGACCCCATGGGGCCCTAGGCAAGATGCTAGATTGGGGCCCCCTCCCTGTACCTGACCCATATCATTTACACCTCCACATACATGTTCCACATCATTTATACCTCCACACCGTACCTGTCCCACATAATTTACATCTTCATATACCTGTCCCACACCATTTAAACCTCTGGGTGTGATATGTATTACCACCGGCCGCATGGCCCGTGGTTCAACTCCCTACAGCGGGTGCCCGACAACGGAGGAAAACCTGATCGTCCTAAAGGTAAATATTTACTAACCTAACCTAACCCTCCTTAGAGGTGCCTAACCCTAACCTCCCCCCCTGTGCCTAACCCTATCCCCCCTTCCCCGCTGCCTAAACCTAAGTCCTCTGGGGGGGTGCCTAACCCTAACCCTCCCTCCCCCTAGCCTAACCCTAACCTCCCAGGGGGGTGCCTAACTCTAAGTCCTCCCCGGGAGCCCTAAACCTAAACCCCCCCCCCCCCCCCCCACCCCCGCGGCTGTCCGCTGAGGCGCCTGGCATCTGCTTGATCGGGATGCCGGGCGGCGGTCTCCCGACGTCGGCTAAATTGCAGGCGTCTACATTTAGACGCCTGTCATTCGTCCCTAGTCGGGATGAAGCAGTCTGGAAGCTGGCGGTCTGCATTTAGACCGTTGGGTTCCAGACTACATCCCAAACCTCTACATACCTGTCCCACATTGTTTACACCTCCACATACCTGTCCCACATTATTTAACCCATTATTGAGCTTTTTAAAGAAATTCATCTGAAAATAAAGACTTTTCACCTGGTCAGGGGGATGCACACAAAAAATGCAAAACTTCCTCTGAAAAATCAATGCGAGTTTGGAATCAGATTGCAAATGGAATTTGCAGTGCAAGTTCACTGTGACAGCGGCTTGCAGGACCCTCCTCACAGCTAATATGCGCCCTGCTATTCCCTGTACTATACACACACGTCACTGCAAATATTCTGGAGGTATAAAACAAAAAAATATTCAGGGATGAAAGAAAATATTTCCTACATATCAGACACTGCAAACTGTGTGCCATCTGGCCACCCTCTGTATAGACATGGGCACACACATATAGTGACTACAATGGCAGACTCCACCCAAACACAGACATGGGGACACGAGGCTGAAGTTAGCTTCCTATTTGGCCAGCTGCTTATTCACTTCTTATTAATTTTCCAGCTTCTTATTCAGAACATGTTATATTAAAACATTTCAATCAAATAGAATCACTAAGCTTACATTGTATAAACAAAATATGGTGCAGGTTGAGTCTCCAATAACCATATATTCTAGAAACCGAAATATTCCAAAAACTGTAATATTTCGGGGCAGCCGTGACGTCATGATGTCACTAGTGTCTAAGGCCAATGACTAGTGGCGTGGGTTTGGCTTCATAAGCATTCCCTCACCAGAAAAATTATTGAAGTGTCCACATGTTGGACCCACCCGCAGCACACACCAGATCCCACGTTACACCTGCCGGACTCCCTGCGACATCTGGGAGTAGTAGATGTAGTTGTGCAAGGGTTAAATAGTATTGGGCAACAAATGTGACACCTGACATCCACAAAGGGGGGGGGGGGTCACTTACATATAATCCACATGAAATTGGCCTTGCCCAACAAGGATTTGGGCATGAAATAGGGTGGTAAAGTGGGCACAAGGACCATATATTCTATATATAGATATATATATATATAAGTTAACCCCTTCTGTGGATTCCAATTGTCAAATTTGTTGCCCAAGGCTATTTAACCCTTGCACCACTACAGCTACTTATTCAAATATAGAGAATATGGTTTTTGTGCCCACTTTAGCACCCTATATCATGCCCAAAACCTTGTTAGGCAAGGCCAATTGTGTGTGGGTTATATGTATGTGAACCCCCTCTATGGATTCCAAGTGTCACATTTGTTGACCAAGTCTATTTAACCCTTGCACAACTACAGCTACTTGTTCAAATATATAAATGGGTGATTGTGCCCACTTTACCAGCCTATTTCATACCCAAAACCTTGTTCGGCAAGAACAATTGCAAATGGGTCATATGTAAGTGACCCCCTCTGTGGATTCTAAGTGTCAAATTTGTTGCCCAAGGCTATTTAACCCTTGCACAACTACAGCTTCTTATTCAAATATAGAAAATCTGGTCCCTGTGCCCACTTTACCACCCTTTTTCATGCCCAAAACCTTGCTGGGAAAGAACAATTGCAAATGGGTCATATGTAAGTTAACCCCCTCTTTGGATTCCAAGTGTCAAATTGGTTGCCCAAGGCTATTTAACCCTTGCACAACTACAGCTACTTATTCGAATATAGAAAATCTGGTCCTTGTGCCCTCTTTACCACTCTATTTCATGCCCAAAAACTTTGTAGGCCAAGCAAAATACAATTGAAATTTGTGTAATAGATAGTTTATATAATGTAAGCTTAGTGATTCTATTTGATTGAAATGTTTTAATATAACATGTTCTGAATAAGAATCTGGAAAATGAATAAGAAGTGAATAAGAAGCTGGAGCTCGAATAAGAAGCTAACTTCAGCCTCGTCATAGGGACTCCCAATCCTTCCAATTCTGATATTCATGCAACACCTAATAATTAGAACATTGGGGTTCCGAGTCCACCCGAACCCTGTTCGGGTGTTCACCGCCTGACTCGGATCCCCGTTCGGGGCCGAACGGCGGCCGCCTGATGTCGGATTCTCACTAGAGAATCCGACATCAGGGCTCCTATTGTGTAGGACAGAGCGCTGTGATAGCGCTCTGCCCTACACAGACACAAGCACACAGCCGCCAGTGGCAGCTGTGTGTTTGTTACAGCAGCCAATGAGAGTCACACAGACTCTCATTGGCTGCTGCACGGAAGGAGCCGGCTGGAGCTCACACATGAGCTCCGTCTTCCGGCTCCCTCCTCAGCGTGTGACAGCAGAGCGGACGGCGCGGGAGCGGGGATACAGGTAAGTTTTTTTATTTTTTATTTGTGCAAGGGCCGGAGGCGCTACTGGGGGGGGGTCTGCTACTGGGGGTGCGGGGGGGCCATACTACTGGGGGGGCCATACTACTGAGGGGCCTGCAACTGGGGGGGGGGCTTACTACTACTGGGGCAGCCTACTACAGGGGGGGCCCATACTACAGGGTGGCATGCTAATGGGGGGCATACTACTGGGGGGGCCTGCTAATGGGTGGCACACTACAGGGGGGCATTCTACTGGGGGCACTGCATAGTGGACCGTACTACTAAGGGGACTGCATAGGGGGCACCACTGCTGGGGGCATTGTGTAAGGGACACCGCTACTGTGGGCATTGTGTAAAAGGGGCACTACTGTGGGCATTGTGTAAAAGGGGCACTACTGTGGGCATTGTGTAAAAGGGGCACTACTGTGTGTCGCAACATAAATAAGAGACACTATTTTATGGTGTAAAGTGAATCAGGCCCTATGTGCGGTGTAATGTGAATAAGATTGTGCACTGTGACTCCTTGGGCCGTAGCCCACTATGTAAACAAATACTGTGATTTTGCTGGCCGTACCCCACTGGGTGGGTGCACTACTTTTCATTTCTGCCACTGCTGTGTGGCAATGTGTCATAGATGTGCTTTATACTGTGGTGTCTGTGTCGTTGTGCCGCTGCTTTGTCGCTTAGTAATAGTAACCAGTCAGCTCACTGCAACCTTTGGCCAATAATGTTCAAAACAATATTATAAGCTGTGATATGGTCTAAATTGAATGGAAATTAATGTTATTGAGGTTAATAATTACTACCAGTTATTTATATAGCACACACATATTCTGCAGCGCTTTACAGAGAATATTTAGCCATTCACATCAGTCCCTGCCCCAGTGGAGCTTACAATCTATGTTCCCTACCACATGCTCACACACATACACACTAGGGATAATTTTTGCTGGGAGCCAATTAACCTACCAGTATATTTTTGGAATGTGGGAGGAAACCGGAGCACCCGGAGGAAACCCACGCAAACACAGGGAGAATATACAAACTCCGCAGAGTTAGGGCCGGAGTGGGAATTGAACCCACGACCTCAGTGCTGTGAGGCAGTAACGCTAACCATTACACCATCTGTAATAATACTCTAGGATGAAAAAAAAGACCAATTTATGTGATTTTAGCTTTTTTTGTCAATTTTTGTAAAAAAATCCAAATCCAAAGCCAGTCACCGCAGTTTGGCAAATCCAAATCCAAACGACGAATTAGAACCAAATCCAAATCCGGCAAAAATGGTCCGGCGCACATCCCTACTAATAATGCATTAAGTTTATCACAATAGGTGCACATTTAAGTTGGGTTTGTTTAGTCCTAAGCAATAGTAGAGGTGTTAATAGTATGTACAGTATTGCAAATTGGCAAATATAGTAAAAAATAAGCAAACTTAGTTTTCCCTAAACTTTATCCTTTATTAAGTCAGACATGTTACATACTGGAGTAAATGTGTATCCAACATAGTAATTACCTCACTGCTTCTGTTCATTATGGGGGCTCCATGATTCTTCCTCAGCATTCAGCAAAGGTCATACAGACCCAGCGGCAGCAGGCACTGATCCTCATAGTCGATGCTAGAACCAAGTGGGTTAAAGGACCTCTGACCTGCAACAGCAGGGGGAAGGGGCAGTGTCAGTGGGCTTGCAGTTTTACTATCCATGTGAACATCTATTGGGAATAGTACCCTGTAGCGAGCAAAGCGACCCACCTTGCATGAAGCATAGCGAGAGAAGTGAGCCCGCAAGGGTACACGTTGGGTCCCATGTTCTGAACTTGAGCCGACCTTGCTCCTCCTCCTACCGTGGCGGATCACGATTGTGACTGTAGAGGTTATTTAGCCTACTTGAATTTAGGCTAGGGATGGCCATTGACCGTCGATGATTCATAATCATTGACGGTTTATGGTCGATGTCGAATGCCTTTGCCATCGATGGGGGAGAACCAGATAGTTTCCCTCCATTGATGTCTAAGCATAAAGAATTGTGTTTATTTTTTTACAAGGTGCCGTGTCTCGGAGCATAGCTCCGCCCCAGAACCCACGAAGCCTCCCCCTCTCCCCAGGTTCTGATTGGCCCATGGGCCAGTCAATCATAAAATAGGTATGACCATTGGAAGAGTTCTTTTATTTTAATTTGTTATATATTATTTATATAAATGACAATATATTTGTTGAATATATTTCCAACAGTTGTTACACTGTTACAATGAATCTTCTATTGTCTGCTTACTATATAGAGATGTATATTTGTATTACCTTGTTTTGATTATTGTTTGTATTGTATTTTCTGTATATGTAAAATCTATTATACATGACTCTTAAATAAAAAAAAAATTAAAAAAAAACAGACACCCTCCCTCCTTTATAAACAGGGGGTATATTTACTAAAGTGAGTTTTTAGAAATGGAGATGTTGCCAATAGCAACCAATCAGATTCTACTTAACATTTAACTAGCACCTTCTAGAAGATAATTGCTAGAATCTGATTAGTTGCTATGGACAACATCTCCACTTCCAAAAACTCTCACTTTAGTAAATATACCCCCAGGTTACTTGTCTTCCTAGGAACAAGAGTGATGAGATTTCCACTTTCAAGCCAAACTTTAATACTAGCTAATCTGATGGTGTGCCCTAATGCCTATCATACTTTATTAGGACGGCTCTGGTCGTATTCTCTTATTCCTGGTCGCCTGCGCTGCCCATTTGTAATAGTTGGACAGACTTTTAAGTTCCTCTGCCGACGAATCACGCTACCTTGACATAAAACCTATGTCTGTTAACTGGATGACAGAAACGGAAAGGGTTCCATCTCATGCCACTTCCAAAATGGCGTATTATTTATTTTGTTTGCGTGGTTACATCATCTGCCACACACAATATGGCTGCCAGCGTGCGTGTGAGCCGGAGACGGAATACGGAAGCTGTGAAGTTCAGAGTCAGACATGGTTGGTAAACATGGCAGCAGATTCTGAATCTGAGGTCCCCAAATTGTCGGAGTTATTGAAGAAGGGATGGCGGATCCTAGAGGAGGTGGAGGGGAGCAGTGAGCCGGCTGCAGCGCGGCCAGTGCAGGACAAGGTGAAGCATGGACTGGCTGCACTAGAGCAGGCCACTCGCATGGTCGCTCAACTGGATCTGTTCAGGTACTGGCATACGGCTGTGTCTTGTCTATGCTTTGTCATACTTGGCATGTTCAGTGCTTCTGTGCTTCTCTTACAGCGTATATATGTGCAACCTGTGGCTCAGGGCACGGCTGGCGGCTGTTATTAATGTATAATAACTTACTATCTAAAGGATATGTTTAATTTTCCATTAACTGTGGTTAAAAATTTTTTACATTTTAATATAGTAGTGGGTGCAATTCAATTTGCCAGTTGTGTTTTTCCTCATATAAACATAGACAAATACTCTTGACCTTGATTATTATAGAATTGTTTGCATGCATTTAGTGCAGGACCGTACATAGATGCATTTTTACTCACTTGGAAGGGTCAGTTCACTGAGGAAATAATTTTGTCATATGCAGTACTTGTAGTTCTTAACGTTTGGTCGACACTCTAAGGATGGGTACACCCTTGCATGATATCGGCCTGGAAATCGGAACAACAAATCGGGCATATCGTGCAGTGTGTATGCCTGACTGCGTGCTCCCTTGTGTCGCATGCAATATCGTGTGATTGGCAAGGCTGCGCGATATCACATGCGAGGCTGTACATATTAATGAAGGACAGAACAGTGATCGTTCCGTTGTTCATTAAATCTTTTACGTGTGTACCGGCAATCTTCTTTGGAGCGGGGAAATCGCCCCCTCCATTGGCGCGATCGCCAGACGTACAAGTGTGCAGTCCCTTAATTTCCACCAGATTGCAAATACATTTTTAAGCCATTCACTATTCTTTGAGGCTTCAGGTGTTGTAAGGGGGCATGAATCAGAAATTAAAATATAGTGCTATGGATTGTTTGAGGGGGGCCCCAAAACTTGTATCTTGCCTAGGGCCCCATGAGGTCTAAATCCGGCTCTGCTTTACAGACATCAAAAAACATGGTACAATGCAGAAAATAGAAAACCACACAGAGATAATTAAAAACAACCGAAACCTAGAGAGCACAATAAGCATATTGCAGAGTTGGTGCAGACATTTTGGGAAATAACTTCCACGGCTTATATATACCACAACAAAAGGTACCAGATGAGGCAGCCAACTTGGGCGTACTACCTGTGTGGTATAGGTTACGTCTAGAAGAGATAATGGGGTAGATGTATGATAGTGGCGCTTAACGTGCCGCTATCCCGCTTTGTCTCTTTACCGAGGCGAAGCAGGAAGCACTACCGATGACTTAACTCCCCCGTTAACTCCCCCCTCCGGCACTACCCGCTAGAGACCACAGCGCATCAGCTTAGTCCTGAAGCGCTGTGTCTCTGTCCCGGCCGGCTCCACTGAGCATGCGCGGGATCTCGCAAGTATCGCGAGATCCCCACGTGCAGCCCTGGAGCCGGCAGCCGCCACAGCAGGGACAGCGCTGTCCCTGCTGTGGGGATAGGCTAGCGCAAGGCTGTAGCTGTCGATAACGGCAGCTACAGCCGGCCGAACGGTCATGCGGTATGACCGTTCGTACATGGCCCTGCCGCTCGGCGCTGCTATCTTGTAGATAGCAGCGCCGATAATGACAGGGGCGCATAGCACCCCTGTCATTTACCGTCCAGACCCCCGATCATACATCGGGGAGAAGCGGTATCAGCGCACATAACGTGCGCTGATACCGCTTCTAGGCTTCGTACATCTACCCCAATATGACATAGCCATTTAACCAATCAGATTACATGTCTGTGACATGGTGTTTCACAGTATACGATAACATTGGCATAATAGTGTAAAATAGAACATTCTAAAAAAGGTCAGAAATTTGTCTACTGCATGGGTATAGGCACAGTGCAGAGGTTCTCCTGCTCTGGCCCTGGCAGTGTTCAGCGCCTGGAGATCACACTCCGCCACTCTTCTCTTCACTGTGTCAGCAGTGCTACAGCCACAGGGAGAGAGGTCAGACTCCAGGCACCCAATGGCGGTATTTTGCAGACGGGAGGAAAAAGCCACACTGACTTTGGCCCTCATTCAGAGCCATACGCTCTGAGCAGAGCGCACGCTCTGAATGAGGGCCGCCCTCCATAATTATGGAGCGTCCTCCTGGACGCTCGTATAGCTGTGGGTCACCACCCACAGCCTATACGAGCGTGCAGTTTGATGGTCATGACCATCGCGACCATCGAAACTGCGAGCCGGAGCCTGCGGTTGAGGTTTTCGACCGCAAGGCCTGGAGTGATTTTGGCTCTATCAGAGCCAAAATCACTCCCACTGACGTCACTAGTGATGTCAGTGGGCCGGCTTCTGACGGGAGGCGTTCCCGTGGGAATGCCCCCGTCAGGGAGGCACGCCCCCGGCACGCCCACCAAAGGGGGCGTGCTGTCAATCAACATCGACAGCACGCCCCCTTTGATCAGACACAACGAGCAAAGGACTTTCCTTCGCTCGTCGCGTCTGGCGCATGCGCACGACGGAGCTCCCGCCGTCGTGCTCATGCGCAGTGCACAACATCGACCCACTTGCGAGCGGACAGCCGCTTGCGAGTGGGTCTGAATCAGGCCCTTAGTGTTGAGCTGCACAACACATTCCTTATGCAACAGCGCAACATCCTACACACTTCAGTAACCAGAATTCCTCCTCATGTATGCAGGGGATAGCGCTAATACTGTTTGTTTGTTTTTCCCTGACATATAGCCTCATGTGTACAAATATGCATGGGACTTATTTGAAGAGTACTTAGCTCTGCCGGACACTTTAAGAGCTGGTTGCAGAGCCTTGACCTATGAAATTTATTTAATCATCCTCCCTCAAGTGACAGTGATGCTTTGCTGCATCCAATAAAGATTTTCATTGGTTGGAAAATACAGACATAGGGAGGAATTCAATTGTTTCGCGGTCCGCATTTCCCATCTAAAGTGACAGGAGTTCGCGGGCCGCTATGCAATTGTTCCAGATTTTCGTGCTGATTGCGCCCAAAGTGGTCGGGTTTAGCTGCGTAAAGCAGCTAAACCCGACCAAAGTGCTGGGCGCAATCGCGAAAAGTGATGTTTGGGTGCCCAAACATGTCTCTTTTCGCACATTTCAGCTCTCACCCTCCCCTGGGGCTGCGAGCTGAAATGTAGCGCTGTCAGCTGATCGTGCCCGACAGGAGCAAGAATTGAATAGCTCCGTCGGGCGCGATGGGGGCAGGAATCAATTGAATTCCGCCCATAGAAGTATGGGTTTGATTCAGAGATGTACATTAATCATCAGATTAATGTACATCTCTGTTGTCGAGGAGTCTGCACCTGCACCCCCCAAGCTGCATCATGATTGTCATGCTGCAGTGTTTGGGGGGCTGAGCGGGGCCGTGCCTGGTCACCATTCACAGAAATGGGGGCGTGTCAATCCCTTTTTCCAAGAGGGATGAGGCGCGTCTGTGTATGCAAGTTTCTGGCCTCTTAAGTGACCATCACCCGGTTAGGCTGTGGAAAGCTTCAGCTCCCGCAGCGAGCATCGGTCACAATGGTCATTCCAGTTTGTGACGTCGGTCGCAGTGCTGGGATCGCAAAAGCCGCAAGGAGGTGTCGGACACCTTCTGCATTCATATCGGAAATGGACGGAATTGCACAGCCACTGTGTGCGGCTCTGCTTATCTCTCCATCTCTGAATCAGGCCCTATATTAGAAAGCGGTGAAGGCATGTAATGAAATATATTGAGGAACATACAAACTGAAATTCAGTGAAGCAGAGCATCATACAATTCAATCTCTGCAGCAACCCTTCCATCTGGATACAAAGAAACTGGCAGATCTCTTCAGATTGTTATAAGGCCTCCAAATTTGAGTTTGAGTAATTGAAAAAGCACAATATTTTATCTTATTAGACAAGTTGTTGGTCGGGGCTTATGTGAGTCCCAAGTATGTACTTTTATAATTACCAGAGTGATGACGTGCTGACATTATTTGGCTCTGCTTTTTTAATTGTAAACTGCTTCTAAGAAATAGATATGAGTGTGGCTCAATAAATAAGGTAACAGACCTCTCATTGTGTAAATTTATTCAACTCGTACGTATACTTTTATACGTTTGGCCTTGGTACAGATTATTTTTCCACATAGTTCCCATACTTGTCTAAGCATGTGTTCCAACAGTACACCAAGGCATCTATCACTACATAAAAGAAATCAGTGTCAAGCTCCTGAATCAGGAAATGACTGCTTGCTGAACTTCAATGTGTCGATTCGCCTTCCACTCACATGCTTCTTCAATGGTCCAAAGAGATGGAAATCACTCGGTGCCAGGTCAGGGCTGTAGGGAGAATGGTCCAGTACCTCAGGATGGTAGCACCATAACAACTCATGCGTGAGGTTGGCTGAGTGTGGCCTGGCGTTATTGTGCAGCAGTACGACGCCTATTTGCAGCAACCCTGGTTTTCGACGAATTGCTCTTTCAATCAGCTCAGTGTGTCACAATAGCGGACAGCATTCACAGTATCTCCCTTGATGAGGATATCACCAGGATGCACACCCTTGTGGTCCCAAATCTATCACTACATAGAAGAAATCAGTGTTTTGAATTTCTTTGAAGGTAGGGACAATGCTTATTTCTGTGTCATGGCTGGTTACTTCATCTCAGGTGTCACATAATTCACTCATGTTTCATCGCCCTTAACTATGCGCTGCAGGAACTGCACTCCTTCCTCACGGTACTGCATCAAGGTTTTGTGAACTTCTGTAAGTTGCTTTAATTCCCAGTGTGAACACTTCTTCCTGTACCTCAGTTACTCATGAACGATGTTGTGCACAGCACCCACTGAAATGTTCAATTTGTCGGCAATATCACTAACTTGAATAGTGTGTCCTCCTGAACCAGACATTCAGTGTGGCACAAATTGTCATCTGTGGTGGACGTGCTTGGCCAGCTGGATCTCATGTTGAACGTCTGTCCTGCCGTTATCAGAGGCAGTGCACCAAACCTGTTTCCGTAACATGACGTTATCACCGTATACCTCGACAAGTTGGCGGTGAATTTCAGCTGCTGATGTGCCCTTTAGACACAGAAATCGGATCACATTACACGTCTCAATGTTTGACCATGTTTCCCCCAGCGCTGCCATCTTACATTTGATGTTAAGACAGTATGACTGATATGAGGTGCAGTCTAATGGCCATGAGGGAACTAGGGGTCTACCTGCTCTGGCCTGGCAGGAAATTAGATTGAAATAGAGCAGTGGTTCTCAAACTCGGTCCTCAGGGCCCCACACAGGTCACATTTTCCAGGTCACAGAGCAGGTGCACAGGTGTATTAATTACTCACTGACACAGTTTAAAAGATCCACAGGTGGAGCTAATTATTTAACTTGTGAATCTGTGAGGAGACCTGGAAAACATGTACTGTTTGGGGTCCTGAGGACCGAGTTTGAGAACCTGTGAAATAGAGAACATTACACATGTGCGAGGTCTTGTTACCTTACTTATTGAACCACCCTCATACTTTGCTAATTTCATGTGATATTAAAACATAGAAATAATGCATGAAATCTTACACTCCCTGTATTCTTGTGTGTTGTATTTGAGTTTTAATGTAGCAGTTCGAATGGGATTTATAGCCTCTGGAGGAAACTGTTCCTACCTAATCAACATTTTGGAGTATTATATTGGCTTTTCCTTATCTGCATTTTATTTAATCCAACCTGCTTACTTGAGCTGCATAAACTGATTAAACTCTCTATTTTTATTGTAGTTCTAATGAGGATCTGGATGAGATTTCCTCTTCAGATATTCGGTATCTGCTACTCCCAGCTCTTCTAGGTGCATTGACACTGAAGCAGGTGGGTCTGAGTCAGAGATTACAGCACCTTGAGGTCGCCCGATCCTATTTCCTGGACTTTTTAAAAAGATGCCATGAATACAAAGTCTCCAGTTTTAGCCTTCCCACAGAACAGGGAGCAGCCCCACAAGGAGAACAAGCATCCATGCACAATACATGTTCCACAGCACCACCCAATCTGACTGCCATGGCACTGCAGAGGCAGGCCAAGATTGAGAGGTAAGACAGTATGCTTGGTGATCATTAACACCTTACGTTGTACAAATTTAGCCTTGTAGACTCTCCTTATTGGCTCTTTACTAATTTGCTTAAACCTGTGTTACGTAATCAAAGGTATAAGCAAAGGAAGGAGTTGGAGAACAAACTGTCCAGCATGCAGGAGTCAGTGAGAAGTGGCACTGCAGATGAAGAGCAAGTCAGAGAGTTTTACCTTCTTCAGCTGCAGCGCTGGGTCTGCACTGCACTAGAGGAGATAGAGAGCATTGACCAAGAGCTCCCAATGGTGAAAGCGAGGGAAATGATGAAGGTGAGTGTGTTACAGATAATAATATAAAGACAATACAAGGTAAAACCCGAAAAGGAAACACAAAAATGATCCTTATTTTATTGCAGGTGTTTATGTCAATTTAAGCTGTGGGAAATGTCAGTTGATGATAAGTTATTCCTCTAGCAAGGTGATTGGCTGGCTCGTGTGTGTATCATTCTGCTCTGTCACTCCCTTTGCGGTGAACAGACAAAAATGTAAAATGATGGTTCCTGTTGTCATACAGGTCAGAGACAAGCCCTTTATACAGTAATTTAAAAAAACATTATATTGAACTATACTATATATCAAATTCTGATATTAGAAGTGGTCTGTATTTTCAAGAGTTTACATAGAGACTGAACATGGCCTACCTGGGGAAAAAGAAATCTTAAGCAGAGCTACTAGATCCACTGAGGGCCTGATTCGGAGATGGACGGATTTGCAGAGCTGCACAGAAGCGGCTGTACAAATCCATCCATCTCCGATGCAGAAGGAGATGTCAGATGACATCTTGCTGCATTTGCAGTCCCAGCACTGCGACCGATGTCTTCCTGCAGCCTGACCCGGTGCTGGTCGCGTCAGAGGCCAGGAATCTGCGTCCACCGACACAGACCCTGGTCTCGTCCCTCCTGGAAAACGGGGGTAACACTCCGGTTTTCCAGGAATGATGACCAACCATGCCGCCGGTCCACCCCCTAAACGCGCTGCAGCTTGGTGGGTCTGTGAGTGTAATCACAGGACCTGTTCAACGGATCCTGCACTTGTGCAGACTCTGAATCATCGAAGATGTATGTTCATCCGATGATGAACGTACATCTCTGAATCAGGCCCTGAATTCGGTTTGAATCTGGTGATTATGTATTTTATCACCCATACAGGTCAAGTGTTCAATGCAATATGTATATCAGTAAACTAACCTTTATTCCAAGAATAGCCTGGTCCATAGTAAAATAACTTGCTTATACTTAACAATGGTTTAAGTCATCAGCAACACATAAAATTAATAACCATATAAACAGCCTGAGATAATATGGGACACAGCTCATTTATTAATAATATTCAGCACAGAGGACCTTTTGATATGCTAGATATAAACTTTTGCTAGTCCTTTTACAGACTACAAGTACACCTAGGGGCTCGCATACAATTGTATATCATTGATGCAGTGTAATGACTGCTCTCGAGGGGTGAAAGTTATGATTTATGTTTGTTAAGGCCCCTACACACGGAATGATATTGCTAACGATCCGACAGATTGGAACGATAAATCAGCAATATCGTTCCGTGTTTATGCACGATATCGTGCATTGCGTGCTCCCGTGGGGTCGTTCGTCGGTTCGCCTGATCTTTGTGTATGTTCAAATGATCAGGAGAATCGGCATGTTGGGCGGTCAGGCACCGGATCGCACCGTGCGTAGAGAACGCACGATATGTTGACCCTCGGATCGTCTGATGCATCGGTGGGTACACATCGTACTGTGTGTACCCACCTTTACACTTTTGCTGTCCAGAAAACTCTCCACCTATCCATTGTTTAGTGTTCTGCAGACACAATAATTAACTCTACCTTTACTATTCACTTTTAATTCTTAGTATATTATTATTTTTCCTTGTGAAGGTCTCGGTCAATGTGGAAATGCTCGATAAACTCTGGCTGTTTCCATTTTATATAGATTGCATGTCATTGGTGCATGCTGGTACTCAGCAGCAGTTAAACAAAATTCTCCATATAATACTTGCAATATTTGTTGATGTATTGGTCATATTTGGATTGTAGATAGCTTTTTACAGAAAATGAGCATTATAATTTAAGTTGGTTGAAATATATTTTGTTTTGTAAATTGTGATACAAGATGTGTGTCTTTTAAGATAAGGTACCCATGGATATGCAGGACGCGGGCATATAAGAGATGTCCACATGAGACCTTTAGTAGTCCTGATATACTGTATACGTTTAGGATTACTACCTAAATGTATTTAATGATTTAATCCTTAGTTTGGGAATTGAAGTGCTGTTCTTATTGCAATATATCAAAACTTATATACAGTCAGGTGCATAAATATTGGGACATTGACAGAATTTTCATATTTTGGCCTCTATTCACCACCACAATGGCTTTGAAATGAAACAAACAAGATGTGCTTTAACTGCAGACTTTCAGATTTAATTTGAGGGTAATTACATCCAAATCAGGTGAATGGTGTAGGAATTACAACGGTTTCTATATATGCCTCCCACTTTTTAAGGGGCCAAAAGTAATGGGACAAACTAAACAATCCTAAATCTAACTTTTACTTTTTAATACTTTCTTGCAAATCCTTTGCAGGCAATTACAGCCTGAAGTCTGGAACGCATAGACATCACCTGACGCTGGGTTTCATCCCTGGTGATGCTCTGCCAGGCCTCCACTGCAAATGTCTTCAGTTCCTGCTTGTTCTTAGGGCATTTTCCCTTCAGTTTTGTCTTCATCAAGTGAAATGCATGCTCAATCAGATTCAGGTCAGGGGATTGACTTGGCCATTGCATAACATTCCACTTTTTAGCCTTAAAAAACTCTTTGGTTGCTTTTGCAGTATGCTTCGGGTCATTGTCCATCTGCACTATGAAGCGCCGTCCAATGAGTTCTGAAGCATTTGACTGAATATGAGCGTATAATATTGCCCGAAACACTTCAGAATTCATTCTGCTGATTTTGTCAGCAGTCACATCATCAATAAATACAAGGGAACCAGTTCCATTGGCAGCCATACATGCCCACGCCATGACACTACCACCACCATGCTTCACTGATGAGGTGGTATGTTTTGGATCATGAGCAGTTCCTTTTCTTCTCCGTACTCTTCTCTTCCTATCACTCTGGTACAAGTTGATCTTTGTCTCTTCTGTCCATAGGATGTTGTTCCAGAACTGTAATGACTTTTTTAGATGTTGTTTGGCAAACTCTAATCTAGTCTTCCTGTTTTTGATGCTCACCAATGGTTTACATCTTGTGGTGAATCCTCTATATTCACTCTTGTGAAGTCTTCTCTTGATTGTTGACTTTGACACATATACACCTACCTCCTGGAGAGTGTTCTTGATTTGGCCAACTATTGTGAAGTGGTTTTCTTCACCAGGGAAATAATTCTTCTGTCATCCACCACAGTTGTTTTCCGTGATCTTCCGGGTCTTTTGGTGTTGCTGAGCTTTCCGGTGTGTTCTTTCTTGTTAAGAATGTTCCAAACAGTTGATTTGGCCACACCTAATGTTTTTGCTATCTCTCTGATGGGTTTGTTTTGATTTTTCAGCCTAATGATGGCTTGCTTCACTGATAGTGACAGCTCTTTGGATCTCATATTGAGAGTCGGCAGCAAACTGATTCCAAATGCAAATGTCACACCTAGAATCAACTCCAGACCTTTTACCTGCTTCATTGATAATGAAATAATGAGGGAATAGCCCACACCTGTCTATGAAATAGCTTTTGAGTTGATAGTCCCATTACTTTTGGCCCCTTAAAAAGTGGGAGGCACATATAGAAACCGTTGTAATTCCTACACCGTTCACCTGATTTGGATGTAATTACCCTCAAATTTAATCTGAAAGTCTGCAGTTAAAGCACATCTTGTTTGTTTCATTTCAAAGCCATTGTGGTGGTAAATAGAGGCCAAAATATGAAAATTCTGTCAATGTCCCAATATTTATGCACCTGACTGTATATTGTACTTGTTTAACATTATTTTATCTTGGAAATGATTTTTATTAGGTTTTACAAAAAATAATTAAATGGAGGGATACAGAAAGAGAGGATGAAATGGGTTGTAAATAATAAATAAAACCATATAAAGGTGCCCATCCACTAGACGATTAAATTGAACGATAACGATTTGCAAACGATTTATGAACAATTGAATGATAACGTTAAGTAAAATGTCTATAATGACCAGCAATGCGCGCTCCCGCTGGTCGTTTAGACATCTATCATCAGGCAAACATGCTGGACAACCTGATGATAACGTCAGGTTCAGCATGTTTGCAGATGAACGATGTGCCTACACTGAACGACTGCTCGCTCAGTGTAGGCACATCACAGACTGACAAACGACTGCACGATTACAATGTCGTAATCGTGCAGTCGTTTTCATATCTTTCAGTGGATGGGCACCTAAAGTGGCAACGGGGTAGTAGTCATGGGCAGGTGTCCAAAAAGGGCCTCAGTAATGAATATTATTTTTTTCTTCATGTAGGCAGTGGAGGTCTCTCAGCGGCCACGTCCCACAAGGCCGCCCATGAAACCCTTTATCCTGACACGTGATGCCCTCCAAGCCAAGTATGTGCTTTCTGTGAATTTTTTATTTTATTTCTCTTATTAGCCAGTTATTTATGTTTTGTCCCCACAAAGATTTGCATGATCTCTCCATATTTTGCATTTCTTACAAACACTTTTACCCATAGGGTCTTTGGAGCAGGCTATCCAAGTCTCCCTACCATGACTGTTGATGACTGGTATGAGCAGCATCGAAGTAAAGGAGTTCTTCCCGATCAAGGGGTTATCAATAAAACCGCAGGTATATAATTAGACAGTACAAACAAATAAACATACAGTTGCTGCTGACCATCATTAATGTGACATTCGCCTTTCAGGATGCTTCGTGTACTAATAAATGCATTTCTGAATATGGGCCGAAAAGCGGAATGAATTTGCCTGTTTTGACGCGATGTTTTCTCCATGCGCGTCCCCGCTCTTCGTCCGATTCAATTGTAAAACAGGCAAAAACGCAGATAGGCAAATGATGTACAAAGTGAAACTAGCGAAAAGCACATCTGTTTTTGGGGGAAATCAGTCTGTACAGGTTGAGTCTCCGATATCCAAAATGCTTGGGACCAGGGGTATTTTGGATAATGGAATATTCCGTATTTTGGAATATTTGCATATCATAATGATATATATTGGGAATGGGACCCCAATATACACACAGAATACATTTATGTATTATATACACCTTATACACACAGCCTGCATTTAATTTTATACAATATTTTTAATAATTTGTGCCTTAGACAAAGTTTGTGTACATTAAACCATCAAAAATCAAAGGTTTCATTATCTCAGTCATGCCAGAATAATTCCGTATTTCGGAATATTTGGATATGGGAGACTCAACCTGTACCTCATAAAAAGCTTCAGTGACCCTGGGAATCAATATAGAATAGTAGTAGTAACTCCTAATAAAAGTATTTAGTGACCTTACTTTGAGGCAAAGGGCTGTTATTTGCATATGTCTGGAAAAATTATAGAAAGCAATGTTTTTTCAGCAAAATAAGTACCGTAGTAAAATTTGGGGTACATGAAAATGGGTACTAATAAATTTTGATGTCTCTCTAAAATGAAGATTTAAAAAACCTTAAAAATACACCTTCTGCAGCCTCTTGCAATCTCAAAAACACCTGTCTCATCCGTATAGCCCCCCAAAGTACCAGGCCTCCCACTTTTACCCATTTTTCCAACACTTACATTTTTGCCCCTAAAATAACAGGTTATTTTTGGGGTGTTTTTAAAAAAAAATTAGTAATTTTTTTTTTTTTTGACTGATTAGTCGTTAAAGGGGGTGTCCAAAGGGTTCTGGATCAAATCCCCACATTTGCACGCCAAAATAGCGACTTTGCACTTCCAGTTCACCACCTATATGTGGAGAAACTTTTTTTTCCTATTTTTCCCATGTAAAGTTTTTGCGTAGGCGAAAACATTCTGCAATTGAATACGGAGAAAAGTGCAAATTGGCGAAAACTTTTCTCCAAGCGGCATTTTTCGTAGCTAATTGAATTCGGCTCTATGTTGGAGTTATCACTTGTGCTTTGCAATAAGGGTGGTGGAGGCATTAGTAGTGTGGATGATGGCAACTTATTGGGTACAGCTCGATTTTGAAGCTCCCTTATTGTATATTATTATGTGTAGATGAGGACCAGGAAGCAGCTGAAAAGGAGCGTAAAGAGGAGGAAGATGATCCAGAGACGTTGCAGAAGGCTCGTAACTGGGATGACTGGAAGGATACCCATCCACGTGGATATGGCAACCGCAAGAACATGGGTTGAGATACATGCAGTGTTTTCGACTGACCTCTTTGAGGACCTCTGCACGATTGATGGGTTCTCCCTTTGGGATGTTTTGTTTGCATAAGACTGGAGTGCACCAGGGATAGCCACATACAGGGTTGTATCAGTTTCTAATAATGTGTGTGCCTCTTCCTGCTGCCCTCAAAGTAGTCTGTCCCATCACATGATTATTGAACTTCTCTTTTGTATTTATTTTTGGGTATATTTTTCTCATTGTTTCCCCTTTGTTTTTATTTAATAAAAAAAAAAAAAAGTTTTGTTGCCTGTGTCTACACATCATGTTGGCATGCTTGTACCTACAGAGGCTTCACTGTATGCAGTCCCATTTGTTGAACAGACCCCTACATACAAATATCTCATATGTTTTTCCTTATTAACTTAGACATAAAAAAGAAAAGGTTTGCTACAGGAGGTTACAAACCTTTTCATCTCTTCATTTTTTTTGTTGTCTAATAAACAATCTTACACTTTAACATTAAAGAAAAAAGATATTACAAATCTTTTAAGGTTTTTCTTCTGATCAAATCACGAGTACTTCCATAGAATGTATAAATATACTGGTACAAAAAACAATATACAAGGAAGGTTTAAATCATATAAAGCTATTTTAGCAGTTTACAATTGCATTAACAATCCGAATACATTTGTAGATGTTCGTATTAGTGCAAAGTATATCCAAAAGTCAAAATATCTGTCATATAAAAATGACAAATTTCTTTGAACTTATGCTGGCTTTAAGTAAAGAGTATTATTATGCTTGTCTCAAAGATGTGCACACTCTTATTATTGGGGTACAGCTCGACCTTCCACGTATTGCCGCAATCCAACTCTTACCGCTCCGTAGCTCCCGGGAACCTAACTCCGTGCCAGTGAAGAGACTGGCCTCTTTAGAGATAGCGTGTCTCTGTAGTTTGGGTTGCGGTGGGGCACAGTGGAGTAGTACAGTGTTCGGGAGGGAGTCTGTCCCAGACAGGTAATACAGGAAGGATTAAGTAAATTTCAGCGTCTGTCAATTCGGGGTCCCCCCTTATGCGTTTCTCCGCCTTGAATAGTTTCGGTTTCCTCAAACGGTTTAGACAAAGAATCTTTGTCTAAACCCTTTGTCTTGACGAACTCCCTCTCTCCCGAAAACTGTGCCACTCCACTGCACCCCTCCGTTACCCAAACTACGGAGACATGCCGGCACACTATTGTCTAAAGAGGACAACCTCGTCCCGCTTCACTGGCACAGAGTTAAGTTCCGGGAGATATGTAGCTGTAAGAGTTGGGTTGCGGCAGCATGGGGGGAGGTCGAGCTGTACCCCAACAATGGAGTGTGCACACCCCTGAGACAAGCACAATAATACCCTTTACTTAAAGCCAGCATAAGTTCAAAGAACTTTGTCTTTTTTATATTCCGGATCAAACTGCTAATATTATTTCTACTTCAGGGTCCATAGGGTTCCACAGGATACCTTGGGGTATAGGCGATGGCGGCAGACATCGGGCACCTCCAGAGTTAATTTTTCAGCCTCCCGGATGCACTGGGGTCCCTCTCCTATACCCCGCCCCCGAGCCAAGGCAAATCAGTTTCGTAGGTGTCTGGCTCTGAGTCGGATCACCTCTTCAGAGGTGTGCTGTTGGACAGCCCCTGAAGTTTCTTCCAGCAGCTTTTGCTGCGATATGAGCGGGCAGCATGGACAAGCTAATTAGAGGTCCATGCTGCCGCTCCTTCACCCCGCCGGGCCAGAACGCCGGTACTGATCCGGGGACGCTGGCGGGTACAAGGGTCTCAGCTAGTGGGACCCCGGTATTCCAGAATGTGGCCGGATTCACGGGGATTCAGGTAAATGGCGGGAACCCGCGGTGTGTTACCGCCGATTCACAGGCTGCGTGTGGAGTAAGGTACTGATCCTCCGCTTCCACTAGACCACCAGGGACGGCGGGCTGCAGTAGTATGGAAAATGCTCCAGCGTCCCAGGAGTTAATAGTATGCCAGGGGTGTGTGCGTTCACTGTCTCACAGGCGGCGCCTACCCCGCTGCACAGTGCCTTTCCACAGTGGTCAGGCAGGCTGTGGCAGCGTTCCTCCCCCGGGCCTGTCTCCTATCCGCTCCTCGGCGGCCATTTTATACAAGTGGCGAACGCTGCTGGATTCTGATACAGGGGGCATCGCAGTCCGGGTCCCCCGCATACCTCTCCTCCAGCATTGTTTCCTACCAGGCTCTGCGTAGTTGATCATAGTGCTTGTAGTGCAGGTGATTTATTTCTGGATTGTATGTGACTATATGCTAGCGCTGTCTGACTGTACTTCACGTCTGACTTGTCAGCCATTTTACTATCCCTGTCTTTCTCTCCCTTGCAGTGCGGTGCTGCTGGATGCTTCTTGCCTCACAGTTAAAATGAAAAGTGTTTTTCTGTGTGGTGCATCACATACACATCGTTTACACTCATCCTGTCTGAGAGTGAACGTGGTTATTCTCCGCTGCTAAAACGTACCACATGCTCAGTACTGTTAGCGGAGGGTGATGTGAACACTGAGGGTTTCTCACATTTATATAACATGTATTTGTGAGAATTGGTATTGCACTCTGCCATATTTATGCAGTAAGTTCCTGCGGCTTGACAAGCATCGGACAGGCCTAGTATTTTGCTTTACTACTATAATGTGTATATATGTATGTATATGCTATGTGGTCGCATTATACCCAGTGCATGCTGTGTGCTGTTACCATGCGGTTGTGCCTGCAGGTATGACGCACACCCTGCTGCTCCACTCTACCTGTTACGAGGCAGGTACGTGAGGAGAAACGGCTAATTCTCCCTCCCTGGTAGTTCACGCAGTGTTCACAGTAGTGTCTCTCGCTCGCTCTACCTTTGTACAGACTGACTACTATCTCCAGTCCATGTTGCAGGGATTTCCCTTAAGCCAACATGGGGCACGCTTTAGGCGGAATCCGCATATTGTGCCCTTTTGCCTACTCTTCGCTTTGGCGATGAAGTTTCGTGTATATGCCACACTAGGTAGGCGGTCTTGGATTCGCCAAAGCGAAACTTTATCGCTGGCGCAATACTTTTTCGCCTGCGCAATATTTTTTCACCAAAGCGATACTTTTTCGCCAAAGCAAGACCTTTTCGCAAATGCGAGGTTTCGCGGGCCCGAAACTTTTATGTGTAAAGGGTATTCTGCAAATTCCCTTCGTCAGTGATATCATAGGAATGTTAGCTGCAGGTTATCCATTTCCTGTAGTTCATTACATGCCTAGTGAGTACTGCAACCTTGCCTATGTTCTCTCGAATGCTACGTATCGCAAAGTGGTACTTTGGTGGAAGTCCATATACTCCCTTACAGAGGGGGGCTTCCAGACCAGCTATGACTAAGCTGGGTAGCCAGAGAATGGAACAGGGGGCAGATGCCTTGGATCCATATATGTTAATGAGGCAGCCTTTGTTATAGGTCTCCTCACTTCTAGAATTTCCTCAGCAGCAGTGGCGGCGCTCATGGAGATCTGATGCAGACTCCAAGAAAGGGTTGGAATGCTTACCCTTTAATGGTGAGGTCCTCTTTGGCCCTGATCTGAGGAAAAAAATCAAATAAAATTGTGAGCACTTTGGCAGCAGCTAAATCCGCATGTCTGCCATCGGCCCAAGTTCCTTCAGGGTCTGGGACTTTGTCCTTTTGGCCCTGTTGGGCCCAGGGTAAGTCCAGAAAACAGGGTGGGAGGCCGACTTCTTCAGTTCGCCCAGTGCTGGTATCAGACTACTACAGACACTTGGGTAGGAGAAGTGATCTCTCACGGGTACGCCCTCTCCTTCCACAGAAATTCTCCCAGCCGGTCCACAGGCCTTCAGTCAGTTCAAGACAAGGCCTTGGAATTCCAGAAAGTAGGGCACTCTATATGCTCCAAGCGGGGGTTATAGTGCCTGTTTCGTTGCCTCTGAGAGGAACAGGATTTTACATCCAACCCCTTTCTGGTTCTGACACTCAATGGGTTCTAACGGCCTATTCGCAACCTCAGTCCCTCAACAAGTCTTTGAGGGTCCTTTAGTTCAGGATGGAGACCCTGCGTTCCATCGTATTGGCTGTGGAGCCAGGTAATTTTATGGTGTCCTTGGACATTCAGAATGCCTACCTGCATGACCCAGTTGCTTTAGCTCACCAGCAGTTCCTCAGGTTCGCAGTGGTCAATCAACATTTCCAGTTTCAGGTACTGCCCTTTGGCATTTCCACAGCACCTCGGGTGTTTACCAAGGTTATGGCAGCCCATCTGCGGAGGCAGGGAGTCCGCCTGTTACCCTATCTGGACGACCTTCTGCTATTAGCAGGGTCTATGGGGGTACTTCAGGGCCACCTGCAACGGACAATATCTGTGTTGCAGAATCATGGCTGGCTGATAAACTGGAAGTGGTTCCTCACAGACAATGAAGGATCTTTATGACAGAGGAAAAGATCTCTGCGTTACAGGCAAAGATTCATATTTGTCTTCAGAGTCTCCGAGTGTCCCTTCACTCTGCAATGAGGTTACTTCGATCCATGGTGTCGAAGTTCACCATGGTAGAGTATGCCCAGTTTTCACTCCAGACCTCTGCAGAAGTTGATCTTCTCCAGATGGAATGGGTTGCCCCATCGGATAAAGACACTGACAATGGTGCTTTCTCCAGAGGTACGGCTGTCTCTGGCCTGGTGGCAACAGACGCCCCCCTTTTGGATCTAGGACTAGGTCCTCATGACGAAGGACGCCAGTCTCTGACTTTGGGTGGCTGTGACAGGTCCACACTTCTTTAGGGAAGGTGGATGACAGCAGAATCTGCTCTTCCAATCAACATATTGGTACTTCGAGCGGTATTCAGAGCTCTTCAGTAAGCTAGACTAGTTCTTCACGGAAACACAAACACAATGTATTCAGTGCACTATCCCTCTATGTAAAATGAATGAGAATCAAGTGTATAATGTAGTAAAAAAAAAAAAAAATGTCATTTAGTTCTTGACGGAAAACCCGTACAAGTCCAGTCAGACATTGCTTCGGCCAGAAGGGTGTCGGATTTGGGGGCTCTCTCATGTCGCCCTCCCTTTCTGATTTTTCATAGGGACAGGGTGGTGCTTCGCACTTGCCCTGGTTTCCTACCTTAGGTGGAAATTGTAGTGCCGGCCTTTAATTCCCCAGACCTCTCAGCTGGTGAGGCCTCGTTGGACGTGGTATGTGCTCTAAGGATTTATGTTGACCGTACCAATTAATTTCGGACGTCGGACTTTTTGTCGTCCTATGGTTTCCGTAAGAAAGGTTGGCCTGCCACTAAGCAGACTTTGGCAGGGTGGATTCGCATGGCGATTTCTGAGGCTTACATTCATTAGGGCCTTCCTGTACCATCCTCTGTTAAAGCTCATTCTACTCGGTCTGTGGGTCCTTCGTGGGCAGGTCGTCGTGGTGCCTCTGCTGCTCAGCTCTACAAGGCAGCCACGTGGTCTTCTGTCCATGCATTTGATACCTTCGCCTCTCAGGATGCTTCCTTCAGGCGGTGGATTCTCCTTTCAGCACAGGAGCATCCCCACCCTTAAAGGATACTCTTTGGGACATCCACATTTGAGATATGGTAAGAACTTACCCTTGTTATCTCTACGAAGTCCATAAGGTTCCTCAGGAATCCCGCCCTGTCGCACCTGTACTGAAGATGGGCTTTGTTCTGGTCACCGGTTTTTCCGTCTCCTTTCTGATGAGAATGTGATTCTTGTGTGTTCCAGACTTTCTTGTCTCTCTTTCTTCTCCTCCTCCAGCCTATGGCTAGTTACGTAACTGATTTGCCTTCGTTCAGGGGCAGGGTATAGGAGAGGGACCCCAGTGCACCCTGGGAGGCTGAAAAATTAACTCTGAGGTGCCCGATGTCTGCCGCCATCGCCTATACCCCGAGGTATCCTGTGGAACCCTATGGACTTCGTAGAAATAGAGATAACAAGGGTAAGTTCTTACCATAGCTCATATTTTCTGGCAACTTTTGGACATACTGTGCACTAATTCTAACATCTACAAATGCTTTGGGATTGGTAAAGCTATTTTAGCAGTTTATAACTGCATTATATGATTTAAACCTTCCTTGCATACTGTTTTTTGTACCAGTATATTTATACATTTCCCTTTCTTTTTTTTTTTTTTTTTTTAACAATAAATTGTTATTATTTTATGCTAATCTGTAGTGCTCTTTGAGGATTTATAAAAAAAATTGTTGTTCTCCTACTAGTAGGATTTGGAGAGTTATTGTGCGCCAGATATTCACCTTCATCCAGTCTTCTGTGGTCTGATCACCATCATAACTCTTATCCATTCTCAAGATTCATAATACATGGAATACAGTTAGACCATAAAGGCTCAAAGCAATTAATCCAAATAATGATACACACACACACACACACACATCTATAACTATTTTGTGTACTTGCATTTCTGCAAACTTGGCTGTGATTCTAATTAATAACTTTAATTGAGCACTGAGTAACATAATATACAGTTTGGACACACATGTAAGTCCCGAATTGGACAAGATGTAACATAGTTAAGTTCTATTAGTGCTTATGAAAGATGATCACATACACGAAAAAAAGTTGATTTTTCACTTGTACTAAGGGCCTGATTCAGCTTTGGGAATAGAGTGAGATATCTCATTCAAATGATCATCTTGGTGAAACCATGCTGCACTGCAGGAGAGGCAGATTTAAAATGTGCAGAGAGATTTATATTTGGGAAGGAGGTGTCCAAACTGACATCTAAAGTGCAGTGTAATAATAAAGCTGTGCAGTATTTGTGGGCTACATGTAAAAGCAGCCAGTATTTACCCTAAATGCAAAAAAAAAATAAAAAAATATGTATTTACACCCCTTGCATTTCTCACTCTATTCCCAACTCTGAATCAGGCCCTAAAGGTGCCCACACACATAGCGATCTGCACACGATCCCACGATGTGTGCAATTTCCCCTGAACTCTCCCCCGTCAGCTCCCCAGCAGTCCTACACACGATTTGGAGTAAAAAGTATCCAATCTGACTTAAGATCTATCTTGCATCTTAAATTTTTTTTTTTCCAGTGCATCGGCTCCCAGATTGTCAGATCTGCCCTACTGCACGGCAGATCTGACGATGCGATGTGCGACCAGCGGGGACGTGCATCGTGATCGTGAGTGAGGACTCACAATTTACTCTCAACTTGGCCATATTTTACACGATCTGTCGTTCCAATGTGTCGGAATCGGACAGATCTGGTAAAATATCGCTAAGTGTGTGGCCAGCTTAAGTCTTTAAGGGACATGTTCTAACAATTAAAGAGTCTTCGTTGATCTACACTGGAGATGCCATGTCAGCAGAAATCTTATTGCGACAATTGCAACCACTCTTTAAAGAAAAGACCATTACGGAGTCTAATAGGAAGACTTGCTTGATAAATAATGGTATAAACAGTCTGGGGAAGCAGGCAGTTTGCCCATGAAACATGTCACTAGTTTTATGCGTATCCTATCCTGACAAGCCATAGAAGAAATGCTGACTGCCTATCCTTGATACTGTATTATAAGATTTCAGTAAATTCAAGTTGAAGGCACAACTCTTCAATTATTAGAACATGTGCCTTAATGATTTATTGCAAGTGCCCTTTCTTAAAGGGGTTCTTGGATTCCTCTTTCTTTTGGGCAGTAAGCACTAAGGATTCATTGTATTTTCCTTCAGTGAGTGGGTGCGAATCACCCCCTTCCAGCCGTACAAACATGGCTGCTACTGATACCTATGAGTTTGAATAAAGTAGTGTTGAGTATTGTGATTGTTTTAGAGGCCATGCAAGCGGCAGTATAGTATTAAACATTGCCAGTGTGCGTGTGTCCCCCGCATTCTTTACATAGTACTAAAGTTTCACTTCAGCCACTTCAGACATTTTGTAATGTTGCATGATCAAATGTTCCTTGCGTAAATGTAAAGTACATATGAATTCATTGTTTATTGAACCTGCAATGCAGGGATTATATAACTTTGGAAACAATGTTGAAAAAGAAGGAATGTGCAGTACACAATAATAAACAGAACACAAACACTCCTTGTATATGCAATAACCCATATAAACTTGAATTGTTTATTGCATGTACCAGAAGAACTGCTGGGTTCCTGTTTATCTCTTTGGCCCTTATATACTTACACCTGCATCTTTCTATTCTACTCTACATAATCCCTTGTAAACCTCATTTTGTGGTGTTATTTTTCCCTCCAGCACACATCTTAACTGTCACCATGTAAAAAAGATTTTCCTAGTGTACCACTCTCCCTAGCCACAGCTCATTGGGGAGCTGTGCTCTTACAGCCCTGGCTAATGAGAGGGGTGTTGAATGGATGACTAAATGTGAGTGTCCTCCCACTCGCACACCCTTTTCTTCAGGGTACATAGGGATCCACAGGGATACCATGGTTGGAGACCAGGCACCAAACAGTTAAAGCTTCAGCTCTCAGATTGCCTCGGGGTCCTCCATATATACCCCGCCCCTAGCCATAGGACTTCAGTTGTTCGTTGGGGGTTCTGCAGGATCAAGACGCACCTTTGTAACGGGACTACTCTGGCAGTCCTAAGCTTTTATTTTATGTTGGGTTGGCAGTACTAAGCTTATGAATTAAGACAAATATACTGCGACTCCATCTATCTCCGCTGGGCCGCAACGCCAGTAACTGGGCTGGTGATTTCGGTGGGTCGCGGCTAGCTGCAATGCTGCAACTGGACGCACTGAGATGTAAGTTAAGGCGATTCCTCGCTTACGGAGAATCGCATGTGGCAGTCCTTGCTTCTGATGACAGAGACGCACCAGAAGCCACTGCTGTCAGGGCACGGCATTGTCCACGTACTCACTACACCACCGGCGCCTTATCGTCTGACGCCAGGGATCAGCAGAAGACGCTTCTGCTGCCACGAGGCCAGCTTACCTGGCTGGTTAACGCAGCTTAGGGGTGGTAGGTGCTTCCTCTGGCAGCTCCGACCCAGACGCAGTCCCTATGAAGAGTTTCACGCGTCTGGATTGCTCCGCCTACTCTCCACGTGTTTATGAGACGCTCACTGTCCATGCTCAGTGCGCCCTGTAGCTTTTGGACTCAGGAGGGTTTGGGTCAGTCTCCCTGTATACCTTTGGTTAAGGCAGTGGTTTCCAAACTTTTTTGAATCACGGCACCCTAGAGTATCGGCATTGTTTTCACGGCACCCCTAAGCCAAAAGTAGTTGTTGAGAAATTCAGGAAAATGTAGTAAAGTAGTGAAATGAAGTAAATTGTGCTGACCTGTCATCCTTAGCTTCAGTTATGTGGTGGTGGACAGGTTTGAGCTTCTGTTTATCCACATATTTACATTACATTGGCCATAAATAATTTTATTTGGTGCTGGACCACCAACTTGAGGCACCCCTGAAAGTGTCCCAAGGCACCCCAGGGTGCACCGGCGAACAGTTTTGGAACCACTGGGTTAAGTTATATAGTGCTCTTTAATCCTACCATTCCTTTGTGTTTGTGTAGTTGATTTAGAGTCGATTGTAATTTTATTGCATATGCAATGTATGTGACTGTTTGCTAGCTGCTGTATTGACACTGGGCCTGATTGAGACCCGGTCGCAAGCGCTGAGCACTCGCAACCGGGTCGATGGTGGCCCAGAGCGCATGCGCACGACAGAGCCGGCTCCGTCGTGCGCATGCGCGAGACCCAGATAGCGACGGGCAATCCGTCACTCCGGGTCTCGCACCAAAGGGGGCGTGCTGTCCATGTTGAGTGACAGCACGCCCCCTTTGGTGGGCAGGCCGGGGGGGTGGCTGCCCAGATGGAGGTGTTCCCATGAGAACACCTACCGTTTGGAGGCGGCCCCACTGATATCACAAGAGATGTCAGTGGGAGAGCTTTCGGCTCTGTTTGAGCCGAAAGCTCTCTGGGGCTTGCGGCCACGAGACCCTACCACAAGGGTCTCGTCACAAGCCTGATGGTCGCGATGGTCTTGACCATCGCGATCATCATCCTGGTCGCTCGCATTAGCTGTGGGTAGCAACCCACAGCAATGCGAGCGGCAAGGAGCCCGCTCCATAAAAAAAAAAAAAAGACGCCCTGATTCAGAGCGAGCGCTCTGTCAGAGCGTCCGGCTCTGAATCAGGGCCACTGTCTTTTATTTATGTCTGTCAATTATAACGATCACTGTTTTTTCTCTCTGTCCTCTTGGGATGGAGGTTTTTCCCTGAGTACTTCACATTCATTTAGATTTTTTAGATAGAGATACAGGTGGGGGAGGCCTCTGTGCTGGTTTCATGTAAAGCATGTATGACTTATTTGTCCCCTCAGGACATTAAGGATGGTTTGTGTGTTGTCTGTCCTAGAGCCACCTAACCAGTCCAATGTACATGTGCCTGGACTAGAGCCTTCTTGGGTATCCTCTTTTTCACAGGTAATGAAGCAGTTTGGATCGTATGGCTGCTCCCACAATGCCTCCTTGAATGGGGTGTCCACAGCATGCTATGTTTGCACCTCCTATGCATTTTTCCTGGAAGGATGTTGATGGCCATTCTAGTCAGAGTATGGTACCATCTAATGCTGATAGCAGACCGGTAGGTACTAAGGCGCTAGGTGCAAGTTAGCTTTTTATCAGTCTGTTCAACATATGGATTCAGATGATGCGCAAAGTTTCTCTCCAGGGTCTAGCTCGGGGGAGGAGGACCATCCAGCTACAGTGGATGTTCCTTCTTTAGTGAAGTCGGTTAAATCAATCCTAGACATTCAGGATGATGAAGCAGCTCACAATAAGAAGGCTCCAGTGTTTAATCACCACCGGAAGGTGGTCAAAACGGAGTTCCCTGTATCTGAACAGCTCACTGAGCTTATGAATGAGGCATGGGGTAACCCTGACAAACGTTTTTATCTGAATAAGAGAATAACAGTTGTATTCTTTCACGGCTTCTGTATGTACTAAGCAGGAGATACCTCCTACTGTGGATGCTCATATGATGCATTTGATCAGAATGCTACATTGCATATTCAGTCTGCATCCTCCCTGAAGGATTCCACGGATAAAAAAGATTGAAGCATGTCTTAAGACGATCTTTCATCATCTGGAGCTGTTACTTGTCCAGCTATGGCTGGAGCCTGGGTAGCCAAAGCTGTTAAAGAATGGATGGGATCATTGGAATATTCTCTACCAAATGCTACCATAAAATGATATAGATCTCCCATATATGGGAAGCGGCTGCTGTAGATGCTGGAATTTTAGGCTCTAAAGCATCAGCAGCTTCAATAGTGGCACGCAGGGCCCTTTGGTTAAGATCCTGTAAAGCTGATACAGGATCAAAGAAGGCACTGGAAGTTTTACCTTTCTATGGAAAAGTACTTTTTGGAGCATAGTTATATAATATAATAAAATAATTAATAGCTACTCTGGCAGCTTCAAAGTCAGCAGGTCTGCCATCTATGGTGACTGTAAAGTCTAGGCAGGTTTCTTTTTGGTCCTTCAGTTCTCAGGGACGAGCAAGGGAACAGCCTTCCTCTAAGACGTCTAGTTTTCACAAAATATTAAGGCAACAAACTAAGAAGTCTGGCCCAGCAAGACATCCAGCTTCTAAACCAGACCACAAACCCTCTGCCTGATGGGGTGGGCCTCCTCCTGGGGGTTCCCAGGGTGGGAGACCGACTTCTTTAGTTTGCGGATTGTTGGCCTCAAACAACAACAGATGCCTGGGTCCAAGAAGTGGTCTCTCAGGGGTATGCCCTCACTTTCAGGAAGAATCCTCCCCTGAAGTTCTTTTGCACAGATCCTCCAGCAGATGCATTAAAGGCTTTGGCCCTTCAGGAATCCATTCACTCCCTGCTGCAGGTGAGGGTAATAGTCCCGGTTCCTGTGTCTCAAGGGGTTTTTCCAATCTATTTCTGGTTCAGAAACCGAATGGGGCTTATTGTCCTATACTGGATCTAAAAACCCTCAACAGGTTTGTCCATGTACCCAAGTTTCGTATGGAAACTCTCCGATCAATTATTTAGGCAATGGAGCCGGGGGATTACATGGTTTCCCTGGACATTCAGGATGCATGTCTGTATGCTCCTATTATACCATCCCAGCAGCAATTTTTATGGTTTGCTGTCATTCAGCAACATTACCAATTACGGCTCTACCCTTTGGTCTAGCTATGGCTCCCTGGGTATTTACCAAAATAATGGTATGACAGCCTATCTCAGGCGTCAGGGAGTCAGAATTCTGCCATATCTGGACGACTTTCTGATAATACTACAGACTCCGGTTGTTTTACAAAACCATCTTCATCTGACCATAGCCTGCTTACAAAAGCACGGCTGGATCATCAATTGGAAGATATTATCACTTTCTCCAACACAGCAGACGGTACATCTGGGAGCTCTTCTAGATTCTCGGGCACAGACTGTTTCTGCCAGAAGACAAGATTGTGGCCCTTTCATTGCAAATACGCAAGCAAAGGGTATCCATTCTGTTAGCGATGCAGGTCCTGGGATCAATGGTTTCCACCTTCGATATGATGGTGTATGTCCAGTTCCATTCCAGGCCTCTGCAAAGATTGATTCTCTCCAAGTGGAATGGACAGTATCATCGAATAAAGTCCCAGAGGATCCTTTTACTCCAGAGGTTCGTCACTCCCTCCTGTGATGGCTGAGAAAGGATCATCTGAAGGGCATCCATTTTGGATTTCAAATTGGGTGCTTCTCACCACAGATGCCAGTCTTTGCAGATGGGGAGCAGTGACAGGTCATCACACCTTTCAGGGAAGATGGACAAATCAGGAAAGTTATCTGCCAATAAACCTTCTGGCACTGCGAGCAGTGTACAAAGCACTTGTTATGGCGCAGGACCTGCTC
Organism: Taudactylus pleione; assembly: GCA_031769625.1. Taxonomy (NCBI): domain Eukaryota; kingdom Metazoa; phylum Chordata; class Amphibia; order Anura; family Myobatrachidae; genus Taudactylus; species Taudactylus pleione. Next base: position 2,268,212 of record JAUIMM010000373.1, on the reverse strand, counting down.
CAGGGCAAGCCGGTCCAGATCCAGTCCCACAATGTGACAACAGTGGCCTACCTCAATCATCAAGGAGGCACAAGAAGTTACACAGCCATGAAAGAGGTGACAAAGGTTCTGATTTGGGCAGCAAATCATCTTTCGGCCATCTCGGCAATATTCATACCGGGAGTACTAAGTTGGGAAGCAGACTTCCTAAGTCGACAGGGCATACATGCTGGAGAGTGGTCTCTCCATCCGGGAGTGTTTCAGCTCCTGGTAAATAAATGGGGTCTACCAGAGATCTCATGGCATCACGTCACAACCGCAAGGTCCCCATGTACGGGTCCAGAGCCCTATCAGCAGCCTTCGCGGTCGCACTGGCAGTAAGATGGGACGTCAAGCTGGTGTATCTCTTTCCTCCGATCTCCCTCCTCCCAAGAGTTCTCAGGAAATTCAAGCAGGAAGGCGGAGCAGTAATACTGGTGGCTCAGGCTTGGCCCAGACGGCATTGGTTCACCGACATATAGAATCTGTCCGTAGATGGTCCATATCCTCTTCCACTATGGCAGGATCTGCTAATGCAGGGCTCCTACAAATATCCGGACTTACCTTGTCTGGCTTTGATGGTGTGGCTCTTGAATCTTCCATCCTAAGTGCAAAAGGTTTTTCCAATTCTGTAATTTACACAATGCTTAGGACATGGAAGCCTGCCTCTGCCTGCATCTTTTACAGAGTTTGGCATTCTTTTGGTCAATGGTGTTCCCACAGAAAGTATGATCCTAAGGTGCTTTGGATTTCCAGGACACTGGCTTTTCTCCAGGCAGGTTTAGACTGGGGTCTCTGCCTGGCTACTTTGAGAGTGCAGGTTCTGCACTGTCAGTACGCTTCTAGATGAACATTGCCTCATTACCAGATGTCAATAATTTTTTTCCAAGGAGTTCTGCAAGTTCATCCTCCTATTGTCCCACCAGTAGCACTGTGGGATCTGCCTTTGGTTTTTAAGGGGCTACAAGCTCCTCCATTTGAACCTTTGGTCTCTGTAGATTTGAAGTGGTTGACAGCGAAGACAATTATTTTCTTCTCGCTATCTTATCTGCTCGCAGTGTGTCTGATTTGGCAGCGCTTTCTTGTCGCTTTCCATTTTTGATTTTTCACCAGGATAAAGCTGTTCTTCGTATAAGGGAGGGTTACCTTTCTAAGATAGTGTCGCGTTTTCATGTAAATGAATAAATCGTAGTTCCAGCTTTTTAGGCTCCAGATCTTTCTGTAGGTGAAGCCTCCCTGGATGTAGTTTGTGCTCTCTATATCTATATGGAGCGCACAAACTGTTAGAAAATCAGATGCTCTTTTTGTATTATATGGTTTTCACAAACAAGGTTTTCCATCTAATAAACAGACTCTGGTGAGATGGCTACGCATGACTATCAGGTGTACACACAAGCTGAATCTCCCTGTCCCAAGCATGGTGACAGCACATTCTGCTCGGTCTGTAGGGCCATCGTGGGCATTTAGTCGTGGTGCCTCTGCTGAACAATTTTGCAAGGCAGCCACGTTGTCTTCTGTCCACACTTTTCTTAGGTTTTATGCCTTTGATACATCTGCCTTTCAGGATGCTTTCTTTTGGTGACGAGTTCTCCTTTCTGCTCAGTAGCGTCCCCCACCCTAGGGGTACTGCTTTAGGACATCCCCATGGTATCCCTGTGAATCCCTATGGACCCTGAAGAAGAAAATTTAGAGTTATGGTAGACTTACCTTGATAATGTTAAGAAGGTCTTGGTTGGACATAGTTGGTAAACAGCCTTGAGGGCCAATTTAGCTGTAAGTGGTGATGGCCAGAGGACCAAAGGTGTTATGCAGAAAATGGGCTGGTGAAGCAGCCTTGAGTGCTGATTTGCCTTGGCTGGTAGTGGCCTGAGGGCCTGGAGCAAGATGTAGCCTTTAGACTGGTGAAGCAGCCTTGAGGGCTGATTTGCCATGGTTGGTAGTGGCCTGAGGGCCTGGAGCAAGATGCAGCCTTTGGGGTGGTGATGCAGCCTTGAGGGCTGGTTTGCCTTGGCAAGTTGTTGCCTGGGGCCCCAGGGTTAGATGCAGCCTTTGGACTGATATGTCTTAGGTGGTGGAAGTTCAAAGACTTAGCACTGCTACCAATGTCACCGGGATGACACTGGCAACAGTGCGCTGGCTTGCGCACTGGGGAAGTTAAATTGCTACCAATGCCGCTGGGATGACACTGGCGACGGTGCGCTGGTCTGTGCACTGGAACCGCTGAGTGGCTACCTGTGCTGCCGGGATGACACTGGCAATGGTGCGCTGGCGCACGGGGGATGCTAACTTGCTACCAATGCCGCTGGGATGAAACTGGCGACGGTGCACAGGATTGTGCATTCGGAACGATGGGTTGACACAAAACGCCAGGCTAGACTGGCGCTTCCGGATGAGGAAGCACACCATGCCGTCTGGATGACACGAGCAGGAGGAATGCAGATTGTGCCGCCTGGATGGTACAAACGGCAGTAGACAAACACAGTAGACTGACACAGGAACTTGACTGAGAATCAGGAGACTGGAACAACTGGAAGTACGAGAAACTCTATCACCGGCATGGAGTGAAGAACTGGCTGCAAATTAACAGACACAGGGCCCAATCCGAGCACACCCTGTAAGCCTCCCTAATGACAGACTCCTGCATCTGGCCTGTGCACACAGACAAGATAATCAATTAGTGTGCAGCTGATATTGTGCCTATCACTAGCCTGGCAAAGTGCAGCAACTTTTCGTGGCACCGATTCCACAAGTGGGCAGAAGACCTCTGAAGAGATGTTGACCCATGCCATCTGGATAGCTTCCAACAGCTCCCTGATATTTGTAGGTGCAGAATCTTAGGTGTGACCTCTCCGCCATGTCCCATAAATGTCGGGCAAACACCATTAGTCAGAACTCTCCAGAATGCTCCTCGAGCCAATACTGGACAACTTGGGATCGATGACACAGTGCATTATCCTGCTGGAATATTCCATCATTGTGGGGGTACATGAAGGGTAGCAAATAGTCAACAAGCAATGCAACATAACAGTTACCGGTCAATGACATGTTCCACCAGACCCAACCCATGCCACGTGAAGACACCCCATACCATTATAGACCACCACCAACCTGCACAGTGCCTTGTTGACAACTGGGGTCCATGACCTCATGGGGTCGGCGCCTCAACTGAACTCTACTTTCGGCCTGTGACAACTGGAACCGTGACTCATCGGACCATGCCACATGTTGCCAGGGTCCAATTAGCAACATCATGAGCCCAGGTGAGGTGCTGTTTCTGGTGTAGTGTTAACAGGAACCCTCTGGTGGGTATTATGTTCCCATATCCCATGGAAGCTAAAGAACGCTGCACTGACCTGCTGTATATGCGCCTGGTTCCTCCTGCATTTAATGTGTAAGTAATTTGAGTTTGTGTTGCTTGTCTGTTACCACAGACATTTCTGACCAGATACTGCTGGACACAACCATCATTAAGCACCTGTGGTCGGCTACTGTGCTGTCCACGGTGGGTGGTAATGTCTTCCATAAGGTATTCCTGGTACACACGTGACACCGCAGATCAAGGAATGTTGAATGTCCGCACAACTTCGGTAATGGAATGTTCCATCCATTGGGAACCCACTGTGATGCCTCATTCGAACTCCGATATTTCAAGCAGTCTAGCCGGTGTTCAAACTGACTCACGAGATGTCACATTACAACTGATGCATGTTTGGGCATTTCCAAGACACTTAACCATTCACTGCGGCAGTGACGCCGGCCAGTACAGCGATTCCTGCTGTGACCCACCGAGTGCGGTTTGCTCATCACAGGCTGCAGGAGACGCAGTGTAGGATGGAGCACCAGACCCAGCGGGCCTGCATTTTGAACCACCTAGCACAGCGTCTGAAGACGGAGGAAATCCACGCACATAGGGTAAGATAGGGATAATTTTGACTCCCGCAGTCCTTTCAAAGCATGAGGCTTCAACACACACTCCAGAAAGAGCTATAAACAATTCTTTATTAGATGAAGCCAATTGTTTTTTTATATTGCCTTGTGTTTTTGATGTTGCCTCTTCCCATTGTTTATTATATTTTATTGTTACTGCAATACATTTAGGTTATTCCTTATAATACATGGTAGCGCTTTCCATTTAACCCCGTTTCCGAGATGTGTCAGTACAGTGGCCCCATCTACCATTGGAATCAGTATGAAATACCGACGAAAGAGATGCCAGCTGTCAGCACACTGACAGCAGCATCCCGAAGGTTGGAATCCCGACGGGAATGCAGAGTACTGTTCCCCTGTCCTATTTACCCCCTAACCTTTCTTTTTTGTACCCTCATACTAACCCTTCCTACTCCGCACCCTAACCCTCCCGGTAAGTGCCTAACCCTAATCTCCCCACAGGTGGTGCCTGAACCTAATTCCCCCTGTCTGGAGCCTAACCTTAACCACCCCCCTCCCACAGCCTAAAGGTCCTCATACACCTACGCGATTTCTGGACGATTACACGATTTTTGACTCGCCGTATATTCAGTCTTGTAGAAATCATGCATTTTTTGAGCTGATGCACGCTCCCGTGGGTCTTTCAATTGGATCTTATGATCATATGTACAGCACATATGATCCATCTTATCATGTGCAGATCATGCCGTTTTTTTGGTTCATGCGAGACATCGTGTGGTAATTCAAGTAATTTCAATGACTGTTTGTCCCTATTCCCTAATGAACGCGTGTGGCACAGGATCGGTCTAACGACAGATCCTGTGCTAAGAAAAAAAAGAAATGGTGACGACAGGACTGCTGGGTAATCTGATGTGAATCGGATCAGATGCTGATCACGTAGGTGTATGGGCCACTTAAACCTAACCCTCCCCCCACGGCTAATACTTACCTTGCCCCAGTCTCCTTATGATCGGGATGCCGGCTGCCGGGATTACGATGTCGGCATCCAAAGTCATGTCGGGATTCCGGCAGTCGGCATCCTGATCGTCGGGATATTAACCGCATCCCCACCATTAGCTGAGTAAGGGCAACACCTTAGATGGAGACCAAAAGTGTGAGAATTCCGAGGGTACCCAATGTGCCCTAGAGCTATTGAACTTCTGGAACAACTACAATCACTTCAATATTTTTTAGATTTTATTGTTTTAAATTCTGCTACGTCATGCTATTAGCTAGGCTCCCGGCCCTCTTTGACGACATGAAAAGTGAAATTAACAACTCCATGTAAATGTATTTTCAGGCAGAGCTGGCCCTGGGCATAGGTCATAAATGTGAATGCCTAGGGCGCTATTGCTCCAGGGTGATGTACAGCAGGCACAGCAGCCAGCACATATATTGAACTGAGGCTGATACTGAGTTGCACACAAAGTTGCTATAGTTGCCGGCAGCCATGGAAGCCTGATATACTACCTTATTCTAATGCAAGATCCAACCCCATGCAAGGTGCAAGAGATCTGTCAGAAACAGGCTTCCGTTCTCTATATACATGACTTGTACAGAGCTATCAATACATGCCCATGACACTCCCACAAGATAGGGCAGTTCTGTGCGCTCACATCGTTACTGCCCCGAAGCGCCCATTTTCACAGAAAGACAGATCCAGCCGAGTTCCTTACCCCTCAGAATAGGACGGTCATACACAAAAATTCATATGTGCTGCATGCAAAAACTCGCTGTTTGAGTCAGACAGATCTCTGTGCATGAACACAATCAGCCCCATTTACAGGAGGCGCTGTATGCAGGCGGGACCTTTCAGCAATGGTGAGTCAGTCGGTGTTTTTCCAGCATTGTTACAATGGTGAACAAAGCACTGATTGTAGCACTAATGCTGGTCATGTTTGCTGGTGGCTCCTCCATGCATCTCTCCACCACGTAAGAGCATGAAGACAATGCTCGGTGGTGGGATTGGCTACAATATAAGGGGCATAGGCTAAAATGTGGATTAGGGGACCAAATTTATCAGTACAGCAGTGTTCACTCTAGCTCCGGTGGCAGGCAGGGCGCCCGAAAAGGGCGCATGGCCATTGAAAAGGTCATGTCTATAAGACACGTCCCCTTTTCGTAAGTCTTGGGGGCGTGCCCGGCACTTACGGACACGCCAGGCAGCCTCCAAGTGCTGCCGACAGGGAGAATAGATGTCGGGCGCATGCACCTGGCGTCTATTCTCTGGCAGCGACCGGGTCACCGCACATTTCGCCACCCGTGGGTGAAGATGGCACCCGCAGGCTGTGAGGGCAGGGTGCATTTTGCCCTCCAGAAGGAGTGCAGGGTGCTTTTTGCCCTCCAGAAGGAGGACAGGGCGCAGCGCCCCGCTAAAAAATATCCTAGCGAGAACACTAGTACAGGCTATTTAATCAGGACTAGACCTTATATTCTAGATTCAAATAAGCAAAAACCTTTGTTGGTGTTAGAAGGAATAAAACCACTTAACAAGTTCCTGATTGTAGATATGTAAATCTAATCATTTTAAAGTTATTTTACTTACAAATTGGGGTGCCGGGCTATAGATATACAAAGTAAAAAGGTTGACAATGTCTAGATAGACACCAGATGTTAGACAGTCAAAAGGTCGACATGGACAAAAGGTTGCCACACTAAGGTCGACAGAGTCAAAAGTCCAACATGAAAATGGTCAACACAAAATTGGTCGACACATTATTTATTTATTTTTAGGGGTAGGGCTAGGCACCTACCCTGACAGTTAGGGTTAGGTACCAAGGGGCGGGTTAGGGTGAAAATTAGAGCTAAAAAAGTAGACCATTTTTGTGTCGACCATTTTCATTTGGACCCTGTCAACCATTTGTACATGTTGACCTCACATGTCGACGTTTTGTCCCTGTCGACGTTTTGTCCCAGTCGACTTATTGACTGACTAACATCTGGTGTCTATCTAGACATTGTCACATTTTTACTATCTATATGTTAATCCACACCCTACAAATTGCTCCTGTGGGGTTATTTTTATGAAATTAAGAGGTCTCAGTATTATGAAATCAGGAAGTTTACTTTTCTAATGAAGAAGATAGGTGAGATCTGTGGATTTATACAGTGCAGTAACTCAGGTTGGGGGATGACTGAGGTCTCAGACTTATTGACTGAATAATGAAATCTTAGTGATAAAACTGTCTGGGTCAGAGATGAGAGTGTAATGAACCAGAGGTCAAGGTGAGAGTGAATTGATTTTTGTGACTACACTAAGAGTCAGCAATATCATTTCACTTTCCTTTGGCTTCTTGTGTTACCTATATGCTGTATTTGTTTCCTCCCATAGGGGGAACTTTTCCTACTCTGGTTTACAGCAGAAATACAATCAATGCAGTTGGAATTTACTAAAGCGTAGGAAAACAATTGCAAAATAGTTTTTGTTTTCCTCAGGTGTCTGTAACATTCAATTATACTTTTCATTTTACACAACATGGGCCTGATTCTGAGGTGGTAAAGCATAAAAGAGCAAGTAGCTGTGGTCCTGGTTCAGAGATGTGCGCTAATGCAATGGCAGCTGCGATCCCATGCGATCCGATACTGTTCGTGTTTTGGATCTGGATCTATCTTCGTGTTTTGGATCTGGATTGGTTTTGCCAAAACCACCCTTCCGTGTTTTGGGTTTTGGATCTGTATTTTTTTGAAAAAAAGCATAAAAACAGCTAAAATTACAGAATTTGTGTTTTTTTTGTTCCTATGCTATTATTAACCTCAATAACATTAATTTCCACTCATTTCCAGTCTATTATGAACACCTCACAATATTGTTTTTAGGCCAAAAGGTTGCACCGAGGTAGCTGGATGACTATGCTAAGCTACACAAGTGGGCGGCACAAGCACGTGGCCCATCTAGGAGTGGCACTGCAGTGGCAGACAGGATGGCAGTTTGAAAAACTAGGCCCCAAACAGTACATAATGCAAAGTAAAAAAAGAGGTGCAAGATGAAATTGTCCTTGGGCCCTCCCACCCACCCTTATGTTGTATAAACAGGACACGCACACTTTAACAAACCATTTCAGCGCCAAGGTCTGCCACATGACTGTGGCTGAATTTATTGGTTCGTTTGGGCCCCCACAAAACAAGCTGGCAATTAATCTGTCCCTGCACAAACTGGCTATACGGAGGCAAGATGTCATCCTCATTCTCCTCATCCACCGATTCCTCTTCAGTAGAGATGTGTGCCGACCCCCGTATTTGGTTTTGGATCTGGATCTCCTCTGGTATTGGATCTGGATTGGTTTTGTCAAAACCTCACCTCCGTGTTTTGTTTTCGTGTTTTGGTTTTGGATCTGGATGTTTTCTTTAAAAAAACAGCTGAAATCACATAAAATGGGCCTTTTTTTTGTTCCTACAGTATTAATAACCTCAATAACATTTATTTCCACTCGTTTCCAGTCAATTTTGACCACCTCACAGCTCACAATATTGAGTTGTTCATCTAATTTATCCCCACAATTTGCACCTAGATAGCTGGCTGACTAAGCTAAGCTGCAGCAGTGGGTGGCACAAACACATGGCAGTTCAACTTCAAACATGGCACATCAGGAAACACTTTTATTATTCAAGAGAGGCCTGAGGGAGTTGGAGTATGTATGTAGTTGAAGGTAGGGCAGGGACAGGAAGGGTTGATTGGTAGTAAATTTAATTTCGTTTTTTGATTCCAAAGAAAATTTATGAGGGAGAAGGGGAGGGGAGGAGGCATTTAAAAAATTGATACAGTACATTTACATTAGTCATTGCCACAGAATAATCCTTGAGCATGACTGCTGTTGCTGGGAGTTGATTTTTTTCATCCCAGAAGGGGACCAGGAAGCATGCTTTCCAAAAATAAATAAACAATTGACTTAAATGATGCTTTGCAAATCTTCTATAAAGGCATTTCCCAACCTGTACAGGGACATAACAAAAACAGAGTTAGTTAGTGGCCTTCAAACTGCCTTTGTTCCCACTGTCCACTTAACCATATGAGATATTGTGAACAAACGGAACAGAGCAGCAAATGCAACATTTCAGACTTAAGGTTTAAGTATTACGTTGTGTCTTTCTTGGGAATTCTTGATTTTTTTCATCCCAGAAGGGGACCAGGAAGCGTGCTTTCCAAAAATAAATAACCAATTGACTTAAATAATCCTTTGCAAACCTTCTGTTCTGTGACAGAATTTCCCAACCTGTACAGGGACATTAAAAAAACAGTTAGTTAGTGGCCTTCAAATTGCCATTGTTCCCACTGTCCGCTTCTTAGATATGTGAATGTTAGAATGTAGAAGGCCAAAAATTGGGTGGACCACACATGGCTGATTGATCAACCATGGTGACTGGATTAGTGTCATAAGGAGGAGGCTGCAAACTGGGTGTCATGTTGTGAGTTGGCCATATGGGGTATATTGCTTTAAAGGGATCAGGCTGGTTATCATCAGTGGACACATTATTATAGTTGTTGTTATTTTGGGTTGCCATCTCCTGAAGGGTGTTTACCAACAGACAAAGACTACCTACCTATCAGCTCAGGCATAGACACTTCCTGAGAAACAGAGCTCTGGGCCTGATTCAGAGCCGCTCGTAAGCGGCTGCTTGTTCGCTCCGAGCAATGTTCGCACAACTGCGCATGCGTATGGGTCGTAATGTGCATGCGCCAACCAGTCAGTGCGATCAGAAATCGAGCGCTCGCAAAATAGCGAGTGCCTGCTAATTTGAGTGACAGGATGAGGCGTTTGTGGGTGGTAACAGGGGAAGGTGCTTGAAAACCGGGAGTGGTGATCCGAACGCAGGCGTGCCAAACGGTCAAAACGAGCGTTTTAAGGGTGTGCATAATTAACAAAGCAGCGTCATCGACCACGTCACTTGGTTGTCTCTTAGCCTGAACTGTTCGCATGATTGCGGTAGGATAAACCTACCACAAGCACTGCGAGCAGTTCAGATGCCTTTCGATGTACTCGATTAATCAAATAAATAGCGGAGATGACGTAGGAATGCGAGCGGCCTGGGGGCGTCTTTACAAAATAGCGAGCGCATGTTTCGTTCGCTCGCTCAGACATAGAGGCGTCAACAAACCGCAAAGAGCGAGCGCTCAATTTAAATAGCCGGCCCCTTTTTCTGACCGAGCGAGCGCAAATAGCGTCCGGCTCTGAATCAGGCCCTCTGTTCTCTGGAGGGAAGCCAAGTAGGTGGGAGCCCCTGTTCCAACATCTGAAGCTCTTATCTCTCCACATCATCTATTATAGAAGAAAAAAAATGTCATCGGGGACATCTAGCTCCTCTTTCTGTACCCTGCTCACCCTTTTTGGACAGGAAGTCCAGGATGGATGTTTTGGAAGAAGAAGGCCTAGCAACAGATGGGGATGGTCATTATCAAGACCTGGTCCCCCCAGTGGGTGTAGTCTGGGAAGTATTGGTTGGCATGCAGGCAGCGGAATAACAAAGGCCTCCATGTTGTCTGTGCTTACTATTCCATATTTCAGTTTCTGATTCAGGTAGGAATAAAGTCGGCTACAGAACACAGCGACGGAATCACTGGATGTCTTAGTGCATTCGGGCCAAATACGATCCATGAATTCCCGGACAGATTCCGAACAGATGAATCCTTTGCTTGTAATAATCTTTGGTAATTCCTGGTGTTGTGGAAAATAAAGACAAAGTAAACAGCTGCTGTCAAATCGAAATATATATTTGTTTTCTTGCAGAAGATGATTACAATTAAGTGACACAGTTCACTTACAGGTAATTATCATATGTGCGGGCGCTGCTACTGCTTCCATTGCTCAACTCACACAGCTTACAATATACACACACACTCCAGCACCCCTCCACCCATGGCTGGACCAATCCAAGTAGGCTTCCAGGGTGGTGATCCTTATCGAAAGCCATCTGTTACTGTATTCGAGATAGAGGGTGCAGGGTTTATGAAATAGCGTGATGAAGCAAAGAAAGACCAACTTATATGTCACGCATGTCACGAACACATTTATATATTACCTATGAGAACAAATAAATTATATTGCAGGATAGGATTGCTGGGATCCATTCATTTCCTTAACAATTCTCACCCTTTTGATAATTTCATTATCACACATATAAACACCACCTGCAATGGCAGTACTACTGAGATAGGGAAGGTGATGGGATAGTTCACACCACTTAGACAACTGGGACTGTACTGACTCTGTTGCCATATACCCCGCAGTCAATTGCACCCGCAGGTTAATGTCTTCACCTATAGCAGCCGCTTTTCCCAGGCGGATTAGGTCCACCCAGTACTCTGATGCCCCCGGGTCTTATAGGATGACATAGTGCAATTGAGACAGGATATGAGCAAAAGGACCCTCTGGCTAAAGTACCGCCCTTGCCACCATCCAGGTCAGCATTCACACATCTTTATTAAGCAATCTCACACAAACACTCTCTATCAATAAGAACTATAACAGCAGCCGGAGGTGCACTAGGGCACAGAGACCACTCGGTGAATTAGCTGGAATCAAGATGACTGACTCGTCGAACTCACTCGCGAGGGAGAAAACTTCCTCTGGGCGGTGTCCAAACTGACAAAGTGCACCTGCGGGACCCTCTTTCAGAGATTATGTCTTCCACCCAGATCTTTACAACAGCTGATGGGTCTTTCAGAAGAGATGGGCAGTTGGGCTAGGCCGTCAGACTGTCATCTCTTTGGCTGTTATCATTCTTCCTATTAAATGAGTGGATCCACACCTTTCCTGCAATGCAAAATACAGCACATTAGAATTTTCCAAGCAATCAAAAGAAATACAATCAATCCTATCACTATCACTATGGGTTTTATCAGATCTGACAACATATTATTAAACCAGACACCAATTGTCCCCATCCAGGAGAAGGGATTCCATCCCTCCTTGGATATGTCTCTAGCTTTTTTCTGTAATTCTTTTACTTTATTCATGTGCGCCTCTATGGGGTCATGTGTATCCTCAATCCAAGTGCAACATTCCTCACCTATGATAGCACAAATTCCACCCTCTATGGCTAACAAGTAATCAAGAGCCATTCTATTTTGTAAGGTCACTTTCCTAATTTGGGCCATTTCTTCATTTATAGCATGGATGGCACTTGTGGTTTCATTAATTATCCCATCCATAATGTTTGCATATTTATTCAATTTATTCGCTAATTCAATTCCCCAACCTGTCCAGGCAGGGAACCACATCCAGGCTTTATCTGCTGTAGTAAACAATTCCCTCTTTTATCAAGTTTCCCTAGGGCCTGTTTCTATCATATTGGTGATAGAGACATTTGCACGTTGCCTTATGGCTGGTACAACTCTTCCTATAGTGCAGTTACCCCATGCCCCCATAGGAAGCCAGGAGTAGGCTCTATTACCACAAATATAATATAGCCCTTGCTTCAATACCCTGGGAATTATCTTACCATGGTTTCCCAACCAGCTCTGAAACCATATCATATTTTTGTACATTTGGGTCCTACACTCCACATCATCCTCATCCTTCTGGTCAGGACAGGCATACCTAGGGGCACAAAGAGCTTTCATATTTGCACACCAACATTGATTGTTACAGTCATATGTAGCTTCCTTGTATTCCATATTAAACCCTAAGGTAACATTCCTACAATTAGTTTCTCCAACATATACTTTGGACAAGTTGACTAGGTGACCTTTTAGTTCGGCCACATGGTTAACGTACATAGGCTCTATACACATAGTGGGTGGAGAGATTATACCAGCAATTTCTAAGTATATTCCTAGGTCTGAGATAGCATTGTGAGCAGTGTGATTTATATCTATTTCAACATTATAGCTATAGTCTGTGAGGTTAAGATCGTTCATTGATATAGGGATACCAAGCAAAGGGATACCTTTATGGTTGGCAGGAACATGAGAACAGATCCAACAGTTAGTGGAGTTCAGCTGCTTGGCCGTCTGCTGATGCAGGAGCCATATAGAGTTCTTTTGTTTTTCTCCTTTCACCTGCATGCAAGGAAATAAAGCACAACCGAGCAGGCAGAACAACAAGCGCATCTTAGCAGTCCATCTGCTCCCCTTTTCCCCGAGCAGCCTCACCCCTTTGGAGCTGGTCTGTGCCATTGACATGAAAGTTAATTTTCTTACAATGAGAAGCATGTACCCAGTTAGGCTTCCCTTCTACCTTGATTGAGGTAGCTGTGGTAAGTAGCACCTGGAATGGGCCATCAAATTGGGGTTCAAGATGTTTTCTCACGTGTCTTTTGATTACCACCCAGTCTCCGGGTTGTAGGTGGTGGGTTCCAGATGTGTCTTGTGGATCTGGTAAAGAAGAAAACACCTTTCCATGCAAGTTAGTCAGTTGCTTGTTAAGCTGAACAACTTAATCAGTAAGAGAGGCGTACTGTCCATGTCATTCTTGTGGAAAGAAAAGGCCTGTTAGTGGTGGCCTGCCAAACAGTATCTCAAATGGTGAAAGTCCATGTAATCCCTTTGGGGTATGCCTAATGGCAAAAAGAGCTATCGGTAACGCTTGTAACCATGTAAGTTTTGTTTGCTCACATATCTTAGCTACTTTGTTTTTTAAAACACCATTGGCTCTCTCAACCTTGGCTGACGCCTGAGGACGATATGGAGTGTGAAGATGCTGTTCAATTTGCAACCCTTTCAACATTTCCGCAAATACCTGTCCTGTAAAGTGCGTTCCTCTGTCTGATTCTACCGTCTCAGGTAGGCCATACCTGCACACGATTTCAGATATTAATTTCTTTGCTGTTACCGCGGCTGTTGCCTTGGCAACAGGCCACACCTCCACCCATGATGAGAACATGTCCACGCACACTAATATAAATTCATAGACCTCACATTTTGGTAGCTGAATGTAGTCTATCTGCAACCTTTGAAATGGGTAGTCAGGTTTTACAAGGTGTTTCATTTCTACCTTAGTCATTTTGCCTGGATTGTGTTTAGCACAAATCATACATTTCTTACACCACTCTGTTGCAAACTGTGGAAAGCCCGGTGTGAACCAAACTTTATTGACACTAGCAATCATTCCCCCTTTGGAAACATGCGAAGGGAGATGAGACAAGCTTTCTATAATGGGATACAGAGATGGGGGTGCACACAATCGACCATCTCCATGTTTCCAAACATCATTTATTTGTTCGCACCCGGCCCTCCTCCATTTGCCAAGTGTTTGGGGACCTGCCTGATTTTGCAGGGTTATTAGGGTGTCCATTGACATACTTTCTGTATTTTTTGGGGACTCTTGGAGAAGCATTAAGGCTGCCTGCCTGGCTCCTTCATCTGCTTTTCTGTTACCCAAAGTGATAGGATCAGTTGCTCGCTGATGTGCTTGACACTTGATAACTGCTACAGCTTTAGGCAATGTTACCTTTTCTAAAAGGTCCTGGATCAGATTTGCATGTTTTTACAACTTTCCCACTGGATGTCAGGAAGCCTCTATGTTTCCACAGAAAGACAAAATCATGTATAATTCCGTATACATAGCGGGAGTCTGTATATATGTTTACATTCTTTCCCTCCGCCAATTCACATGCCTTGATCAGGGCGATCAATTCTGCACTTTGGGCAGAATGTACACCAGGATCAAGTGCTTCAGAGCACAAAATAGAGGTGTCGTCTGCTATAGCAAAACCTGCAGCAAACCCTCCCTCTGGCTTTTGTAGTCTGGACCCGTCTACATAGAGGGTAATTTCTGCATTCGGAATGGGCTCGTCCAGAACAGGACCAGGAGGGGTGTAGAAGAGTTCCACCTCCTGATCACAATCATGCTCTGGGCTCGGCCCACTTCCCGTGTCATGGAGTGGTAAAAGGGTAGCTGGGTTTAACACATTGCACCGAAGTACAGTGATGTTAGATGGCGCAAGCAGAGAAATTTCATATTTGGTCAATCTGGCAGCAGAGAGGTGTCTGGTGGTTAGGCTATGGAGAAGTGCTTGTACAGCATGGGGAACCATAAGAAATAATCTATTCCCCAGGACAATATCGGCAGTCTTTTCAACTAGCAGGGCTGCCGCTGCGACTGACTTTACACATGCGGCGCCCGCTGAAATCACTGAGTCCAGTTTGGTACTAAAGTACCCTACTGGCTTCTGTCTCCCTCCATATTTTTGAGTAAGTACTCCTGAAGCCTGTCCTTCCTGCTCATGACAGAACAGGCTGAATGGCTTAGTGTAGTTTGGGAGTGCAAGTGAGGGGGCACTGAGTATGGCCGCCTTCAACTGGTCCACAGCCTGTTTTCTTTCCTCAGACAGCTCTATGCGTCCAGCATGAGTGGTCAGAGCGTATAGGGGGGCAGCGATTTGAGACATGTTTGGTATCCATTGTCTGCAATATGAAACTAATCCCAAAAAACCTCTGATTTGTTTGGCACTCTGTGGGTATGGCGCTTTCTGTATTACTGAGACTCTGGGCCTGATTCAGAGCTGGACGCTATTTGCGCTCGCTCGTTCAGAAAAGGGGCCGGCTATTTAAATAGAGCGCTCGCTCTTTGCGGTCTGTTGACGCCTCTATGTCTGAACGAGCGAACGAAACATGCGCTCACTATTTTTTTAAAAACGCCCCCTGGCCGCTCGCATCCTACGTCATCTCTGCTATTTATTAGATTAATTGAGTACATCGAAAGGCGTATGAACTGCTCGCAGTGCTTGTGGTAGCATTTTCCTACCGCAATCATGCGAGCAGTTCAGGCTAAAAGACAACCAAGTGACGTGGTCGATGATGCTGCTTTGTTAATTATGCATACCCTTAAAATGCCCGTTTTGACCGTTTGGCACGCCTGCGTTCGGATCTCCACTCCCCGTTTTCAAGCACCTTCCCCTGTTACCACCCACAAACGCCTCATTCTGTCACTCAAATTAGCAGGCATTCGCTGTTTTGCGAGCACACAATTTCCGACCGCAATGACTGGTTCGCGCATGTGTATTACAAGTCAACCCATACGCATGCGCAGTTGTGCGAACATCGCTCGGAGCGAACGAGGGGCCGCTTAAGAGCGGCTCTGAATCAGGCCCTCTGTCCACAGTTATGTGTTTAGAGCCCCGTGAAATACAGTGGCCTAGGAAAATTACCTTTTCCTGACAAAATTGTAGCTTGCTAGAGGATGCTTTGCATCCTTCAACACTCAAGTGGGAAAGTAAAGAAGCGGTTGCATTAATGCACTGCTCCTTTGAGGTGGCTGTCAGCAGGAGGTCGTCGACATATTGTACAATAGTGACCCCTGCTGGCGATTGCCACCTATCCAGGACTTGTTTCATCGCCTGACCAAATTCAGACGGTGAGGAGACCATTCCCTGTGGCAACTGAGTCCAAGTATGCTGATGTCCCTCAAAGGTGAAGGCAAACAGGTACTGGGAGTCTGGGTGCACAGGTACACTGAAAAAAGCATCAACCAAATCTATCACACTAAACCAGGAGGCATCTGGTGGGATCTCTCCTAGAATAGTGTGAGGATTTGGGACGAGCGGAGCATCCTCTTGAATAATCTTATTCACTGCCCGCAGATCTTGGCATACATGGAACTGGCCTGGTTTTCCAGGCTTGGCTACTGGATATAGGGGTGTGTTGACTGGGGATTTTATAGGGACCAGGATCCCCTGGTCCATGAAGGTTTTGATTTGATTTCTCACACCATTAAGTTGCTTCGCACTAAGGGGATACTGAGGAACCCTGGGTAATTTAGCTCCGGGTCTGAGCTTGATGACCACTGGGTCTGCCTGCTTGATCAGGCCCACCGGTACACCCTTAACAGCCCATACCTCTTGGGGTACATTCCTCAGGTCAGGAGGGATCTCCTGATCTGGAGGATGCTGAACTGCCATCAGAGGGACCAGACTTTCCAGAGTGTTCTAGTCCTCTGATCCCTCAGATGTAGTCACAATAGGCCCATCCTCCGTGTATTGAATAGTTGCCTTTAATTTCATCAGTGCATCTCTTTACAGCAAGTTGCAAGGGACAGTGTCACTGAGAACAAAGGTGAGGGAGGTGCTGACTGGGCCTATATTTACAGGGGTCTCTGCAGTCTCCCTCAGTGTGATGGGGTTATCTTCCAGTCCTACAGCATCTATTAATCCTGAAATTTTTAAATTTGGGGCTTCAGATCTTTTGAGAATGCTACGGGCTGCTCCGCTCTCCACCAGGCACTCCACCGAGTAAAAAGGCATTTCAGGGAGGGTCAAGTGGACAAAGGCATCACCCCCCCCTACTCTCAGAGATGACTGGTAACACTGGAAGCCCTCTCTGTCAGGCGCTGTCCTGCCCTCCTTTTTTTGGAGCTGGACAGTTCCTTGCAATGTGGCCCTGTTTCCCACAATTGTAGCACTTCACTCTTCTGGGCTCCCAATTATTCCTCCCTCTAAACCTACCCCTCTGGGGGTTGCTGGAGGTGTCAACTATCATCACCTTCTGGGCCTTTTTCTCCTGTACTTCTTGTATGTTTCTCTGGATTGAGCTGGCTATATTCATTAGTGCCGGGACTGATTTGTCTCGCCAGTCAGCATGGGCTGAAACCAGCTTGTCATGTATGTCTTTATTAAGTCCCGAGACTAATGTGGCAGTCAGCATCTTTCCCATACCTTGCTCCTCTAAATCCCCCCCTGCTTCTTCTACTGCCTGCCTAAATCTCTCAAAATAATCCTCCACTGGTTCTTTAACCTTTTGTTGAATATTGGTTACCCGGACCCAGGACTGTGGGGAAACACTTCCCCAATCTTGCTCTTTATGTTTGTAACATATTCTAATGCCCTAAGGGGAGTGTTCTCTTGTTCTGATAGGTCTGATGGTAGGGTGAGTTTGGTACAAATAGCGGCAGTGTCGATCTGTCCGGCTACTGATTTTATTATCTGTAGCAGATCTCTCCATGTTGGATTGTAACTGACTGCAATATTATGCAGTTCATTTGCAAACCCATATGGATTATTTCGTGGTTTAGGGACAGATGAAAGAAATCCTTTCATCTCCCCAGGTGTCCACGGGACATGTTGGGTCACTCTCCGATCTGCCTGTCCATTTGTACCAGGGATAAATTGCTCTCTAACCGGGTAAGCTGAGGCTTGAGACAAGCGATGTTCCTCAGCCATCTCATCTAACTCATTTTGAGTTACTTTGGGAGTGATGAGAAGCTCACCTCTACTCCACACAAAACCCTTCCTCCCCTGGGATTAGATATATTCTGCCAAGAGGTGGGGGTAGAGTGAGGAGGTGCATATTCAGGGGCAGTAGCCTGGACCTGGGACTCCGCATACCTAGGCGGTGGTAGAGTGCCAGGATTTATTATGGATGTCAGGTCTGCAGAGGGGTATATTGCCTTGAAACTAGGGGGCTTCTTTGGTTTTGTCCCTTCACGTATTGGAGTCCCCTGGGTGCTTAAATGAGAGGTCTCCAGACTAACTGCAGTGGGTTCTACTAAAGATACTGCTAGTTGTTCTATTTCCTCTCCCTCTTCCTCATTCTATTCTGGCTGTGCCTCCCCCCCTCGCTGATTTCACCCCTCCTTTTTTGTTTCTAATGTAAAAATACCATGGGTTTTTTGCTGTTTCTTATAAGATTCTACCATCTACCTGCTCCATGCTGGCAGCTCATTTGGCTCTGTTAATTTTGTTTTATAATTTTTGTAGAGAGTTGCCCAGCGGGATAACTCAAAGGTTCCCTCTTTTGGGATCCCACAATCCATCCCCCTAGTCAGCATGCCCCACTTAGGTAAATGCCGGCTGACCCATTTGCCATATTTCTTATTCATCTCCTCCTGTGGAGTACGAGGAGATTCAGGACGCCCATTACTCTGATTTGGTGATCGGCCAAATCCTCGTCTGCTGTGACTGTTTCCCATAGCCCGGCTATGGTGGAGGAGGCTCTTACCCCCTCTCTCAGTTTTCCCACAGCACTATATTATATGGCTATTGGCTGTTAGGGGAAGTCCCACACAGTGAATCCCCGCTTTTGGTCCCTACAAATTTTCCAACAGAGCCAAATGAAAACCAACAAGGAACAGATGCCAAACAATATCTGCCCTCTAATGTTATCTATGTCAAACCATGCAAGTAAGGGGTTTTCTACACCAGAAATATGATTCTTCATGACAGACTCAGCTCACAAGTCTGCAGCTTCGGGACACGCCCTTCAGTGATAAGCAATGCAAAGCCAATGTACCCGGAGCTGTCAGCACGTTAGGAGGTGATCAGAGATCGAATCGCTCTTGTTCCGAGGGGAGAGCCCCCGGTGAGGGGGGTTGCCCAGGGATCTGTACTGACAAGCAAGACAGGCAGACCGGCAAAGACCACTACTCTCACCAACACTTATTCTCCTATGACCTTTTTTTGGCCCTCTGCCAGACAGACAATGTTATTGATAGTATTACTTGACAAACTCAGAAAATAGAAAACATTCGTGTCCGAGGACGGTAGGGTCCTCTTATTTTTTACTTCCCTGCCCCCACCATGCTCTCTCCGTGGAGGTGCGTCTTGAGGCAGCGCAATCACTCAGCCATAAAGGACCTCTTTCACGCTGATGTGGCGATGTGCCAACATCCACATACACTCACACATGCATATCCAAAGGATGTTAGGACACAAAACACAAAACACAGCTGTTCAGGCTCTTGGGACCTGTACTCACGACAATGAAACAGAGGGTTCAGGATCGGAGGAGGGAGAGCAGAGAGAGAGACACAAATGTTCTCACCTTTTTGAATGGCGCCAGTCTAGTCTCCAGTCCTCCGCTCCTGTTCTGATTCCGTTTCAGTCGCTTTTAGGTCCTGGGTTTCGGCACCAAATTGTTGTGGAAAATAAAGACAACGTAAACAGCTGCTGTCAAATCTAAATATATATTTGTTTTCTTGCAGAAGCAATGATTACAATTAAGTGACACTGGCCCTGATTCAGACCCACTCGCAAGTGGGCGTACGTACGTTCGGCGTACGTAAAAAAATATTTAAATTCAAGCACTCGCTCGTATTTTCGTACGCAGCTAAAAATCCGCCCCAAACTCAGCCGACCCCTCCTCTGACTAACGAGCGTGCCAAATAGCGAGCGTACATCCCCGAAATGGCTTGAAGGGAACGCACGCACAAGTACAAACCGGAAGTGGGACTGTCAGATTCCGATTACCTGCTCGTTTTTTCGGCCTACCTCCCTCAATCGTATCATGCCAATCAATGTATCAATTAGCTTAATTGTTGTTTTTTTTCAACACAATGCAATAAACTTTAATCTTGTCCGTGTTTGTATTTGCTCGCAGAATACGTACGGCTGAAACCTTCGCTTTTATTGTTCCAAAGACATGTTAGCCCCAATTAAACAATTGTTCTATTTGTTTGTCTCCCCACAATTTTTCTGTGGTTCATTTCTTTATTTAAATTTGCTTACGCATGTCACTGCATCAAGCCTATCATAACTCTCAAGAGATTTGTGGCCCTGTCGAACACATGACTCATACACTAACCAATAGAATTTGTCCTGTTAATTTCCCAAATACATTAGCCAATCAAATTTTTTTGTGGTGCTTTATTAAAAATATTTTGTCAAAAAAACACCATTGCCATCATAAGATCCGCCGCATTCACCAGGCACGAACTGCTGGTGCTGGCGAAGGTGATGGACAGGAGGATCACCAGTCAGCCTCCACCCATCTCCAATAGGCGCAAACGTTCCGCATATGCGGAGGTACGTCGACGCCTGCGCTCCTTCGGCTCACGCCAACATATTGGCCAGCTGGAGCGCAGGTGGTCGGACCTGCACCGGCGGACGCCCCGCTTGCTGGCATGCTTTCGCATGCAGATTGCGGAAAGTAAGTGTTCTGGACTGTGGTTTTCAAGTTTATCTTGTGGGCCCTAACTGCGTGTGCATGTTTTCATGTCTGTCCTATTGAGTCATTGTAGTCATATCTGCATGTGCATGTTTTCTTGTCTGTCCTATTGAGTCACTGTAGTCATATCTGCATGTGCATGTTTTCATGTCTGTCCTATTGAGTCATTGTAGTCATATCTGCATGTGCATGTTTTCATGACTGTCCTATTGAGTCATTGTAGTCATATCTGCATGTGCATGTTTTCATGACTGTCCTATTGAGTAATTGTAGTCATATCTGCATGTGCATGTTTTCATGTCTGTCCTATTGAGTCATTGTAGTCATATCTGCATGTGCATGTTTTCATGTCTGTCCTATTGAGTCATTGTAGTCATATCTGCATGTGCATGTTTTCATGTCTGTCCTATTGAGTCATTGTAGTCATATCTGCATGTGCATGTTTTCATGTCTGTCCTATTGAGTCATTGCAGTCATATCTGCATGTGCATGTTTTCATGCCTGTCCTATTGTGTTTTTTTTTTTTTTTTTTTTGGTTTCCTGTTGAAACTAACCACAATATTTTTGTCATTTTTTAGGGGCACAGCAAACACTACGGCGGCATCGCCACACAAGACGCCGGTCCCGGCCCCTCTCTCCAACCCCCAATTCCTCTATTACCCCCTCCTCCCCAGACCCTGTGGCCGAAATTTCAGGCCTACTTCCCCTCCAGCCCAATTCCCCCTCTCCTCCATCCGTCCCTCCTCCAAATACCCCCTCCCAGGATCCCGAAAACACCTTGCCCCTCGGGTTGGGGAATGTAGCCACCTCCGAGGTGGTCCAGGGAGTGGCTTCTGGCTCTGTCATTTTGGAGAACGGTATGTTTTTAAAGTTTATTTTGGACACCACAAACTGTTTGTATGTAATCATGTGTCGTCCCCATTTTTTTTGACTTTTTGTCGCCTTAGGGTATTTTTGGGGATTGTCTTTACCTGTTCCTGCTGATGTCACCATACACATATCACACCTGTGTGCCTTTTTTTAGGGCCCTTGTATTTTTGCCCTTAGACATTTTGGGGTGCTTGGTTTTATTCGTGTAATGTTTTTTTGGCCCACAAGCTTGTAAGTTTTGGTTTGCTTGTTTTGTGTTTTTTTACAATGTTGCTTCATTATCGATTTATTAATCCCCAAACTTTTGTCACCCACAGAGGAACAGAGGCGTCGGGAAGAGATAGTGAATTGTGTGGGCCGTATGCGGGAGCAGGTCACCGGGCTTATGCAGGGCCTTGACCATCTGTTGGTCCTCCTTAGGAATTAGTTTTTTTTTTTTAATTTTTACAAATTGTTTCTTAATAAATCAGTTTGAAATCAAGCTCTGTCTCATGCGTTTGGAGTAAATCCAAGATTCTTTACACTGACATAAGTAGACTCTTCAAGAAAGGTTTGCCACAGAATCTCACTACAGATTGTGTGTTGTATTTTGAATGCAAACAGGCACAAGAAACACCTCCCAGTACCAATGTCATTTTCCTTTTTTGTGGTGGTCAACATGATAGTTCACACCATTTTTCAGGTTCCTATTTGGTGGCCAAACTGCTTCGGACAATCTTACGAAGGCAACTGATTGTACACGATTCCTTGTTGTGTTGGTTAGTACCCCGAAAACATATTACATTTTAGCTCCACTTGCTTCATTACTGGGTTACCCCTTAGGTAAAATTAACGTTTGGGAGTTTGTTTACACTTGCTTCTAACGTGCCCAAAAAGGAAACAAATTACACTCTCCAAATATTTATTCACAACAGAAATCAAAATACAAAGTGGTCACTCACAAACAAAACACACAGTGATAATCAGAAAAACACCACATACCAAAAACACTAAACAAACACACAACAAATCAAGAACTGGTTGACGAAGGTCCATGCCCACATGATTTCAAAAATATGGCTTTGCAATATTGGTGTCAGAATATATTCCCGAAGTTTCAACAGAAAGGTTTTTGAAGGGTAGCAGGAAGTAGTCATCGTGGGAGTGCCAAAGATTATGCAAACAAACAGAAGATGGTGCAAGAATTAATATAAAAAAAGATGAACGTTAAAAAACCGTA
The DNA here is from genome assembly GCA_031769625.1 of Taudactylus pleione. NCBI lineage: Eukaryota > Metazoa > Chordata > Amphibia > Anura > Myobatrachidae > Taudactylus > Taudactylus pleione. Next base: position 2,245,365 of record JAUIMM010000373.1, on the reverse strand, counting down.
ACACATTGGGTATACACACTGTTGTTTGATCAATAATTACCTAAAATATCGGGCCACCACATCACCGCGTATGGCCCCCCCACATACTGACCTCCGACCAACCTCGGGGGGGCCATCCTCAGGTAAGGCATCCTCTGGCTGCATTGGAACACCACTCCTTATGGCGATGTTGTGAAAGATCCCACACAGGACCACAATTTTCAAAACCATATCCGGCAAATACATGAGCTCGCCACCAGAGCGGTGGAGGCATCTGAATCGGCCTTTTAAAAGGCCGATACAGCGCTCCACCACTTGCCTGGTGGCTGTAAGTGCGGTATTAAACTCACTTTGTGGACCTGGTGTGGGAGCCAAATAAGGAGTGAGCAGCCAGGGCATGCAAGGGTATCCACTGTCTCCTGTGAAAAAGAATAGACAACATCAGGATCACTGTGTATCAAGCTTAACATTGTTATGTACTAAAGGTCTCCACTTACCCAGAAGCCACACATCACCAGCTTGTAGGTTGGTTAATTTGTGCCATATCCCTGATTGCCGGATGACGAAGGAGTCATGTGCACTTCCTGGTAATTTTGCATTCAGGGACAGGATCTGGAGGGAGGCATCACATACCACCATTACATTCAGGGAGTGATAGTGTTTCCTGTTTCGAAATATGGCCTCCAGCCGTGCTGGAGGCTGAAGTGGTATGTGAGTACCATCCACAACCCCTATGATGTGTGGGAAGCCAGCTATTTGGTAAAAATTGGCCTTGGCCACACTAAGGGCACCCATATCCAAAGGCATTTGAATAAAATGATGGAGGTGCTTGAAAAGTGCCTCCATCACTGCCCTCAGGATCCGGGAAAAGGAGGATTGTGAGATGCCTGCCACTATTCCCACCGCTGTTTGAAACGATCCTGAGGCACAGAATGTAACACCGCCATAAATTGCGTAAGTGGTGGTATTGCTGTAGGACTGTCAATTTGCCGCTCAAGATCACTCTCTATTAATGAGAGAGTGTCTATGATGATTTTGGGAGGAAGACGGTAGCGTCTTAAAACCTCATCATCGGGCATTCCAAAAAGGGTGACACGTGTTCGAAATATCTGGGGCCTTGCACGCCTACGATGCCTACGCCTGGGACGAGATTGAGGTTGGTCGGCTTCCGGGAGCATGGCCAGAACAATCCGCCCAAGATCAACCTGAAATGGCAAGATTGGAATGTAAGGCTTTGGACCCACCCCAAAAGAAAATTTAGAAACAACTTAGCTTGATGATACCATCCATTGCTGCTTACATGCCGGGGTATTGTCATGATACGTCCAAACTGAAATTAATCACAAAAATAATTTGACAAATTTCACTCTGTGCATTTTTGTTTATAAATTTTTTGCTAGACAAAACTTAAAATATGCGAAACACACATTTGGCAAAAGAGCAAAACGACATTGCACACAGTACATTAAAATGGGTTGAAATGTTTGCCAAAAAAGCGAAAGGGCAACCTCAAAAATTTTTACAGGATTAATAAGCATTTAAAAATGCGCTAATTAGTTCGCAAATACAAGTCACAATAGTAAGTAGTAAAAATGTGCTAATTAGTTAGCAAATACAAGTCACAATAGTAAGTAGTAAAAATGCGCTAATTAGTTTGCAAATACAAGTCACAATAGTAAGTAGTAAAAATGCGCTAATTAGTTCGCAAATACAAGTCACTATACAAACTGAGAAAAATGCGCTAATTAGTTCGCAAATACAAGTCACTATACAAACTGAGAAAAATGTGCTAATTAGTTCACAAATACAAGATAAAAAATGGACTTACCAAGAGCAAATATATAAGAGTCCAAATCAAAAGGTCTTTGCGTCCGAAATTAATAAAAAGCTAAAATATATGAAATTATGGATCCAAAAATGAAAAACAAGAAGAAACACAATGAGACAACAATTGATCAAAAGTTAGACTTCACAAAACTTACCAAATCAAGAAACGAGGCCAAAAAAATAAAAACCAAAAAAGAGAACGGAAAATAAAAACGCAAATCTAGCAAACAAAATAAACTCCAAACGCCAACTCCTTTATCCGCAAACAAGAAACTCCAGCCAAGGTAACCTCCAATAATCCAAAAACGCCACCTCGACTCGAGACACACCAAGCCATAAATAGTGTTTCGTTTCCCGCACAAATTAAGGAGGGATCATAGGAACGCACAATCAATGATGCGGCCGCAAAATAAGGACGCATGTATAAATACGTCACGAAAACACATTAAAATTCTGGTGTATTTCTTGTTTGGACCTCAGACATGGCGACAGACCAGGGAAACAATGCCCAAGAGTCAGGTGGTAAGTCTTTCATGCATTTTGTATCAATGATTAATTTGAAACATAAGATTGGGCAAGTTGTGAATTTGTGAAATCTGAATATTTACACAAATAGGTGAGGAGGATGACATGGAAGAGGCTGCTGGGCCCAGTATTCCGGCCAAAGCTGCCAAAAAAAAAAGGCAGCCACATTTCACAAGAAAGGAGATGGAGGTTTTGATACAGAAGTGTGTGGACATCCTGCCACAGGCAGACAGGAATATGAGTCTAAGCCAGAAGGGGAGAATGTGGGAAGAGGTAGCCGTTGCTGTCAATAGGGTGGGTGATTATGTCCGTCTAGCCCGGGATGTCAAACGGCGGTAAGTAAACACTTGCCCCCCCTAAAAACAAACACCATTTTAAACAAAAGGATAATGGCTTCCATTTTTTCCCACAGATGGGGCGACTTCAAATATCGCCTAAAGCAAAAACTCGCGGACAGGGCTAGGCATGCAAGGGGGACAGGTGGGGGTCCCACTCCTGTGTCATTGGAGTTGACGGATTTAGAAGAGCTGGCACAGGGGTGTGTGCAGCCTGTGGAGGTGTTTGGCGTGTCCAACATGAATACGGACATGCCAGACTTTGCGGCTCCTCATGTTGTCCCAGGTAAATCTTTTGATGTCACCAACTCTGAAATGTTATTGTGCCAATATGTAGATTATAATGTGAGTCTTTTCTCTTTTTTCCTAACAGAGACACAGGCGGATGAGTCTGCTCCAGAGGGGAGCCTTGGCCGCCAAATTTCTGCTGGCTCGGCAGGGGAGGAACCAGTACATCCGGCTGAGGACCCTGCAGAAGCCAGTCCAGGGCAATCCCCCTCGCAGGCAGTGGCCCTCCTCACAGAACTCAATTTCAAATCGGATTTCCATACGGAGATTCTGCAGAGGATGGACGCCAGTCTGCTACGGGTGGCTGAGGCCCTGGAGCAAAATGCTGCGGCCAACGTGACCATTGGTCAGGCCCTGGCGGAAAATACCAGGGCCAACATCCGCATCGCCAATGCCCTGGAGCAGCTCGTTCGCCAGCACATGGTGGAGCCGACCTCCCTTCCTGCCGGAACATCAGGATCCTCCACCTCTGGCACAACATCAGCCAATCCTCCAAATGTGCCTAGCCCTGTGCCTAGTCCAGAGGCCACAACATCTGCCTCTGGACAGGCCAGCCCAATGACATCCCGGACCCGGTCTGGCGCCCTCCCTCCCCCATCCAAACGGGTGAAAAAACGGTGACAGCAATGGCGACTTTTCCCACAATCCTTCTGTGCTTGGCTCATATTCCTTTCTGGTCAAAACTTCCCTCTCCTTGTTTTTAATTTTTTGTTGTATGTTTATGTCAACAGTTATGTTGGGCCAATTTGTTTGATTTTGGGACAGATCTTTGCCAAAAAAAGATGTCCCCAAATTTTTTATTAATTTATTTTTTGTTTGACCAATAAATTGACACCAAAAATCTGACATTGGATTGTGAAATTATTGTACAAATGGGTTACATTTAATCCTGGACCAAAAGGCAAAAACTTGCCAAAAAAAAATAATTTTTTTTTTTTTAAAAACGGGCTCTTTAAGGAACGTTTAAAAATTCATATAACGAGGCAAATTCAAGAGGCAAAAATAAAATGGTGAGAAAATTAAAACATGATGACATTATTGTTACAATAGGCCCTAACCACCAAATTGAGGCCAAAATAAACCCCCACAAATGTACGCAAATTGATTGTGTCATCCTGACATTAGCAGCTCTGATTTCCACCTGCGTACGGTTTTGTGCTATCCCAAAAAACTGATTTCAAAACACATACCAAGCCGGTTTTCAATCCAACACTAATTGCTTTTCAGCCCTCCCGCGATTAATCGCAATAACATTGTGGAGTCCCGGGACGGAGGAGAAGGCCATCGCCAATGTGGTCGAGTAATCCAGACCCTAAGCTGTGCGAGCATTTTGAAGGGAAAGAGGATCATCCAGTGACGTATGAGTCGGTCCGAACACATTTTACGCTCGCATCTGCTAATGTATGTACGCCCCAAAAAGCCTCGCCACGCCTGCGTTTTTCCATCTCCACCCCCGTCAACACCCAAAAACGCCCTGTTCTGTCAATCACATTTGACATGTCACTTCCTGTACGCTATTTGACGAACGAGACCAAAAAAGCTCGCAATCTGCCGTACGCACATGCGCAGTGTTACACCGACGCATGCGCGGTTATTCAACATCGGAATGCAACGAGCGTACTGCTGTTTGCGAGTGGCTCTGAATGAGGGCCACAGTTCACTTACAGGTAATTATCATATGTGCGGGCGCTGCTACTGCTTCCATTGCTCAACTCGCACAGCTTACAATATACACTCCAGCACCTCTCCACCCATGGCTAGACCAATCCAAGTAGGCTTCCAGGGTGGTGATCCTTATCGAAAGCCATCTGTTACTGTATTCGAGATAGAGGGTGCAGGGTTTATGAAATAGCGTGATGAAGCAAAGAAAGACCAACTTATTTGTCACACATGTCACGAACACATTTATATATTACCTATGAGAACAAATAAATTATATTGCAGGATAGGATTGCTGGGATCCATTCATTTCCTTAACACTGGCAAAGGCGGATGTTATAGCCAGACACTTTGAAGGCTGTAACTTTGAACTGCTTTATAGAAAACATGTGAATGAGACCTCCACACTGCAGAACATGATGGAGAAATCCCTTGAAGTTCAGCACCTAGAGCATCTTTTTTCATGTTCTCTGAGGCCTCTCCTGACTTTTGTTTACATTTTTGAATAGAACAGTTTTAGAAATTAGGATGTCTACTCTATAGGTTTGTAAATAAATATAGACTTTAGTTTTTTAGAGCAAATAACTTTATAAGCTGTTAGGATAACTTTTCTGCTATGTTTAAGATTAAAAAAACAACTTTTTGTAACCCAATAACTTAAAAAAAAAAGTTTTCATTGCAATATTCATGCAGCCCCTTGACAGCAGCAAAGCACCCCTGCGCAGCTACGCCGATGACAGGTGTGGCTAATATGCACACAATAGAAATTGTTAATTTATTATTTTGGGCAGCAGCTCCTTGACAGACAGAAGCACAGCACCCATGCGCACCTACGCCGATGACAGTGACAGCCAGGTGTGGCTGACACGCAGAACTTGGGCCCAGAGCACAGATTAATCATGACTGGAGTCAGGCAGAACTAGGCTGCAAGTTGCATTGCTGGCTGGATACACGCACACACACAGTTAAAGTTAAAGATAAAAAAAAAGACAATTGATTTACATTTTTTTTATGCTCCAGAACTTGGGCCCAGAGCACAGATTGATCACGACTGGAGTCGGGCAGCACTAGGTTGCGTTTCCAACTTGCTAGATCTTGAGCGGCTAAGCCTAACATGCACAGACACACAGACAATTATTAGAAAAAAAGACAATTGATTTAAATTTTTTTATGCTCCAGAACTTGGGCCCAGAGCACAGTTTGAACATGACTGGAGTTGAGCAGCACTAGCTTGCAACTTGTGTTGCTGGATGGATCTTGTGCAGTACTGCGGTTAAGCCTAACACGCACGCACACACACAGAAAAATATAAAAAACACTTTGATTTTTTTTTTTTTTTAGCATGACTGGAGTCAGGCAGCACTAGCTTGCAACTTGCATTGCTGGCTGGATCTTGTGCGGTACTGAAGTTTAGTCTAATCCGCGCGCATACACACATACACACACACAGAAAAATATAAAAGACACTTTGATTGATTTTTTTTGGACTATATATATATATTTTTTTAATCCAGAACTTGGGCCCAGATGGACACAGCACCAGCCCAGATGTATCTACAGTTCTGCACCAGCCCAGATGGACACAACAGACATTAAAAACACCAGCCCAGGACACAGCAGACAGCACAGACAGCACAGATTGATCAGCAACAGCCCAGATCGACACAGCGAACAGCACAGTGACAGCTGTCACAGGCACCAGCGCAGAATGGATCAGCAGTCACCAGCCAGGACACAGCAGACAACACTAGCACCTCTCCAAGCCCTACACTACCCACCCTCCCTGTTCTGATGAGGGGAATGACCTGACTCAAGCTGGCAGTGTCTGAACTGACTTCACATGTGGCAAGTCCGAAGGGCTGGAGAACCTTGCACAACACGGAAATCATTCTCCACTACGCTTAAGTCAGGTGCATACCCTGTCCTTAGGTGGATGTATAGGCTTGAATGGCCTTTTGCTGCTCCTCCATCCTCTGAAGCATATAGAGGATTGAGTTCCACCGCGTCACAACCTCTTGCTTCAGGTGATGGCAGAGCAGGTTCAAGAGTGTTTGCTGGCGCTCCAGTCTACGGCATGCAGTTGCTGAATGGCGAAAGTGGGCAGAAAGTTTTCAGGCCACCCAAAGTGTCTCCTGCACGTCCCTGTCCTTTTTCAGAAAATTCTGCAACACCAAATTTATTGTGTGAACAAAACATGGGACGTGCTGGAATTTGCCCCGAGATGTAATGCCCGTACAATTTTGGTGGCATTGTCAGATATCACAAATCCCCAGGAGAGTCTAAGTGGGGTAAGCCATTGGGCGATGATTTCCCTCAGTTTCTCTAAGAGGTTATCGGTGGTGTGCCTCTTACTGAAACCGGTGATACACAGCATAGCCTGCCTTGGAACAAGCTGGCGTTCCTGAGATGCTGCTACTGGTGACGCTGCTGTTGTTGCTGCATAAGGCGATACATCTACCCAGTGGTTTGTCACAGTTATATCTCCTTAGTCTGCCCTGTTCCACTTGTCCACATGTCCGTGGTTAAGTGGACATTGGGTACAACCGCATTTTTAGGACACTGAGGACATTTTTCTGATGTCTCTGTACATTCTCGGTATCACCTGCCTAGTGAAGTGGAATCTAGATGGCATTTGGTACCCGGGACACACTACCTCCATCAATTGTCTAAATCCCACTGCACTAATGGTGGATACCAGACGCACGTCTAACACCAACATAGCTGTCAAGGCCTCAGTTATCCGCTTTGCTTCAGGATGACTGCTGTCATACTTCATCCTCCTCGCTAAGGACTGTTGGAGGGTCACTTGCTTAGTAAAAGAAGTAGTCATGTTCCTACTTCTTCTCTGGCATGATGAACGACTCCCTTCCGGCCTACTTCCGATCCTGACTGAGGATGAAATTGACGAGGATGTAGTTGACGGTGTGGTTTGCATTCGCTTGGATACAACAGGACAAAGGAATTTAGGTGTCCCTGGAGTGCTTACAGTTTTAGCCACAGTTTCTGAACTTGACAGTAACTTTTTGTGAACGTGCTGCAGGTGACGTATAAGGGAGGATGTTCCTAGGTGGTTAACGTCCCAACCCCTACTTATTCCACCTTTACATATGGTACATATGGCAAGACAGTTGTCCGGATTTTTATAGAAATATTTCCTGACCAAAGAGGTGGAATGTTTGGTCTTCTGCCCAGGCATGACCGTGATGGGTGTTTTTATCCCGGGGCCTGATTTAAACAACCACCTCACCATCAGAATCCTCCTTGTCAACTTCCTCCTCAGCGCTAGTTACACCAATATCCTCATCCTGTTGTACTTCAACAGTGACATCTTCAATTTGAATATCAGCAAGTGGACTGTGGGTGCTCCTTCCAGCACTTGCAGAGGGCGTGCAAATGGTGAAGGAGCCACCTCTTCACATCCAGTGTTGGGAAGGTCAGGCATCACAACCGTCGTCACACTTGGACTCTCCATGGGGATTTGTGATATCTTCTTAGAATTAGAAAGCACAGTTCTTTGCTGTGCTTTTGCCAGCTTAACTCGTTTGATTTTTGTAGTGGGAGGAGGGCTTCCATCGTCATGTGAAGCTGAACCACTAGTCATGGGGAGGACCTTAGCCGTTCCTTGCCACTCCGTGTCGTAAATGGCATATTGGCAAGTTTACGTTTCTCAGACGATTTAAATTTATTTTTTAAGGTCATTTTTCTGAACTTTGCCATTTGGGATTTTATATGCCCTCTACTATGACATTGGGCATCAGCCTTGGCAGACGACGTTGATGGCATTTCATCGTCTGTCATGACTAGTGGTAGCAGCTTCAGCACTAGGAGGAAGTGGTTCTTGACCTTTCCCTATTTTATTTTTGTCCTCCATTTATGTGATATTGATGCACGTGCGGCTAAGGCACACACAAACACAGAAAAATATTTTTTTATTTTTCATTCGAGCGCACTTGGGGGTTACACCACCCTTCAACAGACAAGCCAGCCGGCCCTTTACTTATGACACAGGCGCATGCCTGGCACTACTTTGTTGATGCACATGCAGCTACAGCGCACACAAGTCACAAACACATAATTTTTTTTCTTTTTTCCTCAGACACTTTGGGGGTTACACCACCCTTCAACAGACGAGCCAGCTGGCCCTTTATTTATGATGCAGGCACATGCTTGGCGCTACTTTGTTGCACGGCTACAGCACACACAAGTCACAAACACAGAAAAAGATTTTTTTTTTGGAGCGCACTTTGGGGGTTACACAACCTTAAACAGACGAGCCAGCTGGCCCTTTACTTATGACACAGGAGCATGCTTGGAGCTACTTTGTTGATGCACGTGCGGCTACAGCGCACACAAGTCACAAACACAGAAAAATATTTTTTTATTTTTTCAGGCACTTTGGGGGTTACACCACTCTTCAACAAATGAGCCAGCCAAGCCTTTACTTATGATACAGGTGCACGTTTGGCGCTACTTTGTTGATGCACGTGTGACTACAGCGCACACAAGTCACAAACAGAAAAATAATTTTTTATTTTTTCAGGCACTTTGGGGGTTACACCACCCTTCAACAAACGAGCCAGCCGACCCTTTACTTATGACACAGGCGCACGCTTGATGCTACTTTGTTGATGCACGTGTGGCTACAGCGCACACAAACAGAAAAATATATATTTTTTGCACTTGGGGGGAGCACCCCTAATTGACAGATCACCCCCTGGACAACACTACAGCACCCCTTTAGGACTACAGCCTTTATGGGACTCTGCACAACACAGCCCAGCCAGCCCCTATGGACTTTGGTGTGGACACAGCCCCTATGGACAACAGACTGCACAACACAGCCCAGCCAGCCCCTATGGACTTTGGAGTGGACACAGTCCCTATGGACAACAGACAGCACTACACATCCCAGCCAGCCCCTATGGACTTTGGAGTGGACACAGCCCCTATGGACGACAACAGCAGCACAACTCCCACCCTCCCTCTTCACTGTCCACAGCCACAGTGAAAAATGGCGCCAACGCAGGGACCTTTTATTGAATCCATAACCTGCAAGAATCCGACAGCAGGATGATGACATTTTGCCTCTATTTCAGATCCGAGTCAGGCGGGAAAACTCGAACCTGACTCGGATCCGGCTCAATTCAGGGGGGCTCGGGGGGGTTTCTGATTTCAGAAATCCGAACCCACTCATCCCTAGTGCTGACCCCTGTGTTTTGGTTTTGGATCTGGATCTCCCCCGGTTTTGGATCTGGATTGGTTTTGCCAAAACCTCACCTCTGTGTTTTGTTTTCGGGAAAGAGATGAGCGGGTTCGGATCTAGCCCGAATTTTGTAGATCCGAGTCAGATCAAAGCCTGCTCGGAGTTTTCCGCCTGACTCGGATCTCTCAGATCGAGGCAAAACCATAGAGACAAAATCTCGTGGCTCGCGAGCTTTTGTCTCTGTATATAAGGGATGCAGTGGGCACCATTTCACTCCGGCTGTGGAGACTGAACAGGGAGGGTGGGTAGAGTAGGGCTGGGGAGAAATGCTGTGTCCTGGGCTGGTGCTGATCCATTCTGGGCTGGTGCTGTGCTGTCTGGGCTGGTGCAGTGCTGTCTGCTGTGTCCATCTGGGCTGTTGCTGATCCATCTGGGCTGGTGCTGTGCTGTCTGGGCTGGTGCAGTGCTGTCTGCTGTGTCCATCTGGGCTGTTGCTGATCCATCTGGGCTTGTGCTGTGCTGTCTGCTGCGTCCATCTGGGCTGGTGCTGATCCATCTGGGCTGGTGCTGTGCTGTCTGCTGCATCCATCTGGACTGGTGCTGATCCATCTGGGCTGGTGCTGTGCTGTCTGCTGCGTCCATCTGGGCCCAAGTTCAGGACCCCCCCCCAAAAAATAATATATATATATATGTCAAATTATTTTCTGTGTGTGTGTGTGTGTGTGTGTGTTAGGCTTAGCCGCACAATGTACACTAAGTTGCAACCTAGTGCAGTCCAACTCCAATCGTCATCAATCGGCGCTCCGGGCCCAACTTCTGGAGCTGAAACATTTTTTTTTTAAATAATTATTTTTTGTCTAATAATTTTCTGTGCGTGTTAGGCTTAGCCGCACAAGATCTAGAAAGTTGGCAACACAACCTAGTGCTGCCCGACTCCAGTCGTGATCAATCTGTGCTCTGGGCCCAAGTTCTGGAGCTGATAAAAATTCTAAATTTTTTTCTTTTTTTGTCTAATAATTGTCTGTGTGTCTGTGCGTGTTAGGCTTAGCTGCACAAGATCTAAGAAGTCAGCAACACAACCTACTGCTGCCCAATGCCAGTCGTCATAAATCTGCACTCTGGGCCCAAGTTCTGGAGCTGAAATTTTATTTTAAAAAAAATTATCTTTTTTTTGTCAATTTTTTTTCTGTGTGCGCACGACTGCACGTGTGTGGATTTTGTAACCACACCTTGGCTACACTATTGGTGCTTCAAGACTGCAGAAAATATGGAGGGCTATCACATGACAGGAGAGCAAGGCCAAAAACTACATGTTGTAGCTACCGCCAGCAGTGCAAGGCCGTCAACTACCTCGTGCTTTATGAAGGCCCATGCCCCAGGGCTTAAGTCACGCCATCGATATGGTAAGCCAACTTTTACTGAAGTTAAGAAAAAAAAATTGAAAGGAAATTTGCCTTTAGATAAACAAAAAATTGGCAATATGCCATTCACTACATGAAGTGGCAAGGAAAGGATAAGGCCTTTCTTTATGAAGACTGCTGTTTCTGATTGTGATAGCCCTTCGGAAAAAACAACTGTGTGCCTGAGAAATCAAAATCACAAATCCCCGAGGAGAGTGCACGTGTGTCCGCGGCTGCCATGTGTGAGCCAGACCTAAATACTAGTGTACTGGAGGATCCTCCAAGTTCCAACATTTGTGTGCCCTCTGTAAATGTGGGGAAGGGCAGTCAACATCTTGCAGATGTAGTCATCGAGGATGCTTCTGTGCAATTGCACATGGAGAAGGAGGATATTTTGGTAGTTGAAGGTGCTAAGGATGATGAGAATGTTGATACTGAGGATATCCTTTGTGTAAGTAAGGCAACAGCTGTTGCCCATGGATTGAAAAAGACAAAGCCCATTGTTGTCATGCCGCGATAAATGACAAAAAAAATCCACTTCTCACGTGTGGAATTATTTCCACCCCTATCCGGACAACAGTTTTCAAGCCATATGTGCCTGTTGCCAAGCAAGAGTGAATAGAGGGAGGGACCAAAACCACCTAGGAACCTCCTTGTTATGTCACTTGGAGCTTATTCATCAAATATCAAAGTGTATTTCGCCAAGTTCCAAAACTCAAAATGTAACAAGTCCAGTGTCACCTACCTGCTCCCGCTATGTGAGATCCAAGCGCATTCGATCTCCAACACCTGCATCATCAACATCCTCATTCATCATCGGGTGTAGTCCTGCTGCATTCAATGTTGGTATTCGAAGCATGATTGACTCATCTCCTATCTGTGATTCCTCAGAAGGATCTTTGATGACTATGCCTGTTGCTGCTGCAGTTGCTGTGATGGATCTTCATCCCAGAAGGGGACCAGGAGGAAGACTACTTGTAGCGTATCCTCCAAAAAACAATTAACTATTAAACAATCGTTTGCAAGGGCAAACAAGTATGACAGCAATCACACAGTTGCACAGCAGATTACTGACGCCATAACAGCTATGCTGGTATTAGATGTGCATCCAGTAACTGCCATTACTGCAGTGGGTTTTCAACAGTTAATTGAGGTCCTGTGTCCTCGCTACCAGATCCCTTCTAGATTCCACTTCGCTAGAACAGCAATTCCAAATCTGTACAAGGACATTAAAAAAAAACCTTATTAATGTCCTCAGAAATGCTGTTGTACCCATTGTCCACTTGACCACTGATATGTGGACAAGTGGGACAGGGCAAACTAAGGATTACATGACTGTGACAGCCCACTGGGTAGGTGTATTGCCTACAACAGCAGCAGCAACATCTACCAAAAGACAGCTGATACAGAGGCAGGCTACTCTTTGTATAACTGGTTTCACTAAGAGACATACCGCTGAGAACCTCTTAGAAAAACTCAGGGAAATCATTGCCAAATGGCTTACCCCACTTGGACTTTCCTTGGGATTTGTGATTTTGGACAATGCCACCAATATTGTGAGAGCATTACATGTGGGCAAACTCCAACATGTCCCATATTTTGCTCACACAATAAATTTGGTGGTGCAACATTTTCTTAAAAATGACAGGGGCGTGCAGGAGATGCTCTCCGTGGCCTGCAAAATATCCAGACATTTTAGACATTCGGTGACCACTTGTCGAAGATTGCATGACCAGCAGGTACTGTTAAATTTGCCCTGCCATCAGCTGAAGCAAGAGTTAGTAACTCGGTGGAATTCTACCCTCTGTATGCTTCAGCGGATGGAGGAACAGCAAAAGGCCATCCAGGGCTATACAATGGCCTATGACATAGGCCGTGGAGGGGGAATGCACCTTACTCAAGTGCATTGGAGAATAATTTCCATGTTGTGCAAGGTTCTCAAACCCTTTGAACTTACCACAATTGAAGTTAGTTCAGACACTGCCAGGTTGAGTCAGGTCATTCCCCTCATCAGACTTTTACAAAAACAGCTGGAGAAACTGAAGGAGGAGGTGAAATGCCTACTAGTGACATGTCTTCTACCATGACTGTGTGATACAGTCTACATTCACAGAATGGTGGATGACTATTTCAGAGATAACATCCTAATAGGCATGTCAGGTAGTCCCTTTCAGTACTGGCAGGAAAAAGAGGAAATTTGGAGTCTCATACACAAACTGGCTTTGCATTACTTAAGTTGTGCAGCTGGCAACCTTGTCAGTGATCGGCATAGGACGTTACTTCCTCAAAATGTGGAAAAGATGATGTTCAAAATGAATTACAAATTCCACAGGAAGACCTCTACCAACAATTACATAAAAAAAATGACAGAGGCGCCTATGGTGGATTCCAGCAAGGACTAATTAATATTGTGTGAAGGAGAGGATGTACGCACCGATGGGGATGATGAGGACTACGACAACTTGTAATGTAAAGCCAGTTTGTATATGGAATCATTTTCATTTCCGTGTCCAATGCACATTGGCAGCTTGTTTTATGGGGATCCAAACAAACCAATAATTTCAGCCACAATTGGCAGTCCTAGTTGTTGAAATGATTGGTTTGTTAAACTGTCCTGTTTCGTATACAACATAAGGATGGGAGGGCCCAAGGACTATTCCATCTTGCACCTTTTTCTTTCCATTATGTGCTGGTTGGGGCATTGCTGCCTAACATTTTAAATTAATGTTATGGTTGGTTTAGGAACCAATGATTTATTTTTAAATGAATGTATTATCAATTTTACAGCCAGGGGCTGTACCAATGAATTTATTTTTATTATTCAGCCAGGGGCTGCACCCAATGAATTGTTTTTTAATTAATTTATTATCAATTTTACAGCCAGGGGCTGCACCCAATGAATTGTTTTTTAATTAATTTATAAATTTTACAGCAAGGGGCTGCACCCAATGAATTGTTTTTTAATTATTCAGCCAGGGGCTGCACCCAATGAATTGTTTTGTAATTAATTTATTAGCAATTTTACAGCCAGAGGCTGCACCAATTAATTGTTTTTTAATTCATTTATTATCAATTTTGCAGCCAGGGTCTGCCCCAACTATCAACTAATCCTTAAGGGTATCCCAACCATCATCTTTGCACAGTCCTCAACTCTATTAATAATTATATCAATCAGTTTTGAGCCAGCAAGCTGGATGCAACCTATTGGCCCTTTAACTATATGAAAAAATCAATATTGTGAGCGGTGAGGTGGTCAAAATTGACTGGAAATGAGTGGAAATAAATCTTATTGAGGTTATTAATACTGTAGGAACATTAAAGGCCCATTTTATGTGATTTTAGCTGTTTTTTTATTATTAAGAATAAATGCAGATCCAAAACCAAAACACGAAAACAAAACATGGTGGTGAGGTTTTGGCAAAACCAATCCAGATCCAAAACCAGGGGAGATCCAGATCCAAAACCAAAACACGGGGGTCGGCGCAAATCTCTAGTTTTCGGGATATGGTTTTGGATCTGGATTTTTTCTTAAAAAATCAAAAAACAGCTAAAATCACATAAAATGGGCCTTTTTTGTTCCTACGCTATTAATAACCTCAATAACATTCATTTCCACTCATTTCCAGTCTATTCCTCACACCTCACAATATTGTTTTTAGGCCAAAAGGTAGCACCAAGGTAGCTGGATGACTATGCTAAGCGACACAAGTGGGCGACACAAACACGTGGCCCATCTAGGAGTGTCACTGCAGTGGCAGACAGGAAGCCAATCATCTTTATGGTGCCCATTTGCATGTAGCACGAATCCGGGAGATCCATGCTACATGCATCTGTGAGATTGACACAGACCTCGGAAGGGTCAGTGAGACCCGTCTGTGCTGCTGTGTAATTCAATTACACAGATGCACGCATGGACCAGGAGATCCATGCTACTTGCGTCTGTGTCATTGACACAGAGCACTGATGGGTCTGTGAGACGCATCTGTGCAGCCGCGGTAAATTAAAAAAAAAAAAACCTGTGTAAAATAAAACAAAAATGGCATCCCCCCCTCCAAAAAGAGCAACCAGCCCTGAGCATTAGTGACCCCGTGCTGGGTGTGCTTAAATACAGGGGACAAACGACATAGTGGTCCCCCATACTTATGTACAACCAGCACCAGGCTAGTCAGAACCAGCCCTGGTTGCCAAAATACAGGGGACAAACAATGTAGGGGTCTCCCGTATTCTGCGCAACCAGCACTGGGCTCTGATCCTGTTCTGGTTCTGGAAATTTAGGGGAAAAAATGAGTAGGGTTCCCCTGTATCTTCGTGAACCAGCACCAAACTTTTTCTATTGGGAGGCTGATGCCACAGCCAGAGGATCCCTTTCACCCCCAGCCACAGCATCAGCTCTGACCGCTAGTCAGCCCAGGCTGGGGATCCCTGGAGAGCTGGGGACCCCCCCAATAAAGGGGTCCTCATCTCCAGGGCACCCCATGCCCAGGCTGATAGCCCAGGGCTATCCCCGCCACCCATGGTGGGTGGTGGATTGATAGTGTGGTGTGGTGTAAATAAAGAATAGCAAACATTGTCTTTACAAGTAGAACTGCAGGTCCGAGCAAGCCTACCCCGCATGCTGGTACTTGGAGAACCACAAGTACCAGCATGCAGGGCATTAAGGGCCCACTAGTACCTGTAGTTCACCTATAAAAAAATGTAAAAAAAAAACACAGGACACACACACCATGACAGTATAAGTTTATTAAACATAGATGCACTCACACTCACCTATGCATCCCTGTAGCTATCGGTCCACTTCTCCGGTAAATTATCCATAGGGATCCTGTGAAAAAAAAATATATTCACCATCTCCTATGCAAGGTTCTGTCCTCTTCGTTCCAAAGTAGGCATCCCATGGACTTGGCAAAAAAAATAAAAATAAAATCGCGAACCACATGCTTAAGTACCGTTCAGTAGAACAGTACTTCCCGAATGACAGCTTATTGGTGGGATATCACCATGGAAAACCCTACAGCTAAGCGTTCATTGGCTGAGAGAGGTCATCCCCCGTCTCTCGGCCAATGAACGGCTCCCTCCATTGTAGTCAATGGAGAGCCGCAGAGTTATTAAAGTTTACCCTGCGGTTCCCACCATTGACTACAATGGAGGGAGCTGTTTATTGGCTGAGAGATGGGGGATGACCTCTCTCAGCCAATGAATGCTTAGCCGTGGGGTTTCCATGGTGAAATTCTGTGGCTAAGCTGTATTTGAAAAGTACTGATCTATAGAACGGTACAAGTTCGTGGATCGCGATTTTTGCTTTTGTTTTTTTTTGCCAAGTCCAAGGGATGCCTACTTTGGAACGAAGAGGACAGAACCTCGCATAGTAGATGGTGAGTATAGCTTTTTTTTCACAGGTCCCCTATGGACATTTTACTGGAGAAGTGGACCGATAGCTACAGTGATACATAGATGAGTATGTGTACATGTGTGTGTGTGTACATGAGTGAGTGCATGTATGTTTAATAAACTTATACTGTCACGGTGTGTGTGTCCTATATTTTTTTTAAACATTGTTTTTACAGGTGAACTACAGGTACTAGTGGGCCCTTAATGCCCTGTATGCTGGTACTTGTGGTTCTCCAAGTACCAGCATGTGGGGCAGGCTTGCTGGGACCTACAGTTCTACTTGTAAAGACAATGTTTGCTATTATTTATTTACACCACACCACACAATCAACCCGCCACCCACCGCCACCAGGGGTGAAGGGGATAGCCTCGGGCTATCAGCCTGGGCCTGGGGTGGTCTCCAGCCTTTATTGGGGGGTCCCCAGCTCTTTAGGGATCCCTGGCCTGGGCTGACTAGCGTTCAGGGCTGATGCTGTGGCTGGGGGGCCCGGTGAAAGGGTTCCCCTGGCTGTGGCATTAGCCCCCCCGCTAGAAAAAGTTCAGTACTGGTTCTGGAAGATACCGGGGAACCCTACTCATTTTTTTCCTCTGTATTTCCAGAACCAGGACCGGATCAGAGCCCAGTGCTGGTTGCGCAGAATACAGGGGACCCCTACGTCGTTTGTCCCCCGTATTTTGGCAACCAGGGCTGGTTCTGACTAGCCCGGTGCTGGTTGTGCTTAAGTATGGGGGGCTCCTACATCGTTTGTCCCCTGTATTTAAGCACACCCAGCACTGGGTCACTAATGCCTGCGGCTGGTTGCTCTTTTTCGGGGGGGACGCCATTTTTTCTTTTTTTTACACAGGTTTTTTTTTTACCGCAGCAGCACAGATGGGTCTCACAGACCTGTCAGTGCTCTGTGTCAATGACACAGATGCAAGTAGCATGGATCGCCTGGTCTGTGCAGGCATCTGTGTCACTGAAATACACAGCAGCACAGACGGGTCTCACTGACCCATTCTTGCTCTGTGTCAATCATGTAGCACGGATCTCCAGGGTCCGTGCTACATGCAAATGAGCACCATAATGCTGATTGGCTAAGAGCTGTGACAGATGGCTCTGTCAGGCAATCAGCGCTTTGCCCATTGAGGGCAAAGGCATTTTTAAAAATGGCCGCTTGAGGCAAACCTCGAGATCTGACACAGTGGATCGAGAGGTTTTGCCTTGATAAGGGATCCAGGGCAGGAGGAAAGATCCGAGGGGCACCTCGGATCACCACGGATCCCCGAAGTTCAAGTGGGTTCACTTCTCAGGGAACCGGAGCCGTTTATCCCTAGTTATGAACCTACACATCACTGGCCAGGGCCGCCATCAGGGGGGGACTGCCGGGACTGGAGTCCCGGGCCCGGACCCTGGCTGAATGTGGGGGGGCCCGCTTGGGCCCACCTGCTCCCACCATCTGCCGCAGTAAAGCCTGCAGCGCGCACTGTCCCTTTGACCAGTAGAAAGGGGGACGGCCGCTGCTAACGCCCGTCATTGCCGCTGACCCAGTCCCCAATGGAGGAAGCAGCCAGGACACCCGCCGGCCAAATGTTCAATAAAGTTTGTTTCTTCTGGATTGGTGCGCGTGACGTCATGCCGCGCCGCTGGAGGGAGAGTTCGGAGGAGCCCCGGCGCAGGAGGAGCAGCGTCTGCTGAGGAAGAAGCGGAGAAGATGCCAGCGGGAACAACTCGGAGCCTTCTTCAAAGAAACAAGGTAAGTGGTAAAGCGGTGCACAGCGGGCAGGGCAGGGAGAAAAAAAAGCTGGGCAGACTGGCAGAGCACTAATAAAGGGGCAGAGTGAAGTGGGGAAAAATAATTGGGCAGAGCACTGGATTTAATGAGGGGTGGGAAGTTGGGGGGAGTAAATTTCTGAAAAAAAGCTGGGCACACAGAGCAGAGCACTGGATTTAATAACCGGGGAGGGGGGAGGAGTGAAGTGGGGAAAATGAGCTGGGCAGAGAACTGGATTTAATAACAAGGGGGGGAGTGAAGTGGGGAATAACAGCATGGCAGAGCACTGGATTTAATAATAAGGGATGGGGGAGTGAAGTGGGGAATAAAATGGCTGGGCAGAGCACTGGATTTAATAACGGGGGGGGGGAGGGGGGCCTGGCTATTTTGTCAGTCCTGGGCCCCACAGTTTCTGATGGCAGCCCTGTCACTGGCATTCCAGCATGATTTCAGCAACTTCCAATCTGTATAGCATTGGGTTATATTAGGGGTGAGCGGGTTCGGATTTCTGAAATCCGAACCCCCCCGAGCCCCCCCGATCCGAGTCCGATTCGAGTCAGGCTCGACTTTTCCCGCCTGACTCGGATCTGAAATCGAGGCAAAACGTCATCATCCCGCCTTCCGAGTCTCGCGGGTTTTGGATCCTATATAAGGTACCCGCGTCGGCGCCATTTTCTCACTCGGCTGTGGACAGTGAAGAGGGAGGGTGGGAGTTAGGGCTGTGTAGTGTAGTGTAGTGTAGTGTAGTGCTGCTGTTGTCCACTACTTCAAAGTCCATAGGGGCTGGCTGTGTTGTGCTGTGCTGCTGTTGTTAATAGGGGCTGTGTCCACTACTTCAAAGTCCATAGGGGCTGGCTGGACTGTGTTGTGCAGTCAGTTCTCCATAGGGGCTGTGTCCACTCCAAAGTCCTGTGCAGTGTCCCAGTCCTAAAGGAGTGCTGTAGTGTTGTCCAGGGGGTGCTCTGTCCATCAGGGGTGCTCCCCCCAAGTGCTAAAAAAATAATATATTTTCTGTGTTTGTGAATTGTGTGCGCAGTAGCCGCACGTGCATCAACAAAGTAGTGCCAAGCGTGCGCCTGTGTCATAAGTAAAGGGCCGGCTGGCTTGACCGTTAAAGGGTGCTGTAACCCCCGAAAGAACACTCCAGTCCAAACCAAAAAAAAATTATTTTCTGTGTTTGTGAATTGTGTGCGCAGTAGCCGCACGTGCATCAACAAAGTAGTGCCAAGCGTGCGCCTGTGTCATAAGTAAAGGGCCGGCTGGCTTGACCGTTAAGGGTGCTGTAACCCCCGAAAGTACACTCCAGTCCAAACCAAAAAAAAAATTATTTTCTGTGTTTGTGAATTGTGTGCGCAGTAGCCGCACGTGCATCAACAAAGTAGTGCCAAGCGTGCGCCTGTGTCATAAGTAAAGGGCCGGCTGGCTTGACCGTTAAGGGTGCTGTAACCCCCGAAAGTACACTCCAGTCCAAACCAAAAAAAAAATTATTTTCTGTGTTTGTGAATTGTGTGCGCAGTAGCCGCACGTGCATCAACAAAGTAGTGCCAAGCGTGCACCTGTGTCATAAGTAAAGGGCCGGCTGGCTTGACCGTTAAGGGTGCTGTAACCCCCGAAAGTACACTCCAGTCCAAACCAAAAAAAAAATTATTTTCTGTGTTTGTGAATTGTGTGCGCAGTAGCCGCACGTGCATCAACAAAGTAGTGCCAAGCGTGCGCCTGTGTCATAAGTAAAGGGCCGGCTGGCTTGACCGTTAAAGGGTGCTGTAACCCCCAAAGTACACTCCAGTCCAAACCAAAAAAAAAATTATTTTCTGTGTTTGTGAATTGTGTGCGCAGTAGCCGCACGTGCATCAACAAAGTAGTGCCAAGCGTGCGCCTGTGTCATAAGTAAAGGGCCGGCTGGCTTGACCGTTAAAGGGTGCTGTAACCCCCGAAAGTACACTCCAGTCCAAACCAAAAAAAATTTATTTTTTGTGTTTGTGAATTGTGTGCGCAGTAGCCGCACGTGCATCAACAAAGTAGTGCCAAGCGTGCACCTGTGTCATAAGTAAAGGGCCGGCTGGCTTGACCGTTAAGGGTGCTGTAACCCCCGAAAGTACACTCCAGTCCAAACCAAAAAAAAAATTATTTTCTGTGTTTGTGAATTGTGTGCGCAGTAGCCGCACGTGCATCAACAAAGTAGTGCCAAGCGTGCGCCTGTGTCATAAGTAAAGGGCCGGCTGGCTTGACCGTTAAAGGGTGCTGTAACCCCCAAAGTACACTCCAGTCCAAACCAAAAAAAAAAATATTTTCTGTGTTTGTGAATTGTGTGCGCAGTAGCCGCACGTGCATCAACAAAGTAGTGCCAAGCGTGCGCCTGTGTCATAAGTAAAGGGCCGGCTGGCTTGACCGTTAAAGGGTGCTGTAACCCCCGAAAGTACACTCCAGTCCAAACCAAAAAAAAATTATTTTCTGTGTTTGTGAATTGTGTGCGCAGTAGCCGCACGTGCATCAACAAAGTAGTGCCAAGCGTGCGCCTGTGTCATAAGTAAAGGGCCGGCTGGCTTGACCGTTAAAGGGTGCTGTAACCCCCGAAAGTACACTCCAGTCCAAACCAAAAAAAAATTATTTTCTGTGTTTGTGAATTGTGTGCGCAGTAGCCGCACGTGCATCAACAAAGTAGTGCCAAGCGTGCGCCTGTGTCATAAGTAAAGGGCCGGCTGGCTTGACCGTTAAAGGGTGCTGTAACCCCCGAAAGTACACTCCAGTCCAAACCAAAAAAAAATTATTTTCTGTGTTTGTGAATTGTGTGCGCAGTAGCCGCACGTGCATCAACAAAGTAGTGCCAAGCGTGCACCTGTGTCATAAGTAAAGGGCCGGCTGGCTTGACCGTTAAGGGTGCTGTAACCCCCGAAAGTACACTCCAGTCCAAACCAAAAAAAAAATTATTTTCTGTGTTTGTGAATTGTGTGCGCAGTAGCCGCACGTGCATCAACAAAGTAGTGCCAAGCGTGCGCCTGTGTCATAAGTAAAGGGCCGGCTGGCTTGACCGTTAAAGGGTGCTGTAACCCCCAAAGTACACTCCAGTCCAAACCAAAAAAAAAATTATTTTCTGTGTTTGTGAATTGTGTGCGCAGTAGCCGCACGTGCATCAACAAAGTAGTGCCAAGCGTGCGCCTGTGTCATAAGTAAAGGGCCGGCTGGCTTGACCGTTAAAGGGTGCTGTAACCCCCGAAAGTACACTCCAGTCCAAACCAAAAAAAAATTATTTTCTGTGTTTGTGAATTGTGTGCGCAGTAGCCGCACGTGCATCAACAAAGTAGTGCCAAGCGTGCGCCTGTGTCATAAGTAAAGGGCCGGCTGGCTTGACCGTTAAAGGGTGCTGTAACCCCCGAAAGTACACTCCAGTCCAAACCAAAAAAAAATTATTTTCTGTGTTTGTGAATTGTGTGCGCAGTAGCCGCACGTGCATCAACAAAGTAGTGCCAAGCGTGCGCCTGTGTCATAAGTAAAGGGCCGGCTGGCTTGACCGTTAAAGGGTGCTGTAACCCCCGAAAGTACACTCCAGTCCAAACCAAAAAAAAATTATTTTCTGTGTTTGTGAATTGTGTGCGCAGTAGCCGCACGTGCATCAACAAAGTAGTGCCAAGCATGCGCCTGTGTCATAAGTAAAGGGCCGGCTGGCTTGACCGTTAAGGGTGCTGTAACCCCCGTAAGTACACTCCAGTCCAAACCAAAAAAAAAATTATTTTCTGTGTTTGTGAATTGTGTGCGCAGTAGCCGCACGTGCATCAACAAAGTAGTGCCAAGCGTGCGCCTGTGTCATAAGTAAAGGGCCGGCTGGCTTGACCGTTAAAGGGTGCTGTAACCCACAAAGTACACTCCAGTCCACGTATATATCAAATCGATATAACATAAATGGAAGACCAAACTTTCTCCGATAAAAATAAAATAGAGAAAGATCAAGAACCACTTCCTCCTAGTGCTGAAGCTGCTGCCACTAGTCATGACATAGACGATAACATGCCATCAACGTCGTCTGCCAAGGCCGATGCCCAATGTCATAGTAGAGGGCACATACAATCCCAAATGGCAAAGTTCAGGAAAATGACCTTGAAAAAGACATTTAAATCAGCTGAAGAGAAACGTAAACTTGCCAATATGCCATTTACGACACGGAGTGGCAAGGAACGGCTAAGGTCGATCCCTAGTATGTTCATGACTAGTGGTTCAGCTTCACATGACGATGGAAGCCCTCCTCCCACTAAAAAAATCAAAAGAGTTAAGCTGGCAAAAGCACAGCGAAGAACTGTGCTTTCTAAGAAGATATCACAAATCCCCAAGGAGAGTCCAAGTGTGGTGGTGGTTGCGATGCCTGACCTTCCCAGCACTGGACGGGAAGAGGTGGCTCTTTCCACCATTTGCACGCCCCCTGCAAGTGCTGAAAGGAGCACCCACAGTCCACTTGCTGATATGCAAATTGAAGATGTCACTGTTGAAGTACAACAGGATGAGGATACTGGTGTAG